>ML681984.1:48437655-48531217 GCA_007922195.1 Podocnemis expansa
GAGGGCTGGGCACCCAGGGGTGCAGGCAGAGCAGAGAGAGACAGGCGCGAGGGCTGGGCACCCAGGGGTGCCGGCTGGTTAGGGCGAGGGCCGGCTCCCACCGCCAGTGTCGGGAAGGGGCACGAGCCGGGCACCCGCCGCAGCCCGGGAGCGGGGCGCGGGAGCGGGGGGCTCGGGCCGGGCACTCACCGGCCCCCTCGGCGGTGACGATGGCCTCCGGGGAGATGCAGACGCCGCGGTCGTAGACGGGCAGCTCGTCGCAGGCCAGGCTCTCGGGCCAGGCGTGGCGGTACTTGATGAGGACGGGCTCGCAGCCGGCCCGGGCGCGCTCACACACCGACTTGCAGGGCTTGATGGGCTCGTGCTGGAAGTCGATGGTGCAGATGGGCGCGTACATGGCGCAGAGGAAGAAGAGCAGGTCGGCGCTGCAGTGGGTGCCCAGCAGCCCCTCGAACTGCTCCATGGCCAGGACGGCGTTGGCCTGGGTGCTGTGGTGCAGGTGGTTCGGCATCTTGGTCATGTTCCAGGGCAGGGACTTGCAGAGGGGGATGCGCACCGGCTCGCAGGCGGCGCCCTGGGCCCCGGGCAGCCCGCTGGGGGGCAGGAGCCCGGCCAGGGCCAGGAGCAGCGCGGCCGGCAGCATCGCGCTCCCGCCGGCCTCAGAGCCTCCGCTCCGCCCGCCTGCCCCGGCGGCTCCCACGGGCACGGACGGGCGCCGCGGCCGGGAGAGTTGGGCCAGGCTCGGCGGGGCCCCCGCTGCGTCTGCCTCCGGCCCGGCTCCTCCTTCGCCCTCGCCCCGCGCCTCTGGCTGCGATCCGCGACCTCCAGCGGCCCAGGCGCCGCCCCGCCCCGCCCCCTCGCCGACACAGCCGAGAAGGCGCGCACGGGCCACGCCGCCAGCCGCCTCTTGCGCGCTCGGGTCCCCGCCGGCCCGGCCCGGCCGCCTCGTCTAGTCTGAGCCCCTCGCCCCTGCCCGCCTCCCCGCGCGGGGTACAGGCTTCACGCGGCGGACAGCCGGCCCGGCCCGCCCCGCCGTGGGGCTGAGGAGACGGAGAGGCGCCTCGAGGAGGAGGAGGGTTCGCGCCCCCGGTCTCGCTCCTGCCGTAAACAATCACCTCGGGGCTTTCCTGTCAGGCACAGGGCGCGGAGCTTCGCGTCCGCCTTCCTGCTGCCTTTGTGAAGCGGCCCTGCCCGGGAGGGCGGCATTCAGTCTGACACTGCCCGGCCGGGCTCCTGCGGGAGACTTTCCCCACGGTGGCAAAAAGTGATTCTTTCACTCCACATGCGTTTAATCTAGGCGAGGAGAAAATCGAAAGCAGATCCCCTAGCAGCTTGCTCCTGGAGGCCGGCTGAAGTAACCTCCTGTTCAGGGCAGAGTGTAAAATGAAGTGACCTGCAGAGGCGCTTTCCGTTCTCCATGAGGGACAGACAAAGAAAGAGGTTTCAGTCACCAGAGGAGAAGAGAACTCCCTCAGAGGGGAAACAAAACCCCAAACAAAACAGGAAATCATCTTTGCACGGCACCGTTAAAATGTGGCTTTGTTTCAAGACAGCCATTTCTCACAGCTGACCATTTTTAGCCAAACTATCTCCCTTCTGCTCCTGCCCCGTCCCCCAGCACAAACAGCGGGCTATCTGTTTCTGGCCCTTGATTCGACTTGAAGTCAAGAGGTTAAAAATGTAATGTTCACTTGCTGCTTATATGGGTTCGTTAATGCTGAAATAATGCTGGACAGTGGTGCCATAAACATTTTTCCCCCAAAGAAAGGTTTGTTAATTTGAGAACAAAGAATAACAGACTCTAGCTGTGGAATAATTCAGTTGAAACGCAACATGATTTCTTTTGGTGTCAACAACAAATAAATTAGGCATGAAAAATCTTCGCATCTAAATTATGTGGGGAAAAAAGTGTAGAACCACACTGCAACAAATACCTGCTTCCAAACAGTAAATTTGGAGATCACTTGACTATAGCTATCATGCTTTTTGGGCTTTCGTTAGCAATACTGTTTCGAGGTGGAAGATGACAACACTCATGTGGCCCACACTGTTAAGTGGGAAACTACAATTATCATCAGACTTTATAACTGAACACTAAGTGTTGACTTCCCAGTCAAAAGAGCAACAGAATAACACTACTTTTTCAAGGCAAATGTACTGCAGATCAGACCTGATGTACAGATCTGCTATCTGAATGTTGAAGATCTGTCTACTGTGACTACCTGAAGAAAACAGTAAAGACAGTCATCAATGTCCTTATCCAGACCAGTATTGCAAATGAAGAAAAAGTTCTTTGCTACAAAGGACCCTGCAAATAGTGTAGTGGCTAGCACCTCCGCTTAACATGCAGCAGGTCCTGGGTTCAATTCCCAGGGGGTTGGACTCGATGATCTCACGAGGTCCCTTCCAGCCATATGATATGATATGATATGATAAACTCATCACTACCAAAATAAGGCCTGGCAAATGACATAAAAGCAGGAGATTGATGACTATGTGATCCCACCTCCTACAGAAAGAAACCAAAATCTCTGTGGGCATCAACAAGCTAACAATCATTAATGTATATGTCACCTGGTGCACAGTGGCCTCAACCAGCTCTGCAGACTGCACTAGCCCCTGCTGCATTTATGGGCAACTTTAATAGTAATCACATACAGCAGGGCTATGCGGCAAACAACACTGCAACTGAAGAACTGACACTTCAGGGGTCAGCAAACAACAGTTGGTCACTCACCATAACCGTCCTTCGAGATGGGCTGCTCACATACATTCAGTTACAGGTGTCTACATGCCGCAGCATATGGTAGCTCAGAAAGTCTTTAGCGTTAGCCTGTCAGGTCAGGGCGCACGGCCAACACCCCCTCCACGCTGCGGCCACGGCTATATAGGTGACCATGGCCCTGACCCTCCCAGTCTCATATACCTTTGCCAACTCCGTTAGCGGGGACAGTGGGAAGGAACTGAATGCATGTGAGCAGCCCATCTCGAAGAAGGATGGTTACGGTGAGTAACCAACCGTTCTCCTTCAAGCGCCGCTCACATCATTCAGTTACAGGTGACTGCTAGCTGTACCTAAGGATGGTGGGAGGAGTTACAGTCTACCCACACTGAGTACAGCTCTGCCTACAGCAGCATCGTTTCTCACCTGTTGGGCAATGGCATAGTGCGTCTTGAAGGTATGTACTGACGACCACATTGCGGTCCCACAGATCTCTTGGATCGGGACCTTAGCGAGGAAGGCCGTGGAGGACGCCTGAGCTCTGGTAGAGTGGGCTCTCACAGTCTCTGGAAGAGGCATGTTCGACCTTCCGTAGCAGTCTTTAATGCAGTTCACAATCCATTTGGAGATGCATTGGGAGGATACTGGAGAACCTCTCATGCGTTCCGCGACCGCCACGAACAGTTGGGAGGTCTTGCGGACGGATCGGGTGCGCTCAATGTAAGTTAGGAGTGCTCTCCTCACATCCAGCGTTGGCCACTGTCTCTGGTTTTCCGTCACCTGCGGATCTGGATAGAAGACCAGCAGGCAGATCTCTTGATTCAAGTGGAAAGGGGTGGCGACCTTGGGCAGGAACGACGGGTGGTGACAGAAGACCACCTCGTCGGGGAGGAAAACTGTATATGGGGGCTCAGAGGATAGGGCTCGCAGCTCTGAGACCCTTCTTCCTGATGTAACGGCCACCAGGAAAGCAACCTTCCAGAACAGCACTAACAGGGTGGCTGAGTATAAGGGCTTGTACAGTGGTTCTGTGAGAGCCCGTAGCACCACGTTCAGGTCCCACTGTGGGATGGGGATACGAATGTGGGGAAAAAGCTTTTCCACTCCTTTCAGGAATCTGTGGCAGATCAGGTATGAGAAGAGTGGGACCCCATCCGTCGTTTGGTGAAAGGTTGAGATTGCTGCCAAATACACCTTCAGTGATGACAGGGAAAGGCCTTTCTCCCTCAGGTCAAGAAGGTAGTCTAAGGTCTATGTTTTTACCACGGCACCAAGTAGAGAAGTGGTTCTATTTTGCAATATAGGCAGACCTGATGGAGGGTTTTCTGCTACCAGCCAGGACCTTCTTAACCCTATCTGAGCAGTGTCTCTCCTGCTCGCTGAGCCAGAGAGCATCCAGGCTGTCAGGTGCAGGAGGCCTGGTTTGGGGTGCCGGAGGCGTCCCGAGTCCTGTGTCAGAAGGTCCGCCCACCGTGGGAGGCGGAGTGGGCTCCTCACTGACATGTCTTGTAGGAGAGGGAACCAGTGTTGCCTGGGCCAGTCTGGGGCTATCAGGATGGGGAATGCCCCGTCTGTGAGGACCTTCAGGAGCACCCTGTGGATCAGGGGGATTGGCGGGAAGGCATACATTAGGGCTCGTGCCCAATTGAGGAGAAAGGTATTGCTGAGGGACCCTTTCTCCCTGCCTCAAAGGGAGCAGTACTGAGGGCATTTGTGGTTCTGCGCTGAGGCAAAGAGGTCGATCTGGGGGGTTCCCCACCTGGTTGTCAGTAGGGAGAAAACCTCGCTGTGGAGGGACCACTCATGGTTCGCCAGTGGCTTCCTGCTGAGTGAGTCCGCTATACCATTGTCCACCCCGGGGAGATGGGCGGCAGTTGGCGTGAAGTGGTGGTCTAATACTAGTTGCCACAGCTTGGTTGCTTCCTCGCATAGGGCCGAGGAGCAGCCCCCCCCCCCCTTGGCACATGGCTGCTGTGTTGTCTGATAGGATTTGGACCACTCTGCTCTGGATCTGGTCCAGGAAGGCCATGCAGGCCAGTCTGATGGCCTTGAGCTCCTTCACATTTATGTGGAGGATACTGTCCTTGGGGCTCCAGGCACCCTGCGTGGATAGGCCCCCTGAGAGGTGGGCACGCCATCCTAGGTTGGAGGCATCCATTACCAGAGTCACTGCAGGTTTGGACTCCCTGAACGGGATCCCCCCCATCACAAAGTTGGGGTCCCACCAGATTTGGAGGGACTCCAGGGCATGCTGGGGTACCGAGATTACCTTCTTGAGGTGGTCTCGTTCCAGTCGGAAGCTTGTGGTGAACCAGAGCTGGAACGGTCGCATCCGCAGGCGGGCTGTTCATATTACCGATGTGGCCGCTGCCATGTGCCCCGGGAGCTGCATGCATCTGTGCACTGTGGTCAGCCCGGGAGCCTGGAGCACCATGACGATGGTGCAGATGGATTGAAATCTTGACAGGGGCAAGGATGCGATGCCTTGCCGAGCGACCAAATGTGCCCCAATGAACTCTATGTCCTGGGTGGGGTAAAGCTTGGACTTTTCTAGATTTATGCAGAAGCCCAGGAATTTGCACAGGTTCATTACGATGTCGATGTGGTCTTGTACTTGTCGACTTGACTTGCCCACTATGAGCCAGTCATCCAGGTAGGGGTAGATTCTTACACGCTGCCTGTGTAGAAACGCTGCAACTGGCACAACACACTTTGTGAACACCCTGGGGGCTAGTGATAACCCGAAGGGGAGGGCGATGGGCCACTACAAACCTGAGGAACTGCCTGTGGTGGGGTTGAATGGCTATGTGGAAGTAAGCGTCCTTTAGGTTGAGGGCTGCCAACCACAGTCCTGGGGACAGGGAGGGAATGATCTGTGGTAGGGAGATCATGTGGAATTTTATTTTCTTTATGTTTTTGTTGAGAGCTCTGAGGTCTAGGATGGGCTGGTGATCCCCATTGGGTTTGGGGACTAGGAAGTAGCAGGAGTAGAACCCTTTGCCGCGTTCTTTCTTGGGAACCTTTTTGATGGCTCCAAGGGAGAGTAACTTTTGGCATTTGGCCTCAAGCTTTCCCAGGAGATCGGGGTTGTCTGGGGCTATGGGAGGGGACGGTTTCCTGTCCTAGGGGGTTGAGAGGAACTGGATGTGGTAACCTCTTGCTACTGTGTTGAGGACCCATTGGTCCGAGGTGACCTGGGTCCACCGTGTGGTGAAGTGGCGGAGGCGGTGGGGGGAGAACAGGGGCTGTGGAGCGCTGTCCTCGGAGCGACCGTCAAAAACGCTGTTTGCGGTCCGACAAGCGGTCTGACCCTAGTCCGCGCTGTCCGGGCTGGGAGGCGCCCAGTTTACCCCCTTTGCTTGCCCAGCCTTTATCCTTGTCCAGGTCCCTGAGGTGACGCTGGGGAAACTGGAGGGATCTTGGGAACTGGTTCTGTAGCTGCAGCTGTTGTTTCAGTTGCTGTCGCTGCTGCTGTAGGTGGTGCGACTTAGACGAACGTCTAACAGGTTGTGGAGTGTAGATCCTGAGGGACCTCAGGGTGGCCCTTGAGTCCTTCATACTGTGCAGCTTCGCATCTGTGGAAGATGCAAAGAGGTCGGGATCTTTGAAGGGGAGGTCCTGGATAATTTGTTGCATTTGCGTGGGGAGGCCAGAGTTCTGGAGCCAGGCCAAACGACACATCACCACCGCTAATGCCATTGTGCGTGCTGCTGTATCCACTGCATCCCAGGTTGCCGCCAGAGCGTCCCTGGATGCTCTCTCCCCCTCATCCAGCATTACTTCGAAGTCTCTTAGGTGATCCTCCTGGGATGACCGATCAGAGATTCCGTAGAGCTTCCCACAAGCTGAAGATATACCGCGTCATCCAAGCAGAGTGGTTTGAGATGCGCAGCTGGAGGGCGGCCGAGGAGTACACCTTCCTGCTGAGTAGGTCGAGTCTCCTCGCCTCCTTGTTCTTGGGAGTGGTGCTAGGTTGACCTTGTCTCTCCCTTTCGTTGACTGCGTCGACCACCAAGGACCCTGGGACCAGGTGGTGGAATAGGAAGGGGAACCCTTCTGGGGAGACGGAATATTTCTTGTCCGCTACCTTGGACGCTGGTGGGATCGAGGAAGGCATCTGCCAGCATTCTTGGACAATGTGGAACACCCCAGTGTGCAAGGGAATTCCGACCTTAGCTGGTGGGACTCGGCGGCACACATCAAAGAGGGAGTCATCCTCCACCTGGATGACCCCCAGCTTGAGCTTCAGGTTCGCCGCCATGTCCTGTTTGACGCGAGGGTACCCTTTGTAATCGGTGGACATGTCGATCAGCCTCTCATCAGGTGATGAGGATGACTGAGCCCTTGATCTGCTTCGTTTTGTGGAATCAGGGTCCGGCTCGTTGTCGGAGAAGTCCGAGGACTCCGGTGCAGGCAAACATGCATATTGGGAAGAGGCATTGTCTGCCATTGCATTTAGCCAGTTGAGGGTCCATTCGTCATGCGGGGACCTCGACAGTGGCATAGGTGTTATGAAGGGCCCAGGTGCTTCCCCCAACATGTGCTCGCACGGTGCACTCGGTGACACGGAACTCTTGTGGGCACGCTTCCTCAGGCATTCGTCCTGGGTGGGGAGAAAAGGATCCTCCGAGGATGACCTGGATGATCTTCCCCCCCCAATAGACGATGTTCCAGTAATGAGAATTCATCAGGAAAGAGGTGCGGAGCCATAGAACATGGGCCCGGTACCGGGTTAGACAGTGCCAGGTTGGACAGCTGCGAGGAGGCTCGAGACGGTACCAGCATCGGTTCAGGTGTTGGCAGTGCCGAGTCAGACGGTATCAGAAGTGACGGTACCGGAAGTGGCGTTATCGGTGACGGTGCCAGGTCCAGCAGTACTGGGCTTGCTCGCGGTGCCAGGCTTGCGGGTGGTGCCAGGCTTGTAGGCGGTGCCAGGCTTGTGGGCGTTACCGTGTCCAGTGGTGCTGAGGAAGGTGGTGCCAATGCAGCCAGCTGCCTTGTGTTTTGCACCGGAGCCGGATTTGAGTGCCCTTGGAGCGCCAGAGCCTGAGCCATGGCCCTGCTAGGGGCGACTGGGAGGCTACCGGGGGACCAGCGGGATTGGTGTCTGGAAGGTGCCATTGAAGGCCGAGATCTTGGGCCTGGTACCGGGGATCAGCAGGGGGCTTGAGCCTGGGCCAACTGAAAGTCCAGCGGAGCGCTGACGGCTCGGCTGCTTGTGGACAGAGTGGCTCCAGTCCCTGAGAGGAGGTAGAGGCAGCGCTCCCTTTCCAGCCGAGTCCTCCGCTTGAAGGATCAGCAGATGAGCCAGTCTGCTGTGATGTGGGACTCACCCAGGCAAGCAAGGCATTTCTCGTGTGGGTCATCCATCGGGAAAGCCTTGAAGCATCCTAAGCACGGCTTGAATCCTGGCATTTCGAATTTCACGCGAAAGACAGGGCCTTGTGTTTCACAAGATAATGCTGATCCAAACCGACGCTGATAGCGGAAAAAGGAACTGGGAGGGTCAGGGTCACGGTCACCTATATAGCCGCAGCCGCAGCGTGGAGGGGGCATTGGCCGTGTGCCCTGACCTGACAGGCTAACGCTAAAGACTTTCTGAGCTACCATTCACTGTGGCCCGTAGACACCTGTAACTGAATGATGTGAGCAGCGCTCGAAGGAGAATATGTTATTCTTTCAGCACTGCTTGGATACATTCAGAAATAGGTGTCTCCATCCCGGAGCACCAGACAGGGCAAAAAGTTCTGACCAAACCTGTCAGAAGAGGGCAGGTGGCCACCGCCCCCCGTACCACCCTGTGGCTATATATGTGGCTGCCACCTGGCCCCTCCCCTGTTTCATTTCTTCTGCTTTAGTGTTGGTTGTGGAACTGCCCGCTCCTTGCTTCACAAGCAGCCTGTCCATCATTGCTGTATAAGCCTCTCGCCCAACTGGGAGAACCTATTTGTGGACTTAGTCCCACCAAAGGACCACCAGAGGACACTCCTCCATTACATTTCTGTAGTGGAGCTAGGGGACGGGCAGGGGCAGTCTTAGCAATTCCAGGGCCCAGGGCAAAAGTCAAGGATGAGCCTCCCCCCACAGTACATGGGGGGGCCTGATCCTTGACTTTTGCCCCTCACGCTGGGCTCTGCCAGACTTCCCAGGGCCCCTTTCTCCCTCCCCACTGCTGACAAAGTGGGATTTTCTGCCACAAAAGCACATGCGATAAATATATTTATTAGTCTTTTAGTGCCACAGGACTCTTTGCTTGTTTTGCCAAACTAGACTATCATGGCTTCCCCTTTGGAACTTGGCAATATTCAGAAAGAAACACAAACATTTTTAATTAAAAAAAGGAAAAATATATATTTTCAGACACAAAAAAACCTTTGATCCTGCAAGCATTTATGTATATGCTTAAATTTACACCTGAGTAATCTCACTTTTCTTTGCAGCTACTCACATCCATAATGTATGTGCACAGTGCTTGCAAGATAACAATCAGCAGTGACCAAATGAATTTACATATTCATTTGCACAGCTGGCTCAGAAACAAATCTGGTCTGACTGTCTGTTTCAGTCACTTTAAGTGAGACTGTCCTTTGTGGCTCAAATTTACTTTGTGGCTATGAACTAAAAGTGGGTTTGTGCTATAAAACAAAAACCATTGCACTTGCTTGAATCCCTATGTATCTACTCACATCCTCCACAGGAATGGAGTGATGATCCAGCATGAAGCATTCTGGGCTGTCACACTGGAAAAGAACCAGCCACAGAGATGCAAGAGAATCAAACAATTTGGTTTTCAGCATAGCTGTGCAATCAATTATTTTCACTGTCTCTTGTTGTTTGCAGCTTTCAGTACCTAACTTTACAGTCTGTATATTTTACTTGCGGGGGCAATTTTGCAGGTCACTTTACAATCCTCTCTTTTAGTATGGCCAAAATATACATGAAGAAAGATTAATACATTTTGGTAAAGATCTTGCTGTACTCAAAAAAAAAAAAAAATCTACACAACTTTTTCAGTAGAAAAGAATTTGGAGGGTGCTTTGTTAAGAGTTACTCAGCCTTTGCATTTGTTTATTAATTGCAACATTCAGAAATATCAAAAAAAAGTATTTAGTATTTGTCATGAAGTAGAACATAAAGGCCAAAATGAAAACATGGACTTACTGGGCTAGGGTCTGTATGCACAAGTTGTAAGAAACAGTCCCTGCCACAAAGAGAGTACAAAATAACTAGACAAGACAGCTGAAGGAAGCAGTAGTGTTCTCATCTGTAGAGTGACGGAACTGAGGCATGGAGAAAGTACATCACATTTTCAAACAAGCTCAGCTTCCACAATTCAAAATATTAAATATTAAAGAGCCAGATACCTGACCCACTAGTAAAGAGAGCTCAGTGGCAATGTGCTGAGCCCTGAAAATCTAGTTCTAAATGTTACAATGGGAGTTCCTAAATACTGACCACTTTTGAGCATTTAGCTTTTATTTGGGTGCCTAACTGGGAACGGGAATCTCTTGAAAAAAATCTGACCTAGAGGCCTCACAGGAAGTTTGTAGCCAAGCCCCTTATCTTCCTTGTCCCAATCCAGTGCCTTAATCACAAAGACACTGTCCTACTACGGCTGGGGTTATAATTAATCTCACATATAAAAAATGGTAGTATGGTAAAAAGCTTGCGCACATATTTTCCTACTTGCCATTATTTTTAAATTGGCCCAGCATGCATAGGAATTAATACAAGGCTCCCATTGATGTCGGTAGCATTGGCTTCACCATTGTATGCAGTTAGGTCCAAAATTTACCCTTGAATACATATGCACAGCTCCTATTGCTTTAATGGAAACTGTCGGGGGGGAGGGGGAAATTGCTCCTTCACTTAGATCTCTTAATCAGTGCATCTTGACTTATTTGTCCTGTTAGCTGGTAAGATCTCCAGCGCAGGGACTGTCTGGATATGCATGCCTTGTGAAGTGCGGGACACATTGTCAATGCTTAAATAAAACAAAGCACAATTTTCAGGCATTGGTGCCTAAAGAAGGAATTTAAATCTATACTTAGATACTTACATACATAGCTTCACATCATTGTAGCTAGAAGTGCTTAATACCTCAGAAAATCAGTCCCATTTTTTTAAATAGCTCATGAATGTGGGTGTTTATGTACCCACATATTAAAATGTTGGCCATGATAGTGATGTAAATAATCATCTAGGGGCTCATGACTGACTACTGGTAGCTCATGAAATAGGTGAAAAAGAATGGCCAGTATGGGCCTGATAGCATCTTTTGTCTCTGTAAATGGCTATCCTTCCTTCTTACACAGAAAATGGGGCAGTTGTCTCCTCAGCAGCTTGTCTTCCCTCACTCTCCTTTAAAGATAGGGTGGAGAGCTATGTGACCAACATGGAAATGGCACTGAGAGGTGAGCCAACCTCCCTCTCTCCCAGTGGAGATTCCCACAGAATATAATAAAGTGAATGCCTGTTTTATTTTTCATCTCCACACATCCCCATTGTAGGGTTCTGGACATCATCTTCATCCAGGCACAGGGTGGTCATGTGGATGCCTGCATACCTCCCTTGGATGCTGCAAATGGTCAGGGCTTTTTGGCTTGAGCCTCACTTGGCTCTGTGAGGGAAAGGGGAACTGTACCAGGGAGCTATGTCCACCCTCTGAGCCTGCGCCAAAGGACTGGCCCGAACGCCCTCCCTGGCCAGAATGGGGAACTGCAAGCCTTAGGCCCCAGAAATGGAAGGGCAGGGCCGGAACAAGAAGGGGAAGTATAAAAGCCCAGACTAAGAGCTCACTTGGGGCTGAGCTCTTGGAGGGGAACGATGTGCTGGCCTGCAGGGAGCCAAACCAGAGATGGTAGACCTGAGCTTGCCAAGGGGCTACTGACCTTTCCATCTGCCAGTCTTCTGGCCCACCTAGCCTCCCTGGGCTGGGTAACTGGGAAGGGAACCTGGAGGCAGCAGACTGGGGAGGCCATTTCAAGGCCTGCAGATCCCAGAGGCAGTGACTGGCCTTGGAGCCAGAGCCAGATCCTGGTGAGGCTGAGGACCCCCTAACCTGGAGGAGCTCCCCTTGGTGGAAGATGAATCCTCTGCAATGTGTGGACCCCAGGACCTTGAGGAGCTACCCCTTGCTGAGGAGACCAATGGGTGAGGACCCCAGGACCTTGAGGAATTGCCTCTTACTGAGGAGGCTGAGATGTTCCTGGACCTACCCCCAGTGGATGCAGAGGGGTTCAGTGGGATACCCCAGGCCTGCTATGAAGGGGATATGGAGGATGGCCACCCCCTCTGGAAATAGGTACCTGGACCTTGGGGGGGGGAGGAAGTGGCCCAGGGAGGGCTGTGAGTTCAGGATACCCTGTGCCAGTGTGTTGTGGTTGGGGACCCTGCTGGCCCAGTGACTCTCTTCACAGTCATTGGTAGGGCCCTGGGCTGAGATGCAGTGGAATGGGTGGCCCCAACCCCTCACCCGTGTGTCCTGACAGGAGAAAACCAGATGGTGATTCCTAACCACCCAAGTTGTGCATGCCCACCCTGCCTGGGGGCCAAGCCAGAGACCTGTATTCACACAAGTGGGAGGGGTGCCCTGCTGGCTAACTCCCCTGTGCGCCACCAGCAGGAGGTGCCTTCCTGACCAGCCAGCAGCCTTGATCACTTAAAGGAACAAACACCTTCCTGCTTGGGAAACTCACTAAGGAAAACCCTGGAAAATGTAATGCTGGTGCATGGGACATGACAACTATAATCTAGCCCTACTTGTGATTATTATTTGTATTACTGTAGCACTTAGATGCCCTAGTCATGGATCAGGATCTCATTTGTGCTAGACTTGTATTAACACAGTACATTACCATCTGTGATGGCTCTACCTAATTGCTGCCGCCTCCTCTCTAGAGCATATGTGTATTGTATTAGTTTTATCTGTGCTATTTGATAAGCCAGTTCATTAAAACATGGTATTTTTTTCCCTTCAGTTGGAGATCATCATGAGCCGATGCTGCACAGTTTTGTAGCAGTAGTACAGAAAAAATACTGTCAGTATGGCCAATGTTGATATTACTTGAATGCATTAACAGATAATCATATGTGATCTGTATTAATATCTTCCACTTGGTATTAGAAAAGTTATAATTCCTTTAGCATGCAGAAAGCTTGCCTTTATTTTATGAATATTATTATACACATGTATTCACTCTTGCTAATAGGCCCTCTGTGCCATTTTATGTGGAATCCCTTGTTACTAGAAGTGATGAGTGAGAGCACAGAGTATGCCAACAGGCACTCTATAAATCAACACTGATTTGGGGATGAAGAATCGCTCTTGCCCTCCTTCAGATTCTGCAGCCACAATGATGGCAAGGTTGCAAAATGACAGGCCTATCAGCATTTCTGTAACAACTCAGCTTATACATTGTTGCAAAAACTTAGCTCAGGCTCCAGCTTGACAGATACAATCCAGTCACAGCACTGAAACACATTTTACTTTTGCGTAATATCCATATCTAAACGGCAATTCAGTTGGTTGTTGCTGTGTGTGGGGGGGTGTTTTTGTCTTGATATTATAGAACATCTGTCCCATGCCCAACCCATCCAAATGATTTTTTGGAGGTTAGGTTATGGAAAAGAGCAAGAGGAAGTGATGGGGATTGTTTCCTCCCCCCCCCCCCCACCTCACGGTCCCATGTTAGAAAACTTTTATTGTTGCTAGTGACGTGTCCTTCAAGTTGGTAAATTTATTCTTGTATTAGAAAACAAAAAGCAAGCCAAAAAAAAAAAAAAGAAAATCGGAAACAATCTATTTTTCACCCTCCCCCCCCCACCACACACACTCTTGCTGCAGAAGGGATAATCTGTTATTTGAAACTAAAAGATGTATTGAAGGAATTCTAGTGTCTAGTTTTAATTCTCTGAATTGAAAAAAAAATCTTGCAGGTAGAATAGGTCTTGCAGTAAAATAGTGGGAAAAATCTGTCTTTAGCAGCAATGGCACATAAGTATTGTTCTAGGGTCTACTACTCAATACCTGGATGATGTCAGGACAATGCCCCCCTTCCATTTCTATCAGTGTGCAGGACACCACACACAGCAACATGAATTTGAGGAGATGCCCTGAAAAACACAATCCTCTGTGCAGACCACAAACCTTCATATGGATGTCCTACACAGGGGCTGGGCTGCAACTACATTCATTCACACATTTTGCCCATACACCCTTTCCCCATCCTGTTACAATACATACTAATGAATAAAGTATTAAACATGTTGGTACTGAAATGAGACAAGTTTAACATCCAGGCAAACCCTAGCATGGATCATAGGTTGAAGCATGTTGAGCTGAGATGAGCATTTCAATAGGAGCATGTTCAGTAGTGCTCCAACTTCTGCACTGTGAAGTTTAGAGTTGGTATGGACCTATAACTGTAAAGAATAATGTAACACCTGTTAACAGAAGTCATTTCCTAGACCAAAGCATACAAGCTCTTAGTGGAGCTGAAGCCAAAAGAGGATGTTTGGTTTTAGAATGGCTTATATGAAAATTAAAGGAAAGGTTATGTTATTTCTAGCAAACTAATCTACAATAAGGCAAAATGTACCCCAGATCAAACTGCCCTCAAGTATACTAGTGCAACCCTATTTAAATCAGGGGACAGAATTCAGCTGTATGTTGTCTAATAATGTTCACAGATGTGAGGATGTCCACCTAAGATGATTAGGGCATAGAGATGTAACAGCACAAGGAGATTTGAACAGAATGTGAAAAGGGATTGATTTCTTATTTCTTCTCATACCTGCACCAAAGCGAGGCTCGGCAAGAAGTCTAAATAGCTGGAATTAATTTGTTCCCTTGTTTAACTTTCTCCTTGCAAAAGTTACTATATAGTTATAGCTTATTTAAGAACTAACGGTTGATGTTATAATAGCTTATAAATATTTGAAGGTGAATACCAAAGAGGGAAAGGGATTCTTTTTCATAATTAATTGGAATACAACAAGGAACAATGGGATGAAATCAAGAAAGGAAGAATTGAGGACTTTTTTTTTTCTTTTTTAAGAAAAAAAATTGTAACAGTGACATCTTTTAGCTAGTGGAATAATTACACAGGGGACAGGATGAAGATCCAGTTACTTGACATTTATAATTAAATTGCACAAACAAACTACAACACCCCTTACCCTATTTAACATACCATAGGAACAACTTATAGTAACATGAAAAGGTGCTAAAATTACATAAGGCATTTTCTAACATAAAATTCAGAGTGCATGATCAATCTTACAGCTAATGGCAGTGTTGTGATAGCAATCATACTTTTATTTTGTTGATTTGTGACTTTTTTTTTTTTACTATTATAAGACCCAGGTACCTTGGCCATGGGTTACTATTTCTACATAGCTAAACACACTTTGCATGAAGATCCTGCTAAGGAAAACTCATCCAATGCAATATTTTTTTGTTTTTTAGAAATCTGTCTGCTCCAAATAATTGTCCATTCCAACATTTTTGTTTTATAATATTCAGTCTTTCTATATCCACATATACACAAAAACCTAGACTGTTATTAAGAAAAAGCTCTTGTTGCAATAAATAATATGTACTCAGAACAGGTTTTGATTTTCCTGAGCTTTTCTGTAATGATCTTAGTATAACTTACAATTTAATTTACTTATTTACTCAGGAAAAAAAGAGATTTTATATAGGTATTACTAAAACCATAAAATCATTGACTTACAGAGTCATAAAAAGGGGATTTATTGTACATTTCCTGTTCCAGCTAAGGTTTTGTTACAGCTCCCTCAGGTAGACAAAACACAGGAGACTATTAACTTACTTTAATACTTGTTCAAACCTATCCTTGGACAACTTACAAATAGGAAGGAATAAGAAAAGGCTCTTTTCATACAATCTTTTTCAGACCTGTAATTTTTCATACTGTTGATTAATTGTCTTGTGCCTTCTGGATATTTATGCATCACAGATTCAGATTTTTTTCATAAATTTTGCTCATATCTACTTTTCTTGAAATGTCAAGAAGAGTGTAATTTGCTCCATACTTCACACCTTTTGTTACTAATGAAATTAATATTATGGGTTTGGAAACATGCCAAGTTACATTTAGCTCTACACACTTGGGCCATAATTGACATATATTGCAAAGACTCATTGACATCAGCAACAACAGTTCTACGCACTAAAAAGTGTAGAACATGTTGGTAAAGAGTCTACTGTAACCACTTCTCAAGAATCTGGGATTCATACATACTCATACATATCCCATTGATACCTAATTTGGCAGGGTGAGTGTGTTAGGTATTTGTGACTCTTCCAGATTTTGCAGTCACATATGGATTTATAGCTTCTTGGTAGGGTTTGCCAACTGCAATGTAGATTTTCAACCCGGGCACAGGGGTTTGTTTTTGTTTGCCTGTATAAATTGACAGCAAGAGGCTGTATGTGGTATGTATGTTTTTCATGGCATTTGGCCACACAGAAAATACCTCCAGCAAAGGATAAGATGCTTGACAAATGGATGGTAAGACTCCTTTGACAACTGGCCAGCTTTTATCCCAAACACAAGTACCAGGGATCCAGTAACTTCATTACTGTATCTCAGCCTGGTTAAAGATTTGTTCCATTTTACAATGTAACTGGACTTTATTAAGGCCCAGATTTATGAAGGCATTTAGGCATGCTAGTGCTCAGCATTGCAATGCCTAACTAACTTAGGAACTTAAGTCTCATTTGCAAAAGTGCTTGGGGCACTTAGGAACATAAATCCCATTGACTGTTAATGGAATCTGGGTTTTAGTCCCCAAACTCTGCTAAATCCCAAGCCATATCAGTATTTTATTAAATACAATTTTCAGTGTGACAACTGATAGTACTTTCCTTCACTTGGAAGGATAGTCAAATTGATAGAGAAATTATGAAACTCTTTCTGTCTGATTCTGACACCATCCACATTTTCAGGTATGGCCCAAAACTCATCACATTTTTCTCTCATGACTGTCTATCCCAGAATCCTTTGCATTGTTTCCCTTTTTCAAAAATTAAATAATTCTCCATATATTATTGTAAATGGTAATTTTGGAGGAGGTAGCATTAAGCAAATGTTATGAGCCAAAAGAAGCATTTACATTCAAGGCAGATGTTTTTTAAAATTTGACACTAAAAGTGTATTAGAACTTATTTATATGTTCGTGCTGAAATTGTAATAAGAATAGTACATTTCCCAGAGCAATCTACAGTGAATATACCTAGTATGGCATCAGTTTATATTTGAATCAGTATCTTTGCAACCACAGAGTCTAGAAACATGAGAAAAAAATCTGAACATCAGTGCCTAACATGAGATGTCTAATAAACAGTCTGATTTTCAGAGGTGTAGAGTACTTGAAATGAAGTCATTGTATGAATGCCCAGGCCCTGATTCTGCAAATACAAACACATGTAACTTTACTTATATAAGTAGAACCAATGAGTTCAGCAGGACTTTCTCCCACGAAAGCTCGTGTGATAAATAAATCTGTTAGTCTTATGTGCCACCAGACTCCTTGCTTGTTTTGCTCAAAGTAAATAATTAAAGATGCATGTTTAAGACTTTGTTGAATCAGGACTTCAGTCTGACAAATTTTGTGCTATAACAAAAGCGGCTACCGTAGAAGCCAGTAGATTTAAAGACTTAAGATTTTCCTGATATTCAGTCTAAATTTTTCCATTTTAAGTTACTACCATTACTTTCCAATAGATTATTGGTGTGTCTAATATGGCAATTCTTCAGTTGAAAGTCAGTGTCAGACAATCCACTGTCTCTAACTGTATTTACTACAATCTAATTAGCGTCCTCAGCGTAATTCTTGTTCTGATCATTTTGACTGAGGTACATAAAGTCCTAAGGGCTTTGTTGAAATCTGATTCACATTTGCATTTTAAATAGGTTAGGATCTACATCTCCATTAAAAGGGTAGAGACAAAAGAGGAACAAAGTTCAGGGTTTCCTTACCTTTTTCCTAAAGGGAATAAGGATACTTGCCACACTCATTGCCACCTGATGAAACAATTTCCTTTAGCAATGTAACCAAAGCTTAAAATAGAGAGTTAATTAACAATGTTAATAAAAGCAATTTGTCATTCCAATAAACACAGGCAGATGAAAGTCAATCAATAGATTAGAACTGATGAAGATCTGCTGCACATCAAAGGGTCATTAACGAGGCAGCATTCGAATAGTTGAAATGTACTTTCGGTTGCACAACTGTTTGTTGTTGTTATGAGTTGGGCCCCAACCCGTGCTAGTTGATGGCAGTCTTTGTGAGAGCAACAGTAAATTGGCAGCATGTTTTAAAGTTCACTAATTTCAAGTGACCTTTCAAAGGAACTGCTAGAACAGGTGGCTTCTCCAAACTCTTCTAAAATTGAGTTCATGTACTTTAGAGAGCCTCTTACTCATCTAGCACAGTGGTCCTCAGCCTTTCCTGGGTCTCGACACACTTGGCAGCATATAGTGACTCTACAGGACACATTAGCCCACTTTCTCTAGGCCAAAGCCAGCCATCTCCCCAGCTCTCCGTGACACATTACCGCCATGTAACAACACAGTAACATGTCCCAGCACAGTGGTTGAGAACTTTCAAAAGGAGGGAATTTTCAAAAATGCCTACGTAATTTACAATCAGAAATCACAATGGATGTAAAATTATTTATAGGCTTCTGAAAATGCCACCTGAAAAGGCAACACAGTTCAGCAGAAGCGTCCTATACTTCCACACTCTTGGGGTTTCTACCCAAAGGGTTACTGCTCAGCTTATACTCTAAATCAATGTTTCCCAATCAGTGTGCCATCAGCTCTGAGCAAGTGTGCCACAAAATTTTTTGAAAAACTATTCAAAGAGCTCTGGATTGGCTTATTGACTCATGAATATTCAAGAGTTCATTTAGAAACTGTATGGTGGTGTGCCTCAACTTAATTAAAGGTAGCAAGGTGTGCCACAGCAGAGAAAATGTTGGGAACCACTGTCAAGGCTTTTTCCCCACTCTGGCACTCTGAGTGCAGAAGGTGGGGGCCCGCAACAGGCCAGAAAAGCCACTGGCCTTAAAGCCTGGTCTTAAAAGTCTCCAAGGCCTCCAATTCCTGGCCTTAGAGTGGTATCGCTGCCACCACCCAAATGCAAAAAAACCTCTTGAGACCCAGGAAGGCGCACTTGGGAATTCCTCCCTGTGAGGTACTTGCAATCCTGTTTATTCCTCTCTCAGGAAAGTGACTGGACCCCAGCTGCAATATGAGCTGGAACTGGAACAGGGTTCCCTCTAGTAGCTGCCTGTGCAGTCTAAGGCACGGGCACACAAACCTCTTGCCTTTCAGGACACAGAACCAGAGCTTGCTTAAAAGGTAAACTCTTTAATCAAAAAGAACAGATGATAAACACAGAGAGTTGCTTCTCTGGGAATTAACTTAGGTAGTTACAGGGTAGTGGGGTGGGGGGTTGGGTTACATGTGGTTAGCACAGAGAAATCCAAAAAACAAGCCAAAAACACCCTGACCGCGTCTAAATAAACATTCCCTGTTCTACCCACGCCTGGTCGGTACCAAACTTACTTATCTCTGGTAAGGATGTTGCTGGATTCTTCCTCAGGCCCTCTGGCCTCCTCCTGATCCTTCCAGGAGCTCTGCTGCATCCAAACAGGCCCAGGCCAGGCTGCTGTTACCATTCAAAAAGCTGTGCTTCGTTCCTATTGGCTGTCCTGGGACTCACTGACCAGAGTGTTAACCCCTTCCTCCCCAAGGGTTATTACAACCACTGCTCTAAATTCATTCCCTTCAGACAGCTGCTCCCATTTCCCTTGCACCTGGGTGCGGTAATGAGTCATCTGCCTCAACAGGCATGTCTTTATCAGGGAAAAGAGTGTATTTTAGCTACACATTATAACAAACACATGTTAAAATTCTAGGTAGACAAGGCAACATGTAGTTTTATGTACTAACTGGTGATGGTAAACCCTAGGTTCTCCTCTAGGTTTATACTTCAACTAGTTAACACTTATTAAAACTAAATCCTGCCTTGTCTACACTGGGATATGAAAATATTAACTAGCCCATGTAAAAAATACACCTTTTTGCCCAGTGTAGGTAAGATCAGAGACTAAGCAGAATCTACTTAACCCTTTGTCAGCATTATCAATTTCTGCTTATTCAGACAAGGAGTTTAAGGCAATGATTGACAGTATGCATAGTTATGTCTTGCGCAGTGTTTCAACATACACTTTCAAGCAATTATTAAGACATTGTCTAGCCAATGGTAGGGCCAAGTTCTGCCCTCCTTTGCATCTGTACTTCCCCAGTATCAGAACAGAGAAGCATTTTATGCCAGACCAAACCAATTTCTAAAATTAGGGTTCTGGATACAGTTAAGTTTTAGTGTAGGGGCTTGATTTTGTGAAGTGCTGAGCATCCTCAGTTGCCATGGATTTCAATGAGAGTTGACAGCTTAGTGTTCACTGGATCAAGTACTATGCCTGTCTAAACATGAGTACACAAAATTCATGGTTCATTAAGTACTTGTTTTTGGAAGTTACTCATCAGATTGTGTAGGGTTTTTAAAGCTGACCTCTATGTATCTGAACCTCAGGATTTTGAGGAGAAAAAAATCCCCCTTTTCTGTGACTCCTATGAAATATACCTGCAAAAACCAACCAACCAAAGAATAACTGATCAAGAAATGAAAATGTCACCTAGAAAATCCTTTTCCCTTCCTTTGATCCCTGGCTCTGCTTTTTATCACATTCCCTGATAACTACTTTGGTGCAAAGATGTCAGGAGATCCCTACTGTCAAATAGCAAGATATTTAGATTTCTTGTATCATTTCAGAAAATGAAGGTTGTTCATGTACCTTTGCTCCTTTCAGACTCTGCGCAAAAAACACCAAAAAAACACCTCACCAAAGTGCAGCACACATGTGATACTGAAAAAACTCTCTCTTATGCATATTCTTACTCCTTCCTTTAGTAAGACTAATAAGATTATTACCAAGACTCCAATACTTCTATAAAAATGTACTATAAAGTTGGTAAAATGCTATCTAAAGTTTGTTAAAATAATTAGAAATATATAAAAATACCTAGATTAAAAGAATATTAAATTTGCAGAGTCAAGGTTTCAAGAGTTAGGAAATGCCAGAATTAAGAGCACTTGTACAACTTTAATTTGCCTTCACTGTGCATATGTCTTATGAGACAGTCCTAAGTTACATTGTCATCTACTATTTTTTCCACAGAGCCCCTGCTTCATTCATACTTCATGTATGGGATGGAAGCTGCTCTCTGAACCTGCATTGAATACAAAATTATTAATGGGTTTTCATTCATTCATGTGGCTTAACACAGCCTTTCTTTTTTCAGTGAATTTATTGTTAGAGAACATAATGGGGATGGGGGCATTAATTCAGGAAATCTCACAAAAATTAGATGTATACAGGAATTGTGTGCTGTGACAAATACAATTACACAATTTAAAAACAACTAGATACTACTAGATGGACTATTTATTCCACAACATACTTTTTATACCATTCCTGTACAATTTTGTACCCATTTGTCAGTTCCCCAAAGTTATTGTACATAACATTTAGTACATCTGGTCATTTACAATTACTCAGAATTATTCTTTGGTTCACTGCTGGTGCTTTTAGCAAGATTGGGTTTCTAGGAATAATTTAAGACCTTCATGACTTTGAAGCCTTGGATCCCAATCCTGTGCACTTCTAAAAATGCTTGTGGAATAAAGATCAGACCCAGAAAATTATTTAAAATTATGTTTAACTTTTGCCTAATTTTTTTGTAGTAAAATAATTATTTTACATCTAAAATTATAGGGGAAACGTGATTTGATGTTTGCGGATGAACTGCTTGGTAGCAATTTTGTTTCCCTGAAGTATAAACAAACCTTTTTTGTTCAATGAAAAACAAACAAAAAAATGCAAAATTGAGCTGGCATTTCCTTCTGCGTCTATTTCCAATTATTAAAAAGATAGACCATTTTCTGATTACTCCTGTTACAAGATATATAAATCTAGACTCCAGACAAGATGTTTTTTCCTAAGCCCGGGTTTTTCCACAGATATATAGAGCTCTGCACGGATACAAATAAATGGATCTGTATCCAACCTGCACCTGCAAGAAATGGTCCGCAGATGTCTGTGGTGTATCTGCAGATGTGGATATCTGCATATTTGCAGGGCTCTAGCTCTGTGCAGATAAAAATATGTGGACCGTATCCTATCTGCATCCACAAGAAATGGTCCACGGATATCCGTGTTGTATCCATGGATGTGGATATAAAGCAGATATCTGCAGATTTGCAGGGCTCTACAGATATATACTGTATATAGAACATTGCTTGCTTTTTTAACCACAGATTTCTTTACTAAAATTGGAATCATTAAACATTTTTAATGAAAGATCCAGCAAGATTATATACAAATATTTGCAAATCTAATAGATGGGAATAAACTTGATTAAGATTTGTGGCTTAAAACTACTTGTCTATATAATTTATCTACCCACTAAAGCATAACCAGTCCTAACCTAACTGTAATGTACAATGATCTAAGCCTCTGTCCTCAACACTGTCAGTCATCATCATGATGGAGTCATTAGGATAAAGCTTTACAAAAATACATTTTCCCAAGCTATAAAATAATACCACAGGATTTTTTATTACTACTTTTCCTTGACTGCCCTCTCCCTGTGGTTTTGTCTGCTTCCCATCTCAGATTCAGTGCTTCTGGTAACTACCAGTGCTCTCAATGCCCCTGATTTTACTTGATTGAAATAATTTATACTGTAACATCACAGTTATTTGGCAGTGAACGTCATTTCTAATTTTACTTTGCCTTCTGCACAGTTCTACAGTTTAGGATTTGATACATCAGTTGTCTACCACCACAGGAATTGTTCATTTCAGTTAGGGTATATTTTCACTGATGACGGCAATTTTGCCATTGTCAGATCGATTTCTCAGGATAAACTTAGTGGAAGTGAAGACATGGTCAATTGATCCTGAAACTGACTTAATAAATCCACCACTAGAAAAAGACGAACACTGTATCAATGGGAACACATTTTCCATTGGCACAACATAATGTAGATAGTGTGCAGAACAGACTTTAGGAAGTCGATGGAAGATATAAGCTACTTTTGTAGCTTGGGTGTCTCCTGTCAACAGCCACTACATTTGCCAGGAAGTGTAGACCAAGCCTCAAATAAAAACTGAGGTAGAAGCACCTATGCCTAATGTTATATGGAGAGGTTAGTAACTGGAATTACTGTGCTTAGTTCTAATCCGGCTTGTGCAAAGGTTTTCTAATTTATGGTCAGAATGGAAAATCTTATCACTTGTGCAGTAGATCATTAAAGAATTACATGTTAATGATACTAGAAGATAATTTCTCTTCTCTTACCTAAACCTTCTGCAGAAAGGCACACTTTTGGATTATTCTAGCTGGGTGCTGAATTGGAACATTCAAGGAACTCAGTTAGAAAGAAATCTTGTGACCACCTTATTAAACTTTCAGCTAATCCTGAGCTCATGTGGATCGCATTCACTGAAGCCAAAGGAGCTACACCCACTTACACCTGCAATAGATATGGCTTTCAGGGTCAAATTACTTCTGACAACATTAAGATAATCAAAAATATGAGATGAGACTCAAGTGGCTACTATGCAGACTTCTGATGTTGTAAGCTTTGAATTGAAAGGCAAACTAGTATTCCACTGTGACAATCCAGGTTCAGACATCCCAAAAGGAAAATGGAAGGTTCAGACCTCAAGAATGAGCAAGTAAACTACTTGATTGTGTAGCAAATTACTGTACTAAAAAGTATATTTAGTAAGGTCTTTTATAAAAGCTTATAATAGTCTGCATTTGATGGTAATTATGAGCTATGTATACAGACTGATTATGAATCTATGTATTTTTGTATATTGAAAACTGCTTAAAACCTATACCACAATTTCAGTTTCACCTCATAGCAGGACAGTGAGCAGTTAAACTGGGAGAGGCACTACCTAAGCCAGTTGTTTACATGACCTCAGCTTCAAGTAAATATTCATTGTTCATCCCAGGAAAAGAGGAGGATGAATCATTAGAGGTAAAAGAAAGACATTGAGACATCTGGGCTATCAAGTCAAGAGGGAATTCTCTCCCCCCCCCACCCCCAGTTTTAACAATGGTGGGTTTCTCACCAGTAACCGTCCTTCTTTGAGATGGGCTGCTCGGATCCATTCAGTAACAGGTGTCTCAGTGCTGGAGTGCCGGACTGGTCAGAAAAAACTTGTCCTAGCCTGTCAGGAGAGGGGAGGCGGCCTCCGCCCCTCGTGCCACCCTGCAGCTATATATACGGCCGCCTCCCGACCCCTCCTCAGTTCCTTAGAGTTGCCAGCTCCAGAAGCAGGGACAGAGGGGAGGGACCTGAATGGATCCGAGCAGCCCATCTCGAAGAAGGACAGTACTCGTGAGTAACCCACCGTTCTTCTTTGAGCACTGCTCGGATGCATTCAGTAATAGGTGACTACCATCCATGCTGATGGATGGCGGGTGGAGTTGGTTCTTCCGTCTTCAGCACAGCAACAAGCCCCATAAAGTAGAGGCCCGGCAACAAGATGCTCGCTGGAGTCAAGAGTCAAGCAGGCCTTGACGGGGCCCAAAAGAATCAAGAGCTGAGGGCCAACCCAGGACAGGGGCAAGACTAAACCGACGGAGGCATAATGCATAAGCAGGTCAGAACAAGGTCACCATAACTGGAGTAAAGGATGCAAGCTAAGCATAAAGGCTTACGTTAGGTGTTCCACATAGGTGGAATTGTGGAGTATGACTGGCAGACTATAGTGTCTGGTCATAGGTCTTGTCACATGGACTCAAAGGAGACCGCTGAATGCTAACAAGTGCGAGTTTAGCCATATTGTCCGTGTCTCGCACAAGAACAAATAAAAGGTAGAGATTGATCACCCGAAGGCTTAGCTGGAGCCATGTGGTTATGGACTGATCTGGCAACTACTGGGGACACAGGAAGTAGTAAGGTGATGACCATACCCCTTATCTAGGTCGTGACCAAGCATAGCTGTCTGGTTAAAGCAAGTGAGGATGAGGATCCAAGGTTGTAAGATGGGCTCAAGAATGACTGAGAAGACCACCGGACACTAAACAGCAGCATACGGGGCCAAGCCAAGCAGGATGGAGGCCCACGGCATGCTAGCTATAAACCAGGTAATGCGGGAGCGCACGTTTTCAGCCGAACAGGTACCAGGACTGGGTTCTCACAGGAGAGAGGTTCCGGTGAGGTCATCAACAGCAAGGTGGCCTGAGGCACTGCTAATGAGTTGGTCCTTCTAGGGCCTGCGGGAGCAGGAGAATGCACAGGAAACTCCGCTGGGCCTATAAGCTTGCAGGGTTTTCCATTGTGGGAGCTCTCACAAGAGCGTCAGGGAGGAAGAAAAGGGGTGGGGAAAAACGCCTGCTACCATTTGGTCACCCCATCGAGGACCAAAAGATTCGTAGAAGTGCCTTGTAAGGTCGCGGTCTCAGCACCTACAGTACTTCCCGGAGGGATAACGCTACCACTCTGCTATGCCAGGGTTGCCAAGGAGAAACTCCTCAATACATGGATATCTGAAGAACCCTGATGCCAAGAGAGGTTCCTTCCCATAAGTTAGGAAGTGAAACCATTACAGGGTGGCAGCTGCCGCATCTCAAGGACACTCCAGAGTCAGAGAACCGAACGAAGTTTTCTCCCCGGCGGGAAGCTGGAGGGCAAATAAAGGGAGTGCAACCCCAAATTGTTGGATGTTGTATGGAAATAGGCTCTCTGTCTATCACACCAGTGGGTGGGCAGTGAGTGTGAACAGGTCCTCAAAAGTTGAAGAGGAACTGCAATACTACCAGGCACCACCAACACACATGGGGATAACCCGCGGTAGCACAAAAGGTCTGTGATCGACGTAGTGAGACGGTTCCCAAGAAAAAAAACACGGCCGGGGGGGGGGGGGGGACACGTGTCCTGTCAGGGTACAGGACCGAGAAGCAGGAGGTGTAGTTACAAGTGCCCTGGGAAGAAAAGGACCCCTCTGTCTGACATGGACAGCTGCCCAGAAAGGCAGCTGGTGACGAGGGGAGGAGTGTTGGTGGGAGAACACTCGAAGGGATGGACCCTTCGCAGTTTCCCAACGTAGAGTTGTGACTAGGTGTTCTCTCTTGGGTTCCCTGTCTGGGGTTTGAAGGAGGTGCACCTGGGCCGTGCTTCTGGGTGAGGGCGGAAGAAAATTGGCCCTCTCAATGGGGAGGCAGACAGAGGGCAAGGGTTCCTAAGGTGGGCCCCTGGTTCTCACTAGATCACCAGAAGGTGAGGGTGTGGAACCATAGTTCCCATAAGAAGGGAAGTGGAGGGGTGTGCTGTTCACTTTGGCTCCTTACAGAGGTAAAGATCTGGTCTGGCTATGCGGATGTGTCCCCTTCAGTGAACAGGAGATATTCCTGTCAAATTGGGGTTGGGGTCACAGAGGCTGGGCCTGCTGAACTGATAGTGCGACCAGAGGGATCCCCTCCCTTTCTCCTGACCTGGACACGAGGGGGCCTACCTGGGAAAGGCATCAGGGCCACTGGCACAGTTCTGTTGCAGGTAGGCTTCGAATACGTGTGTCTCAGACCCCCACAGTGGGCTGGGGCTACAATGAGATGTGCGTCCATTCCTCGGTAAGGTGTTGGGGTGGGGAACGTGGCAGGGGAAATATCTAGGAAGGGTGGGGTGCAAGGAGGAGAAAGAGGGGTGATTTTCCATCTTTGAGGGAGTCACTGCTTAAGGGGGGGACTAAGTCGGGGGGTGGGTCTGGGAGGGAGGAGGCCAAAGTATTTAGCCTCTCCCCGAGGATCCTGGGCTGTGCCCATCACGGAGAGGGTTTCAGGGGCAAACAAGACATCCACCTCGAAGGGCAGGTTGAGAAGTGCCTGCTGTGCATTAGGGGGCGCTCTAGCCTCCCTAAGCCATGCCACCCAGCGGATGGTAACTGCTGAAGACATGGTGCGAGAGGCGGTGTCCACCACATTGCGTGCCAAAAGGAGGAGATCTTGTGAGATTATGTTGCCTTCCTCCAGGAAGGCATCATACTCCTCCCTAGCCTCAGGTAGAAGCAGACTTCTAAATTTTTCAAGTGACTCCCAGAGATCCAGCAAGTATCTGCTGGTTATAGCCTGGATGTTTGCCACTCATAATTGGAAGGCTGATGAGGAATAAACCTTATGGCCTAGCAGATCCAGTTCCCTGGTTTCCCTGGAGGGTGGGAGGGGGTGCCTGGGGGGCTCCCCGGCCCCCTTTGACATCTGGACTATGTCCCTTGGGGGAACTGGGTGGCCAACGAGGGAGAGGTAGCCTGACTCCGATACCCGATACTTCACGCTCGCCATATCCAAAACTGGGGGGATGGAACTTGGGCTCTGCCACCGGGAACATGTGAGGTCCCATACGCTTCGATGGGGCAGGACTGCTAAGGGCACCATCGAGGCGAAGGCTGGCCTGAAGAGGGTATCAGGAGGGAGGCTCGAGAGCTCCACCTCCATGCCTAAATGGGCCGTAGCCCGGCGCAACAAATCAAAATGTGCCGAAAGGTTCCACGTGTAAGACCCCGGTGCCGGGGAGAGAGCAGTACTGGGAGCTTGCCATGGAGGAGAGGGAGATCCCTGGGGGGACCATTCTTGTGGCCGAAAATGGAAGGGTGATGGGGCTGATGTGCAGCGCCAAGGCTGTTTGGAGCCCCTGGAAGGTCCCTCCTCTGGGCTGGAGGCAGGGGAGGGGGACCGAGATTCTTGGACCGGTACCGGTGACGGCAAGGTGGTGCCAGCCCCCGCTGGAGTGGAAGACAGGGGGCTGTGGGGTGAGGGTGAGCATCCTGGGTGGACCCAGGCCTTTAAGATGAAGGCCAGTTTGCCCCTTCTGGTTGGAAGTGGGGCAACGGGTGTCAGGAGAAGTAGGAGGGCTTGTGCTGCCTCCACTGCTTCCGGGGTGAACAGCACAAGGAATGACTCTACTTGAATTGAAGGCAAGTCCTTGCCAGGGGAGGGAGGACTGCCTGGGCGGGAGGACTCCCGCTTCTGCGGCACCAGGCTCTGCGGTGCCAAAGGTGGAATTGGCCAGTGCAAGGGTGAGCTCAGCACCAGCGAGGCCAGACTGTCCAGTGCTGTTGGCACCGGAGATGATATGGCGTGGTGCTGGGCTAACTGAGGGTGAGCTCGAGTGATGCCGAGGTGGTGGGTAGGTGCTGTGGTGCCAGAGTTGGCACTGAGGTGGTGGTGGTGTTGCGGCGGCAGCTGCTAATAGTATGGTGCTGTGTAGGCTGTGGTGCCAAGCTGGGTCTCTGTGCCAGGCATGAACCCAAAACCTCGCGTGAAGGGTGCCAAGCCTCCTCCGAGGCTAGGGTGCAGCGTTGCTGTTACCTTTCCTTGATCATTCTGGGTTTGAAGAAGAGACAAATGGAACAAGCCGAGACCATATGGTCTTTGCCCAGGCACCTAAGGCACTTCCCGGGGGGGGGTCGTCCCGGGGGAAGGCCTTGTCACACTCGGTGCAGGGTTTAAACCCTGGCATTGTCGATGTGATGTTCCAGTCCAGTCGTGAGAACTCTTGTGGTGGAGTTAAATCCACAAAGAGATGCTCCCAGCCAGACAGTGAGTTGAAGACAAAGGGACAGGCTTCTTGCAGTTTGCAAGGAGCAGATGTTCCATTCTGACGTGCAAGGTGGAAGAAATGAAACTGAGGCGGGGTCGGGAGGCAGCTGTTTATATAGTCGTGGGGTGGCGCAAGGGGCGGAGGGCACCTCCCCTCTCCTGACAGGTTAGGACAAGTTTTTTTCAGACCAACCTGGCGCTCCAGCACAGAGACACCTATTACTGAATGCATCCGAGCATCGCTCAAAGAAGAAATATCAGTCACAGTAGAAAGAGGGGGGAAAAATTGAGGTCTTTAAAAACAGGCTTGTGATAAAGAATTTTTAATCCGGAACTTGAGGGACAGTTTTGAGGCAAGAGGCTGTGAATTCTGGATCCCTCCGTTAGCTAGAGTCACACTAAGAAACCATTTTTAAGAAAATAGCTAACTTGTGTTAGAAAAGGAATTTTACTAGCTATAGAAATGGAAAACCTGAGATTGTGTCTTTACATGTATTTACTATATAACTTGTATGTTTGCATCCCCTTACTGTTTCATCTTTGAATCTGTGGTTTTTCTATTGAATAACTTTTGCTTACTAACTTTTCCTGAGCTGGTCTCTGAAGTACAAACTCTCTCTTAAAATGAACTGATCTTTGGGGAGCTGGTTTCATGCCAAACAAAAAGGAACAGTCTTAGTCTCTTGTACTTAAGTACTCTGGGAGGATGAGTCCAGGGTGTTTTGGTCCTAGAAGAGCTGTTGCTGTCATTCTGCACCAAGTAACAAGGCTGGTGAGACCTCATGCTTCTGGGCAGCCTCCCAGTGGCAGGCAATTGAACTATAGCTGGTTGCAGGGCAGGGCGGTGACAAGGTCACAATCTGGCTGATCCACAAAATGCGGTATATTCATTGCAGAAGTTCACCCCAAAGGCAGCAAACTGAGGTTCATAGTCCAAGCACTTAGTTCATAGTCCAAGCACTTACTAAACTGAACCCTAGTGAGTTAGAGGACAATGAGTGTAACTCAAAGAATGTTATTGGTAGGATGATTTCAAACAATGCTTGATATACGATGCCTTTAAACATAGTCTTCAGTATTAATTTTAGTTGCCTTTCTATATAATATTCAGCTAAAACACATCATGTATGAAATTACTATTAATATGAGCAATGCAACAGGATGGAAGACTCTACAGTAAGTGGATTCCAAAAACCCCACACACATATCTAGGCTTGACTGAATAATTTTTAGTTAATAGACATTGTAAGTCTATAAGCATGTTTTCTATTTTTATCAATTTACATTCTTTCACTTGCACATAATTATGGGTTTTAAGCATTTTTCAGTGGTTATCAATTCAATTTTTTAAGTTGTAGGAAATTGTGTGGGAGGGGTCAGGTGATTACTTAACAACAGGAGACAGAATTTAAATGGTAACTCTTTATAATTAAAGTATAGACTGTCAACATCACGTGTATTTAATAAATTAAATGTTCTTAAATCAAAAGTCAGCAAAGGAAGAAAAATAGGAATTTATCTGTAAATTTTGATCAATGGAAATGTATTTTCATTGTGTGTATGTGGAAAAAGACATTTACTAGTAAAAATCTGATCCTTCAAACACCAATAAAATTTGTGAAACACTAATTGACACATTATCAGCTGAATAGGTTATTCAGACTTAGCAGTGATAGAGAATCAGTGGCTATTTGCTCTGGGAGCTGTGGTTGTCATGAAGATACAGCTGTCCTTCAAGTTCTTCACCCTTCATAGCCATTTTTGTCTCAGCCCCAGACAGGACTGAATGTAAGCAACTCTTTGTATCAGTTCAATTCTTAGTTTACCAACAGCAACAACTGAGACATTGCTCCAAGAGAGCAACATTAATTTCTCCAATAAAGATTTAATATACCCTTGTCTTTTCATAGCAGCCAAAAAGAATATTTTATGGGGATTAACACGACATTTAGATAGGCACAAAAAACCCCTCCACATTTTTAAATCCTGATTGCAAAGGATAATTTGCCCTACCTATAACTGAGCTATGGATTTGCAAGAGGGTCTCCTGGTCTAGGGGGCTACTTAACACAGTTTACCTCACTATACAGGGATTTGAACTGCTCTACTACTAGAGTTTTGACTCTAATTTCATAGGAGCAGCTCAACAAAAAGACCATGGCATTTATGAGAATCAGAGTCCAGACATCCCAAAGGGAATCTCGAATCCCAAATAATAAGCAATTGCATCAATGGGCTGTATATAATGTTAATGTGTATAAAATATTGTGTAAGGTCTTTTAAGAAAACTTGTGATGTTCTAAATTTGATAGTCATCATGCACTTTGTATAAACTGTGGTTATGACTCTGTGTATTTATTTAAAAACTATGCTCATAACTTGGGCTATAATTTTAAATAGACCTCACAGAAAGGAGGGGTGCATTCCAAGCCAGGTTTTAAACCAGATGCAAGCAACAATCCATGTACAACCTAGAAAGACAAATGATGTGACATTCCAGTTAATGGAAAGACATTGGTTATCAAGTCAGGAGGGAATTTCTCCTCTGAGTAACCATGAAGCACTATAGCTGGAGAGAAAGCAACGATATCCCACCCACTGCAAACACTATTAAAAAGAAAGTGACTTGAAGTGAAATCTACCCAGAAACTAACCAGTGGGATAGTCACTTGGCAAAGGGAAATACTGGGAAACTCTTCAGAGACAATAGGTAACTTGTATTAGAAAAGGGAGTTAATTGAATTTGCAAGTTTAATGCTTATGGTTGTGTCTTTACATTAATTTTCTGAGAATATTTTGTGTTCATTATTCTTTGACATTTTGTCTTCAAAGCTGTGATTTTTCTAACAAACCAACCTTTGATTTTTATTTTTACCCAGAGCAAGCATCTGATGTTCAAACTTAATGCAAGCTGCTGTCTGAAGGACTGGTTTCATACCCTTAGGGGTGAAGAACTAGTGGAAAAAGGTGAAAAGGTCTTGATTGGTGGTAAAGAACTCAAGTGGAGGGATATGGAAAGACTTGGGGCTGGAAGGGCTGCTTGTGTCATCCTGAAAGGTAACTAGACTGGAGAAAGCCAAGGTGAAAACTATACTTATGGGCAGGTTACTGGTGTCAGGGCTCTTTGACGTAGTAGCATGGTATTAAAAGCATGCAAGCTTACAGGACAAGCAATGATGGAATACCTTGATGGTCTGAACAATCCCCAAAATGTCACAACATTAATTTGGTGAGTACCTATGGTCTGGTCTACACTGCTGGTGAAATTCATTATTTTGTAACTCCCCATCTACAGGCCATCTCCACTGTGCTTCACCAACAGGAAATGTGTTCCCATTGAATCAGCACTACGCCACATGAAGTGGTTTTACTAGATCGCACCATTTGGTGTGTAAAGTTGTGACTATGTTTTCCAATGTGCATTATTTTGCATGTATCATCATTAAATGTGATCTGCCATTTTCTTGCCAAGTCACCTTGTGAGATTCCTTTGTAACTCTCTACAGTCTGCTTTGGATTTCATTATCTGGACTAATTTTGTATCATCTGCAAACATTGTTTACCCATTTTTGCCCAGTCATTTATGAATATGTTAGATAGCACTAGTCCCACAACAGATCATTGTGGGACCCCACTAGTTACCTCTCTCCACTGTGAAAAGTGATCAGGTATTCCTGTTGTTTGTCTCCTATCTTGTAACCAGATTCTGATGCATGTGAAGACCTTTTTTTTTATCCCATGACTTCTTTGGGTTTAAGAGCCTTTGGTGAGACCTTGTTAAAGTCTATCTGAAAGTCAAAGTACACTCTATAGCCACTAGATCACCATCTTCCATGTTTGTTGGCCTCCCTCAAAGCATTGGTGAGGCATGATTTGCCTTTACCAAAGGTGGGTTGACTTTTCCCCCCAAGTATTACATTACTCTGTATGTCTGATAATTCTATTCTTTACTATAATTTCAATCTGCCTGGTCATGGAGTGAGGTTTACTGGCTTAAAAAAAAATCCATCAGTCATCTAAGACAGGTTAATTTAAGTGAAGCTCTCATACTAGTTAGTTCTGTCATTTCACATTGAATTCCTCGAACTCTTGAGAGAGTAATTCTAAAACCTCCTTTAATGACAGCCTTTCTTATGGACATTTGGGGGAAAATGATGGGATGTGAACATCCTGCCACCTACAAAGCTCTGAATACATTCTAAGTATGAAAACTGGGAATAGTTATTAGGGTTCTCCTTCGAGCGCTGCTCACATCATTCAGTCATAGGTGTCTACATGCCGCAGTGCATGGTAGCTTGGAAAGTCTTCAGCTTTAGCCTGTCAGATCAGGGCACACAGCCAACACCCCTTCTATGCCATGACCGCGGCTATATAGGTGACCGTGACTCTGACCCTCCCAGTTCCATTTTCTGCCCTCAGTGACGGTTTCGGATCAGCCGAGAAACTCGCATAAACAAGTGCCTGTTTTCTACCGCAAAATTCAAGATGCCTGGTTTCAAGCCGTGCTTAGGATGCTGCAAAACTTTCCTGCTCGACAATCTGCATGATAAATGTCTTGCATGCCTTGGTGAGTCCCATCTTGCCAAGAGCTGCACCCTCTGCCAGTCTTTCAAAAGGAGGACTCGCAAGAACAGAGACCTGCGCCTCCAATCCCTTGCTGGGAGCAGCGCACAAGCCTCTGATGCCGCCCAAGCCCTGAGTGCTCCACCAGCTCACCCATCAGCCTGGGCACCGGAACCCTGGGAATGATCTTTGGTGCCAAGCCTAAAGTCTCGGTCAACGCCCCCATCAGTATCGTCAGGGCGCTGAACACTTCAGTCGCGGAACCAACCCAGCGCCAAACTCAAACAGTCACCACCAGCGGCACTGCCAACTCTGCAGGCCCCCACGATGTGAAGTTGTGTTCTCTGGTCTGGGTACTGGCACCGTGGAAGAAAATCAGCTTGATGCCGACCATGACATTGGGAGTCCAGTCGGCGCAGAAAGTGGTACTGCCCACCAACCCAGTGCTGCCCAGCCTGCTGCCAGTACTGTGAGCCAGCACTGAGGACTGCTTCCCGGCCAACCCAGTGCTGTCCAGTCCACCTCCGGTACTGCATTCCGCTGAGGACTGCTCCCCGGCCTCCTCCCCACATTCCTCCCAGGACATGTTGGTGCCATGCTCTCAAGCCTCAGGGGCCCCTTCCCACGGATTGGTGTTGACTTCACCTCCAGCCTCGGTCCGCTCTTCTCCATTCAAGATGGTGGTAATAGGAGAACATTTAGGAAAATGGTGCCGTAAGCACTCACCTTTGCCCACGCCTTGACACCATTGGTCCGATATGGGCCAGTGGGGCCTTCCCCTTCCGGTACGGCACTGCAACCTAGTCAAGGTCGTTTCCCTCTGCACCACCTGGAAGTCAGAGCACCTTTTAATGACTGGTCACACGATTGGTTGGATGTGGCAGCCAACAATACCTTAGTCTCACAGCACCGCTCTGTCCAGTCCCCCTTGCAGGCCATGGACTTGGACTTCTTGGACAATGAACCTGACCCTGACTCCACACGTTGTAGTAGATCGCGGGTCTGTTCTTCCTCTTTGCCCAATGAATTCACCTTTGAGAGATCAATTGACTGTAACGTGGACTCTCATGGCCACCAGGAGTTGCTAAGCTGCATGGCAGCAAAGCTGAACCTGGACCTCAGGGTCGTCCAAGAGGAGATGAACCCCCTCTTCAATGTCAGCCGGGGGGACCCACCTGCTAAGGTGTCTGTACCGCTCCATGAAGGGGTATACAGCATCGTCAAGGCCCCCTGGCAAACCCTGTCCTTGATTTCCGCCGGTATCCAGGGTGGTGGACCATAAGTACCACATCCTTCAGGACAAGTTCTCCTTTCTGTTCCAGCACCCCACTCTGGGATTGCTGGTCGTCATCACCGTGAACCAGAAAGAGAGGCAAGGCCAACTGGGTTCCACCCCTAAAAATAAGGAGGCAAGGAAACTTGACCTGCTTGGCAGGAAGGTTTACTCCACAGCAGCCCTTCAGCTGCGCATAGCAAACCACTCAGTCCTTACAACAAGGTATATCTTTAACCTCTGGAATGCCATGCAAGGCATCCATGGCATTATCCCGTGGGATCACCTTAAGGACTTCGACACAATGCTTGAAGAAGGAGAAATGGCATCAAGAGATGCTCTGATGACCATCTGGGATGCCATGGACACAGCCTCCCATACGATGGCATTGGCTGTGGTAATGTGTCGCTTGGCCTGGCTACAGGGCTCGGGCCTACCACCGCAGCTGCAATTTACTATTCAGGACCTCCTGTTTGAAGGCCCTGACCTCTTCTCTGAGTCCACAGACACAAAGCTCCATGGCATGAAAGACTCGAGCCACGCTCTGGTCACTGGAGGTTTACACCCCACAACCTAACAGACACTCTCTAAAACCCCATCAACTTCAGCAGTTAAAATAACAGATTCAACTGCATGGTACATTCCGGAGGTCCCTCCCTTTTTCCAAGCGCCATCTTGGTGACATGGACAAGGTCCGTCCAGGAAAGAGTGAGAATGCCCATGTTCCCCAACCGGGTAGACATGGACAAGCCTCCAAACGCTTGTTGGGGAAGAAACAGTGTTTTTGACAGTTACTATACGGCCAGTGAACCAACAACCCAACTGGTCCCCAACCACTTATACTGCTTCACACACCACTGGACCAACATCACATCCAACCAGTGGGTCCTCAAGATGATCGTGGATTGGTATCGTATTCAGTTTCTTTAAATTCCTTGGGACAGAAAACTGGCCTCTTGTCCAACCCTCAGAAACCAGGAACTGTCCCACCTTCTCGAGGTCAAATTCCAGAAATTCCTCTCCCTCAGAGCCAAAGAAAAGGTTCCTAAGTGGGAGTGGGGAAAAGGGTACTACTCTCGATACTGCCTGGTCCTGAAATCCAACGGGGACTTTCGACCCATTCTAGATCTCAGAGCTTTAACCAAACACATAAGGAAAATAAAGTTCCGCATGGTTTCCCTATCACAGATCCTCCCCTTTTCTGTCTCCCGGGGATTGGTTCACGGCCTTCGATCTGAAAGATGCCTATTTTCACATAACCCTAAGGCCCCACCACAGGTGGCTCCTAAAGCTCATGGTGGCAAATGACCACTTCCAGTTCACCTCTTTCCCTTTCGGGCTTTCTCTGGCCCCCAGCGTGTTCATGAAGTGAATGGCACCGGTTGCGGCTTACTTGCGCAGACAGGGCACAAGAATTTACCCCATCTAGATGACTGGTTAATAGTCGGAAAATCAAGATCATAGGTAGAGCTCCATGTCGGAACAGTAGTGAGGCTCCGCGACTATCTGGGCCGCCACATAAACCAAGAACAGTTAAAGCTGTGCCCGTCCCAAAACATAAAGTTCATAAGGATGCATCTAGATGCCCGCCAGGGGTTAGCATTCCTTCCCTGCTCCAGATTTTGGTCCTTTTGCACCATCATTACAGAGACAGCCACCAGTGCCTGCTGCTTCTCAGCCACAAGGCAGCGTCCACCTCAGTGATCCAGATGGCATGCCTGAGGATGGGGCCCTTCCAAATCTGGCTTTCCGTGGTGTTCCATGTATGGAGGGACTTCCTGAACAAGGTACTGTCTATCCCCCGGGATACTCTGCGGACACTTCAGGTTTGGAGGGATCCCCATTTTGCCATGGGGGGGCATTCCCTTCAAAGACCTCAGGCCCTCAGTGACCTTAATAATGGATGCCTTGAATACAGGGTGGGGGGGTCCCACATCTCTGGGGGCCTTTCCACTCACGGGCTCTGGTTCCATGCCGGCAGCCCTCTCCACATAAACGTGACGGAACTAAGGGCCATCAGGCTAGCTTGCATGATCTTCCTAGACAAGATACAGGGAATGTCAGTCCAGAGCCTCACAGACAATACCACAGCCGTGTTCTACACAAATCAGCAAAGGGGGGGTCTGCTCCATGCCACTTTGCGAGAAGGCATGCAAACTCTGGGAATTGGCCATACAACACAACTTCATCCCAGTGGCTTCCTACCTACTGGGGTTGGACAATGGGCTAGCGGACTCGCTAAGCAGAAAACTGCTAGTGAACCATGAGTGGTCCCTTCACAACAAGGTGTTCTCCCTCCTGGTAGACAAAGGGGGACTCCCCCAGATAGACTTGTTTGCGACATGGCAGACTCGCAAGTGCCCCCAGTTTTGCTCTCTCAGGGGCTGGGAGGAGGGATCCCTCACCAACTCCTTCCTCATCAACTGGTTGGGGCCCCTGATGTATGCCTTCCCGCCAGTTCCCCTGATACAGAGGGTTCTTCTGAAAATTGACAGGGACGGAGTGAACATAATACTAATAGCTCCAGACTAGCCCAGACAGCACTGGTTCACCCTCCTGCAGGACGTGTCGTAGAGATCCCAGTCTGCCTCTCTCAATGGGTGGACCTTCTGACACAGGACTCGGGGTGTCTCCAGCACCCAGACCAGGGCTGCCTACGCCTGACGGCCTGGATGCTCTCTGGCTCAGTGAGCAGGAGAGGGTCTGCTCAGATAGGGTTAAGAAGGTCCTGGTTGGTAGCAGAAGACCATCCACCAGGTCCACGTACACAGCCAAATGGAAGTGTTTCTCCATTTGGGCTCAGGAGAAAGGTGTAGACCCTATATCAGCCCCAATTCACCTCATCCTCGACTATCTGCTAGACCGCAGAGAAAAAGGCCTTTCTCCTTCCTCACTGAGAGTCCATTTAGTGGCAATCTCAGCTCTCCACAAGAGTGTGGATGGGCAATCAGTTTTTTCCCATCCCACCTCTGTCAGATTCCTAAAAGGGGTGGGGAGACTTTTTCCCCAACCCCATAAGCCCACTCTGCCTTGGAACCTGAATGCTATCCTCTGGGCAATGACAGAGCCATCCTAGGAACCTTTGGACTCGGCCACTCTCCTGGTCCTGTCCTGGAAGGTGGCCTTCTTAGTAGCAATCACCTCTGCTAGAAGGGTTTCAGAGTTGAAAGCCCTCTCCTCAGACCCCCCCTGTGTGAGGTTCTACCCAGATAAAGTGGTTTTATGTCACGACCCATCCTTCCTACCGAAGATGGCCACCCCCTTCCACTTTAACCAGGAAATTTGCTTGCCAGTTTTTTAACCAGACCCCCAGGTTATGCAGAACCAGAGAAGGTGGCATACATTGGGTGTGAGGAGAGCGCTTCTAACTTACATGGAGGGCACCCGGCCGTTCCGCAAGACCCCCCCCCCCCAACTGTTTGTGGTGGTTGTGAACGTAAGAGAGGTTTACCAGTATCCTCACAGTGTATCTCTAAATGGATTGCGAATTGCATTACGGACTGCTATGGAAGGTCGAACATACCCCTTCCTCGAATTGTTAGACCCCACTCTACTAGGGCCCAAGTGTCCTCAACGGCCTTCCTTGCCAAGGTCCCAATCCGAGAGATCTGCAGGGCTGCTACATGGTCATCAATACATGCCTTCACAATGCACTACGCCATCCACCAACAGGCTAGAGATGATGCCGCTTTGGGCAGAGCTGTATGCAATGTGGGTAGACTGTAACTCCTCCCACCGTCCATGGGTACAGCTAACAGTCACCTATAACTGAATGATGTGAGCAGCGCTCGAAAGAGAACGGTGGGTTACTTACCAGTAACCATCCTTCTTTGAGTTTGGCTGCTCACATACATTCAGGCCCCTCCCACCATCCCCACTAAAGTAGTTGGTGGAGGTATATGGGACTCGGAGGTTCATGGTCACGGTCACCTATATAGCCGTGGTTGCAGCGTAGAGGGGGTATTGGCTGCGTGCCCTGACCTGACAGGCTAATGCAGAAGACTTTCTGAGCTACTGTGCACTGCAGCACATAGACATCTATAACTGAATGTATGTGAGCAGCCCATCTCGAAGAAGGACAAGTAACCCACCATTTCCATGTTGGGAAAGAAAGATAGCAAGACAGCCAACAACACTGTCCATTCTTCCAGCTATGGTTTTGGAAAAAGAAAGGGCTAAAACTTTTGGGGGAGGCAGTGGGGAGATATGGATGAACTACAGAATAAATGGCTCCTAGCCCCAATCAGTGTCATAAACATGCTGCTACAGTACACATTGTAAATCTCCATTTTATCATGCAAGTCATCTGCCCTGAGCTGTCTAAATGCATAACTGTTCTCTTCTGTCTTCTGGAATAACCACCATGCTACACCTGGCATTCATATAATTCAGCTGCTGCATCACAGACTAAGTATAGGATGCTGCATAGTCCACAACAGAATGCTCAGAAGAATGGAAAGGGTTCTGTGGTAATTTTTCTCTGTATGAGCAGCATCTCTTCTATTCCTTCCTTACTCTTTAGAAAAAGTTTATTTCTGCGTTGCACCGACTGTAAGATGTAGACTTATTGCTTGACAATCACATCTTCTCCTTCGAGCACTGCTCACATCATTCAGTTACAAGCGTATACGTGCCGCAGCGCATGGTAGCTTGGAAAGTCTTTAGCATTAGCCTGTCAGATCAGGGCCCATGGCCAATGGCCCATCCACGCCGCGACCATGGCTGTATAGGTGACCGTGACCCTCCCAATTCCTTTTTCCGCCATCAGCATCAGTTCAGATCAGTGTTATCTTGTGAAATGCATGTGCCTGTTTTTCACGTGAAACTCAAAATGTCAGGTTTCAAGCCATGCTTGGGATGCTGCAAGGCTTTCCCGATGGACGATCCACAAGAGAAATGCCTTGCTTGCTTGGGTGAGTCCCACCTCATGGCAGACTGCTCCATTTGCTGAACCTTCAAGCAAAGTACTTGGCTGGAAAGAGAGCGTTGTCTTCTCCTAATTTCGGGGAACGGAGCCGCTCCGCCCGACAGTGGCCAAGCCACCAGTACTCTGCTGGATCCTCAATTGGCTTGGGCTCAAGATTCCTGCTGATCTCCAGTACTGGGCTCAAAATCTTGGCCCTCTAGGGTACCTCCTTGGCACCAACCTAGCTGGTCTCATGGTAGCCTCTCAGCCACCCTGAGTAGGCCCCTGGCTCGCCAAGGGCATTTAAACCTGGCTTCAGTGCAGAATAAGAAGAAACGGGCCACAGCAGCACCACCTCACTCAGCAGCGCTGGATACGGCACCGCCCCGAGCAGCACCGCCCACAAGTCTGGCACCGCCGTCAAACCTGGTACCACTGGACTCGGCCCTGTCACCGATAACACCACTTCCGGTGCCGCCACTTCTGGTACCGTCGGACTCGGCACCAGCAACACCCGCACCGATACCAGTACCATTGCGGGCCTCTTCACCCCTCTCTGACCCGGCACCGTCAAACCTGGTACCAGGCCCAAGTTCTACGGCTCCACCTCATTGCTCCTCCAAGGAACTCTCAGTACCAGACTGCCGGATCTCAGGGTGGAGGTCATCCAGATCATTCTCGGAAGACCCCTTTCTTCCCTCTTAGGAGGAGCACCTGAGAAGGTGGGCCTGGAAAAGTTTTGTGTCACTGGGCTTAAGGAGAAGGCACCCATCGGGGGAAGATCCTGCTCCCCCTCATGACGCCTATGCCACCATCAAGGTCTCTGCACAATGAGTGGACCCTCAACTGGCTGAACGCGACGGCAGATGATACCTTTTTCCACTACGCCTGCTCACCGGCACCAGAGTCCTTGGATTTCTCCGACGAGCCAGACTCTGATTCTACCCAATGAAGCAGATCAAGGGCCCCAACATCTTTGTCTCCCAACGAGTGCCTAATCGATGTGTCTGCAGACTGCGAGGGGGATCCCTGTGTTGAGCAGGACCTCCTCTGCTGTATGGCAGTGAACCTGAAGCTGAAGCTAGGAGTGATCCAAGTGGAAGATGATTCTCTTTTCGACACATGCTGTAGAGCCCTGCCGGCTAAGGTCTCAATTCAGTTGTATGCTGGGGTGTTCCGCATCATCCAGAAATGCTGGCAAATGCCTTCCTCAATCCTGCCAGTGTCCGAAGTAGAGGATAAGAAATATTCTGTCTCCCCAGAAGAATTCCCCTTCCTGTTTCATCACCCAGCCCCAGTTAACCAAAAGGAGAGACAAGGTCAACCTAGCAGCACACCCAAGAACAGAGAGGAGAGGAGGCTTGACCTGTTGGGCAGGAAAGTTTACTCCTCTGCTGCCCTCCAGATGCGCATCTCAAATCACTTAACCTTGATGACGCACTACATCTTCAACCTGTGGGAAGCTCTATGAAATCTCTGCTCAGCCATCTCCGAGATCACCCAAGAGACTTTCTGGCAATGCTAGACGAAGGAGAGAGAGCGTCTAGGCATGTGCTCGCAGCAACTTGGGACGCAGTGGATACAGCAGTACGTATAATGGCATTTGCAGTGGTGATGCACCATTTGGCCTGGCTCCAGAACTCCAGCCTCTCCTCGCAGATCCAACGGATTATCCAGGATCTTCCGTTTGAGGGCCCCGACCTCTCTGCACCTTCCACAGATGCAAAGCTGCATGGTACGAAGAACTCGAGGGCTACACTGAGGTCCCTTGGGAGCTACACTCCTCAACCTGTTAGGCGATCCTCGAGGTTGCACCAGCTACAAGAGCAGTTACCGCAACTGAAACAATATCTGCAACTGCAGACCCAGTTTCCGAGATCTCTCCAGTTTCCCCAGCGCCACCTCGGGGACCTGGACAAGGACAAGGGCTGATCAGGTAAAGGGGGTAAGCTGGACAGGGGTCGGACCGTTCATTGGGCCGTAAACAGCATTTTGACGGTCCCCTCAAGGGCAGCATTCCGCAACCCCTGTTCTCCCCCCCATTGCCTCCACCACTTCGCTCCATGATGGACATGAGTCACGTCAGACCAGTGGGTCCTCGAGACAGTGGCCAGAGGATACCGCATCCAGTTCCTCTCAACCCCCCGGGACAGAAAACCGCCCCCTCCCATAATCCCAGAGAACCCAGGTCTGCTAAGCAAGCTCAAGGTCGAATGCCAGAAGTTACTCTCCCTCGGAACCATAAAAAAGGTTCCCGAGAGAGCACGGCAAGGGTTCTATTCCCTCTACTGCCTAGTCCCCAAACCCAATGGAGACTTATGGCCCATTCTAGACCTCAGAGCACTCCACAAAAACAAAGAAAATAAAATTCTGCATGGTCTCCCTACCACAGATCATCCCCTTCCTGTCCCCAGGAGTGTGGTTTGCAGCCCTCAATCTAAGGGACGCTTACTTCCACATAGCCATTCGACCCCACCACAGGCGGTTTCTCAGGTTTGTAGTGGCATGACGCCACTACCAGTTCACCACCCTCCCCTTCGGGTTATCGCTAGGCCCCAGGGTGTTCACAAAGTGTGTCGCACCAGTTGCAGCATTCCTACGCAGAAAGGGTGTAAGAATCTACCCCTTCCTAGATGACTGGCTCATAGTGAGAAAGTCAAGTTGTCAGGTACAAGACCACGTTGACATGGTAATGAACCTGTGTGAGTTCCTGGGCTTCCACATAAACCTGGAGAAGTCCAAGCTTTGCTCCACTCAGGACATAGAGTTCATTGGGGCACGTTTAAACACCCAGCAAGGCACCACATCCTTGCTCCTGTCAAGATTTCGGTCCATCTGCACCATCATCACAGAGCTCCAAGCGCCCGGGCTGACGACAGCGTGCAGATGCACGTAGCTCCTGGGGCACATGGCAGTGGCCACGTCGGTAATCCGAACAGCCTGCCTGCGGATGTGACTGTTCCAGCTTTGGTTCGCCACAAGCTTCTGCCCAGAAAGGGACCACCTGGACAAGGTAGTCTCGGTACCCCAGTATGCCTTGGAGTCCCTTCAAATATGGAGGGACCCCGACTTTGTGATGGAGGGAATTCCGTTCAGGGAGTCCAAGCCCTCAGTGACCCTGATAACGGATGCTTCCAACTCGGGATGGGGTGCCCACCTGTCCGGGAGCCTCTCTACGCAGGGTGTCTGGAACACCGAGGCCAGTCTACTCCACATAAACGTGAAGGAGCTCAGGGCCATCAGCCTGGCCTGCATGACCTTCCTAGACCAGGTCCAAGGCAGGGTGGTCCAAATCCTTTTCAGACAACACAACGGCCGTGTTCTACATGAACCATCAAGGAGGAGTCTGTTCCTTGGTGCTATGCGACGAAGCGACCAAGCTTTGGCAACTAGCTATAGACCATCACTTCACGCCCACTGCCGCCCATCTACCCGGGGTGCACAACACCATAGTGGATTCACTCAGCAGAAAACCCCTGGTGAATCACAAGTGGTCCCTCCACAGCGAGGTCTTCTCCCTGCTGACAATCAGATGGGGAGCACCTCAGATCGACCACTTTGCCATGGCGCAGAACCACAAATGCCCCTGGTTCTGCTCCCTCCGAGGGCAGGAGAAAGGTTCTCTCAGCGATGCCTTCCTCCTCAGTTGGTCGGGACCCCTAATGTATGCCTTCCCATCAATTCCCTTCATTCACCGGGTGCTCCTGAAGGTCCTTGTGGACGAGGCACTCATCATCCTGATAGCCCTGGACTGGCCCAGATAACACTGGTTCCTTCTCCTTCAAGACATGTCAGTGAGGATCCCGCTGCACCTCCCATGGTGGGTGGACCTTCTGACACAGTACTCGGGACACCTTCGGCACCCAAACCCGGGCCTTCTGCACCTGACAGCCTGGATGCTTTCTGGTGCAGTGCGCAAGAGAGACACTGCTCGGATAGGGTTAAAAAGGTCCTGGTTGGTAGCAGGAAACTCTCCACCAGGTCCACCTACATGGTGAAATGGAATCACTTCTCCACTTGGTGCCATGATGAAGACATAGACCCTACCTCCGCACCAATTCAGGCATCTTTGGATTACCTTTTTGATCTAAGAGAGAAAGGCCTATCCCTGTCCTCATTAAAAGTCTACGTGGCAGCAATCTCGGCCTTTCACCAAAGAGTAGCTGGGGCTCCACTCTTTTCACACCCCCATCTGCCATAGATTCCTGAAAGGAGTGGAAAAACTTTTTCCCCCACATCCGTAAACCCACCCCACAGTGGGATTTGAACGTTGTGCTGCAGGCTCTGACAAAACTGCTTTATGAGCCCTTGGACTCAGCCACCCTACTCGTGCTCTCCTGGAAGGTGGCTTTCCTGGTAGCTGTTACCTCAGCCAGAAGGGTCTCAGAGTTACGAGCCCTGTCCTCAGAACCCCCATATACGGTTTTCTTCCCAGACAAGGTGATTCTGCGTCACAACCCCTTGTTCTTTCCCAAGGTTGCCACCCCATTCCACATGAATCAAAAGATCTCCCTGCCGGTCTTCTATCCAGACCCTTAGTTGACAGAAAACGAGAGACGGTGGCACACCCTGGATGTGAGGAGAGCGCTCCTAATCTATATTGAGTGCACACAATCTTTCCGCAAGACCTCCTAACTGTTCGTGGTGGTCGCTGAATGCATGAGAGGTTCTCCAGTATCCTCCCAGTGCGTCTCCAAATGGATTGTGAACTGCATTAAAGACTGCTATGGAAGGTCATACATGCCTCCCCCAGAGACTGTGAGAGCCCACTCTGCCAGAGCTCAGGCATCTTCCACAGCCTTCCTCGCCAAGGTCCCGATCCAAGAGACCAGCAGGGCCGCTATGTGGTAGTCGATTCATACCTTCACGACACACTATGCCATTGCGCAACAGGCTAGAGCTGATGCTGCTGTGGGCAGATCTGTACTCAGTGTGGGTAGACTGTAACTCCTCCCACCAGCCTTGGGTACGGCTAGCAGTCACCTGTAACTGAACGATATGAGCAGCACTCAAAGGAGAATGGTTGGTTACCCAGTAACCGTCCTTCTTTGAGATGGGCTGCTCACGTACATTCAGGTCCCTCCCACCGTCCCCGCTAACGGAGCTGGCAAAGGTATATAGGACGGGAGGGTCAAGGTCATGGTCACCTATATAGCCGCGGTGGCGGTGTGGAGGGGGTGTTGGCCATGAGCCCTGACCTGACAGGCTAACGCTAAAGACTTTCCGAGCTAATGTGCACTGCGGCACGTAGACACCTGTAACTGAATGTATGTCAGCAGCCCATCTCAAAGAAGGACGGTTACTGGTGAATAACCGACCGTTCTTCGAGCACTGCTCAGATGCATTCAGTAATAGGTGTCTCCGTGCTGGAGCGCCAGATTGGTTGGAAAAGTTGTCCTAGCCTGTCAGAAGAGGGGAGGCAGCCACCGCCCCTTGTGCCACCCCTGGCTATATATATGGCCGCTTCCCTGCCCCCTCCTCAGTTCCTTAGAGTCGCCAACTCCAGAAGCGGGCATGGAGGGGAGGGACCTGAATGGATCCGAGCAGCCCATCTTGAAGAAGGACGGTTACAAGGAGTGCCACTGGCGTTGGGCATGCCAGGGCGCATGCCCTGGGTCCCAATACCAGTACCCCGGATCTCCAGCCCAATCGGGCTGGGGATCTGGGTCCCGGCTGACCACCCAGCAGGCCAGGGATAGGGCCGGGGGGGGCTGCACTGCCGCGGGCAGCTAGGCCGTGGTGGGGCCCAGCCAGAAGTGGACACTGGAGGCCGGGCCTGCACCCGCAGGTGGACAGACCCCCCCCATCCCTGGCCAGGGATCGGGGGCCTGGCCACCCGCAGGTGCTGGTCTGGCCTCCAGCAGCCACTTCTGGCCCGTCCCCGCCGCGGCCTAGCTGCTTGCGGCGGCGCAGCCTCCCCCTGGCCCTATTCCTGGCCAGGGGGCGGGGCCTGCCCACTGGGGCCGGGGGCTGGGCCCATGCCCTGGGTCCCTCCTCGCCCAAGCACCGCCTCTGACAGTGACTGATGAGTAACCCACAGTTCTTCTTCAAGCGCTGCTCAGATGCATTCAGTAATAGGTGACTACTAGCCATGCTAATGGATGGCGGGTGGAGTTGGTACTTCTGCCTCCAGCACAGCAACAAGCTCTGTAAGGTAGAGGCTCCATAGCAAGACGCTCCCCAGAGTAAAGAGGCAAGCGGGCCTTGATGGCCCAGGGTCAACCCAGAACCAGGCAAGACAGAATACACCAAGGCAGAACGCTTAAGCAGGTTGGATAAGGTCACCTGAGCTGGAGAAAGGGATGCAACCTAACAAAATGGGTTGCGTGGGTGCCCTGCATAAGGGGAAAAATGTGGAAAGTAACCAGCAGACTACACTGTCTGGGCATAGGCCATGTCACATGGGCTCGAAGGAGAACACTAAAAGCTAGCAAATGAGGCTAGTCATATTGGCGTGTCTCGCACAAGAACAAAGAAAGGGGAAGCAAGAGCACCCGAAGGCTTTGCGAGGAGCCACATAGTCATGGACTGATCTGGCAACTACTGAGTATACACGGAGAAGTAAGGGAATGACAATGCCCCTTATCTAGAAAGTGGCCAAGCAGGCCGTCTGGTTCAAAAAGAGAGATGAGGACACAAGGTTGTAAGATGGGCTCGAGGGTGACTGAGAAGATCACGAGACACTAAGCCGCAGCATATAGAGTTGAGTCAAGCAGGATGGGGGCCTACAGCATGCTAATTAATGACCTGGTAGCGCAGAAGCACAGACCGAGTTCTTGCAGGAGAGAGGTTCTGGGAAAGGTCACTAACAGCAAGGTGGCCTGAGGCAGAGCTGACGAGATGGTCCTGCTAGGGCCCGCAGGGTACTAGAACGTAAAGAAGGGCCCCACTGTTCTAAGCTTGTAGGGTTTGCATTGCGAAGCTCTCACTAAAGCGTGAAGGGGAAGAAGAGAGACGGGAGAGAACTCTTACTACCGGCTAGTCAGCCCCTCGGTGACCAAAAGAATCGAAGGAGAGCTGTGAAAGGCCATGGACTCTGTACCTATAGTGCTTGCTGGAGGGATAACATTACCACTTTGCCAACCCAGGGCTGCCAAGCAGAAACTCTTCAATACATGGCCATTGAAGAACTCCGCTGCCAAGGAAGGTTCCTTCATAAGCTAAAGAATGGTACTGTAGCAGGGTGGCAGCTGCTGCATCTGAAGGACACCCCGGGATCAGAGAACCCAATGAAGTTTTCTCCCTGGAGGGAGCCAGAGGGTGAATAAAAGGGTACAACCCCAAACTGTTACATGTTGTATAGAAATGGGTTCTCTGTGTATCACGCCATCGGACAGCAGTAGCTGTCAATGGGTCCTTGAAAATGGAAAAAGGGGACCGCAGAACTGCCAGGCGCCACCAACATGAATGGGGAGAACTGCAGTAGCACTAAGGGACTATGCGCGGCATAGTGAAATGGTCCCACGGGAAGGCAGGATGGAAGGCGGGGGGGACACAGTCCTGCCAGGGAATAGGACCATAGAACAAGATTATGCAAGTGCCCTGGAAGTAGGGAACCTTCTGTCTGACGTAGACAGCTGTCCTGAAGGCAGTGGATACCGAGGCGGGAAATATAGGTGGGAGGGCACTCGAGGGATAGACCCTTTGTAGTTTCCCAATGTATGGTCCTAACAAGGTGTTCCACCTCAGGGTTTAAAGGGGTGCCCCCCCGCCGTGCTTTGGTGAGGTCGGTGGAGAGTGGGCTACCTCGAAGAGGGTAGACAAAGGTGAAGGTTCCTGAAGTGGGCCTCTGGTTCCCACTAGATCACCAGAAGGCAGAGACGTGGAACTGTGTGAGAGTGGGAGGGGTGGCTGTACATAGAGCCCGTGCAGGGGTAAGACCCACTCTAAAGATACCCTCTCGATGAAAATGGCTATACAGGTAGATGTATTGCTACACAGATGTGTCCCCCACAGTGGGCAGGAGAGATTCCTGTCAAATAGGGGTTGGGGTTGCAGCGGAGCAAATGGTGGTGTGACTAGGGGTGTCCCTTCCCTTTCTCTGGACCTGGATACGAGGGGGCCGACCTGGGACACGTGTCATGGCCACAATCACAGTCCTGTTGCAAGTAAGCTTCGGATGTGCGCATCTAAGAGCCCCGCAGCAGCTGGGGCTACAATGAGACGCGCCTCCATCCCTCAGCGATGAGTTAGGGTGGGGAACACAGTGGGGAATATTCGGGAAGGAAGGCTGCTGGGAATAGAAGAGAGGCCGTTTCTGTCCTTGGGGAAGTCACTGCTCAAGGGGTGAGGGGGTGGGGGGTAGTTACAGTATTGGGGTACCGGCACTCTGGGTGGGCATCGTATTGTCAGCCCTCCAGCGTCCCAGTCTAAGTCTTGCTCCCACGATTGGGGAAAGGGAAGAACGAGGAAGCACCGGGATAGTTCCCACCAGACCCGCCTTCCCTAAGGAAGGGGAGGGGGTCGGCCGTCTGCAGCAGTGACACCCTAGGGCCCCCTGCACCCTAAGGATAAACAGGGTGGTGGTGATCAGAGGGGCCCCTCCTTGTGGAAAGGGGAGGCAAAGGCCCAGTTCCCGCCATGAGCAAAGCGGGAAGGAAAGGGACTATTCTGCCCGGGGAAGTGGGGAGCTAAGTTGGGGGGGTGGGGTAGGTCCAGGAGGGAGAAAATCAAAATATTTGGCCTCTCCTCAAGGATCCCAGGCTGTGCCCACCACAGAGAGGGTTTCAGGGGGAAACAGGACATCCCCCTCAAAGGGCAGGTCAAGAACCGCCTGCTTCAAGTTAGGGGGTGCTCTAGCCTCCCTAAGCCATGCTACCCTGCGGAGGGTAACCACCGAGGCCATGGTGCAGGCAGCGGTGTCCACCACATTGCGAGCCGAAAGGAGGAGGTCTTGCAAGATTATGTTGCCTTCCTCCTGGAAGGCATCACACTCGTCCCTGGCCTCAGGAGGAAGCATATTTCTAAATTTCCCAAGTGACTCTCAGACATCCAGCAAGTATCTGCTGCTTATAGCCTGGTTGTTTGCCACTTGTACTTGGAAGGCTGATGAAGAATACACCTTAAGGCCTAACAGCTCCAGCTCCCTAGTTTCCCTGGAAGGGGGGAGGGGATCTCTGGGGGGATCTCCAGCCCCCATTGCCATCTGGACCACATCCCTAGGGGGAACTTTGAGATGAAGGCCAGTTTGCCCCTTCTGATTGGAGGTGGGGCAGGGGGAGTCAGGAGTAGCAGCAGGGCTCATGCTGCCTCCACTGCTTCCGGGGTGGACGGGACGAGAAGTGACTCTACTTGAGTCATGGGCAAGTCCTCGCTGGGGGACGGAGGACTGCCCAGGCGGGAAGGTTCCCACGCCTGCGGCACCAGGTTCTGTGGTGTTGAGAGTGGAGTCAGCTGGTGCCGGGGTGAGCTCGGCACCGGTGAGGCCAGGGTCTACTGTGTTGTTGGTGCCGGGCTTACTGAGGGTGACCTCGATCGGTGCCAAGGTGCCAGGTAGGTGCTGCGGTGCTAGAGTCGGCACCAAGGTGGTGTGGCGGCGGCAGCCACCACTGGCACGGTGCCGCATTGGCTCTGGTGCCAAGCTGAGTCTTGGTGCCAGGCGCGAACCCGAAGTCTCAGGTGAAGGGGGCTGAGCCTCCTCTGAGGCTAGGGCAAGGTGTCGCTGTTCCCTCTCCTTGATCATTCTTTGTTTAAAGGAGAGATAAATGGAACACGCCAAGACCATGTGGTCTTTGCCCAGGCACCTAAGACACTTCCTGTGGGGGTCATCCCAGGGAAAGGCCTTGCCGCACTCGGCGCAGGGTTTAAACCCCGGCATTGTTGACGCGATGTTCCGGTCCGGTGTTGGGGATTCTTGTGGTGGAGTTAAATCCACAAAGAGATGTACCCCACTAGACAGTGAATAGAAGGCGAAGAGACAGGCTGCTTACAAGTTGGAAGGAGCGGACGTTCCAATTCTGATGCGCAAGGCAGAAGAAATGATACTGAGGAGGGGGCGGGGAGGTGGCCACATATATAGCCACGGGTGGCGTGAGGGGCGGTGGCTGCCTCCCCTCTTCTGACAGGCTAGGACTTTTTCCAACCAATCCAGCGCTCTGCACGGAGACACGTATTACTGAATGGATCTGAGCAGCCCACCTCGAAGGAGGACGGTTACCGGTGAGTAACCCACTGTTACAGTGCTTTACAGTCAGGTTGGCTGTGATCCTTCTTTCATGAGGTGTGCACACACTCAGTTTGGCTCCCAGCTGAAAAATTCAGTGTCTCTTTGCACTCCAAGACATACCAGACCAATCCTTCATCTTTATTCATGGATATAACAAAGCTGCTGTCTGTTTCATCCTGCATATTTCCTTTTGCAGATTTCACAATCTTTCAATTTGCCCCAGGTCAGTATGCAAAGAGGCAAACAGAGCAAGGCATAACACACAAGCAGCCACAGAGATAGCAAAACTAATGGCTGCCCCTTTAGAGAGACTGGTGTCAGTTACCTGCTGCCTGAGGGGATGTCTCTGAGCTTTTCCTCCAGATGATTGATCTCAGGAGTTTGATACATGCAGCTTGAGTGGCATGCAGCTCTTTCACTGCCTCCTTCTGGCTCCAGGCCCACCCCCCTTTACCACTTGGAGACTCTGCAGGGGGCTTGCTCCTGGTTCCAGGCTCCACCCCCTGCCAGGGGACTCTGTAGCAGGTGCCCTGACCCAGCTACCCCCACCAGGAGGCTACACCTGTTACTGCTCTCAGAATACTTGGTTATTGTAGGAATTTTTAAAAATGGCTCATCTTTCTGGTTATCAAACCATGACCTACCTTAACTCCAAAACTTTAAGAGCATAATTTTCACACATACACGCACATGCATGCTTGTTAACTATTCCTACATACATTTGATAAATCATGACAACCAGTGGGCTACTGTTTCTCAGTAGAAATCTAGCATGACACCCTGTGGTGAAACTTGATACAGATACATGATCCCAAGGATCCATATACAACTCTATGCACTCCCTTTTCCTTCTGCTGGGTAGCATCTATGAGTTACACCATCCTTAAATTCTTTAAGTGTGGTTCAATAAGCAAATGGCAGGTGGCTGGAATAGAGGACTGAGAATAAAATTTTATAGAAGTGTGATTAGGGAACACATTTTCTATTAAAGAATATTACTGCTCCCTTAGCTCTGCCCATTCAGAAATAAAAGTGCTAAAGAAACACAGTGAGGGATAAAACACAAGAATTAATGTCTTAGTGATTAAAAAAAAAGCCTGCTACAGGAATCATTGTGTCAGATTACTGAGTAAGTATAACGGACAAATTCTTGCACTGAAAAATCATTGGGGCTTTACAATGTTCCCCAGCTGTGGCCAGTAATTTTTTCTACCCAGGATGCAGCTGCAGTTCTTGACTGTGCCTTCTAGAACAGTCTGGTGACAGCTCATGTGAGAATCTATCATGTAGCATTTAATCCCCCTTGCCAAAGAACACTTTGGAGATTTAGCCCCTTTCAACTTGAGTAAAAAATACAGTCTCACAGCAGCCATGCCGTTCAGCTGCATTAGCATTGCTGACTTCGTGCCACAATTTGTCAAGGAATTTTGTCTGTACTGAAAGAGCAATTTACCTTGTTTATAAAGGGGGGTAGAGTTTGGAGTAAGTCTCATACACTGTGTTTTGTGTATAGACAGCTTGTGTTGCACACATAATTGTCATAGATGCTTCAAGACCAAAAAATGCAATGACAGATTTAAACATGATTGTAACAGGACCAGAGAAAGAACATGTTTATCAAATGTCAATTTGGCTTGCCTGGCTGGGGGAGAAAAATTAATTAGAATTTCTGTAATTCCTGCAGAAAGTACTTTGTATAGGGGACACAGTTGGTTGGCTAAAGGCATAGAGCATAATACCATCCCAGAGTAATTTTATTAGAGTTGGAATACTTGGCCTCCTGGGGTTGAAGCCTCTCTACTTACATCAAAGGTCAAACCTGTAGCAGGAAGGTTTATTTCAGATGAAATCACATTTTCTGTAAGTGCCTAAATAATCTCTTTCAGTCAACACTTTCCTTTCAATTGCCCACCTAAGTTGAATTATTCCATTCCTTGAAGCAGGAGTCATCTTTAGCCGCGATAATGTCTGAGCAGCAGAAATAGTGTCGTTTTATTGCTATTGTTACCACAATGTACTTTGGTGGCCTTGGCCATTGTGATGTATTGATGATGATTAACTGTGTGTTTCTTTCTTTATCTTCAGAATCATCCTCCCTCATGTTACAGTAGGTCTAACTAATAATATGGAAAGTGTTTTACACCACATTTCTTTGGTAGGAAGAGGCTTTTACTGTGATCCTTTGTGGTGCTCTGAATGTCTGTTCAGCACATTCCTTATAGTTTGTTAAAGTATTCAGGATGTGATGATGCACCTTCATGCCTGAGTCCCTTTTCGTTACCATCGTGAACCTCTGTGGTTAGGGCAGCATGCTTTTACTGTTTACTTGTTCTTAGCAGTGGCTGGGAGAGTCTTTTCATATGGGACATGCCTTCCAGTCTTCATCTGATGCTGCCTTGCTCATGTGTTTGCCGTGTATTGTGGCAGTGTTGTGAGAGGTGTCAGGTAGAAAGGGCTCCAGTAAGAGTCATAGGCAAGCTGTACCACCAGCATACTGCCCTAAAGGTCAGATATTGGCAAGTCTTAACAGTGAAAGCAAGCTTGCTACCTGCCAGAAAAAATATATATGATTTTCAATAATTTATGTCTTGAGTATTTGCAGCTGGCAGCCGTGTAGAAGAGCCACTAGAAAGAGTGTGGCCAGCCCAGATATAACTTCTCGGCAGCAAAATTCAGCTACGTCTGATTACAATGGAAAAGGGACATGTACAGTAATCGGGACAAGTGAATGTTCTAATCTAAAATACCATCAACACATATAAGTTAGAAAAAAGACCAGTAAAGAATCATCTAATTAACATCAAAGAGACCATTTAACATGCAAAACACTTTGTTTTCACATTGATTAAGATTAAAGTCTTGTGCAGCTATGCTACTTCCAGAACAGATTTTGACAGCAGAACTCACGACATGCAGGACCTGCTGTCAGCTGGAAGATGGGAGCCCTTGTACCACAAACATGCTATTTGTATTTAAACTAGACAGATTTTTTCATATATTAAAACTGGGGCACTAAACTAATAAGCTGCATCAGATCTCCTATGTGTTTTCAAATCAAATCAAACCATAGGGCTGGAAGGGACCTCATGAGATCATCGAGTCCAACCCCCTGGGAATTGAACCCAGGACCTTCTGCATGTTAAGCAGAGGTGTTAGCCACTACCTTCCGGTACTATATAAGAAATATAAAAAGCAACATTTTTATTTTCAGAATTTTAAAAACAGATTGAGCGAATAAATTAAGCAAATAAGGCTACAACATGCTACCTCATTCAAATAGCTTATTTTCCTTTGGACTGAAGAAACTGTTACAACTGACAAGCACACAACAGCTCTTTGATCATAGAAAAAGTTACCAGTGTGTACATAAGTTGCATCCAAGAACAGGGGCCCTACACAATGTCCAGAGTCAGAGATGTTGAGAACCACAGTCTTCATGGTGCTGATCAAAGAGCAAACCATCTGGTCAGCTTTCAGACTAAATGAGCCAACTCTATCCTGAATGCCAATTTGCATGACTGACAAAAACAGGTCTATTATATATCTGTCTTGTTCAGTAATGTTTGATGTCATGGTTTTGGAAGCATTCTCTCAGCTTCTACAATCATTTTAATTTTTTATTCTTTAGAAGTGCATTATTCCTCTATAGGTGCAATTGGTGTTGGTATGTGCCAGAGATATACTTTTCTTGCTGTATCTTGTAAAATGAAAAGTTGAAAATCAGCAGCATTCAATTGAAGTTTCATCTGTTTTTTTTAATATTTCTTCCTCTGTAGTTTTTATAAATTATCTATTGTAGAGCACCATGCAAAGATGATTATTAAAAAGTCTTCATACGGAAGGATACTTAATCAATAGGAAAATGAAAAACAATGCACAAGATCAGTGTTAAAATTTAATATGTTAGGATAAATTAAAATTTTAATTCTAATTTCCATTAAAAATGATTCACCAACATGTAATACAGTCTAGTGTTTATTGTATGTTATGGAAGGTACACTTGAATTTCAAAAATTTAAAACATATAAAAAGTGGTTAAGGGCTGACATTTTATCAACACCTGATAAATGTGTAAGAATATTTATTATACAGCAGAATAGAATGGTAGTGTTAATGCCAACAGGGCCCCATGGAAGTTAGTCTAAAAATTTTTTTCCACTATGCTTTATACAAACAACACCACTTGCTGTTGTTTAAGAAAATTGGGAGAGGATTGCTGCTTAAAGATAAGCAGTCCTATAACATTTTTAATGTTATGTAGTGTCATAGTACTTAGTTTGGTAAATGTTTCAAAGTAAAGGAAAGTAGAAATGCTGTAATTACTTCACAGAAATGCACATCCAAGTTTTGTTTTCAATAAGAACAATAGGTACAGATTATAACTTTCCCTATATGAAATAATTTACACACTGATGAAAGCTAGAACACTATCTAAAATAATCACTAAATACATTTTTTCTTGGAAATAAGCAATTATGGTTTTGCATGATCAAATATCAAAAACATATAGCAGAAATAGTGTTTTTCTTTTAAACATAACTGATACTCTAAAAATAGAAAAGGAATATTTTCCATGAATGTGCAACCTAAAATCAACCAAGCTCATATTGTAGTACAACCATATGAATAAACCACTGATCAGAAATACAACCTTATGGAAGAAAGTTTATAACCCACAAAACTGTTTGTCAGGCCATAAAGTAAAATAGCTCCACCATTTACAGGTAAAACTGAGGCAACATAGATGCGTGCTAAGTCTGATCTCCAGTAAGTAGATATTTATGCAGAGGATGTGACACTTTGTTTGTAGACAGCATGGTATGCATTTCTCAGCAAGACGTAAGGGAAACAAGACTCCAAAAGATCCATTGTCAGGAATGGGGACTCCTGCACAATCTGAAAAATAACAGAAGTGTATCAAAACTGTCTAATGCACAAATATAAACTATCAGTTGCTGAGAATCGTCTACACATGATTACTATCAGTCTGCACCTTACCACCATTTATATTTCTTAGGCTGAAAAAGTGAAAAGGTAAATATTGCAGCAAAGTCCTTTCAAGTACAAAGTTTAAGTGAACAGATATAAAGCTTCTCAAAGCTAGTTGTGAATATTTCAAACAGGCTTGTGACACTAAAAGAAATGCTCAGGGAGACTCTCTCATCGGTATCCTCACACTTTCTAATTTAATGTGACATCACTATAAAGCTACACCCACTCATCAATTGTGAAAGTTACTTGAATACCACTATAACCTTTTCTGGCATTTCTCTAGGCAACACACAGAAAGATAATACTCAATAGTAAAATACTTGGGTGGAGAGATGGAAGGGAAAAAAAGAACTTTGGCTTTTAATGTCATTCTATTGTCATAATGTCAAAAAGTATTTCTATTGCTTAAGTTATAACAGCAAGGGTGTCTATCAAAACAAAAAAAGGCCTTTGTTGTTAGAAATAACAATCAGCATGAGAACTTACCATGTCTAGCAGTAAATAAACAGATTCTCTGTTCCTTGTAGTAGTTTTGTCTGTCTCCTGACCAATTTTCAGCAGACTAGATGATGCAAGCTACAGAAAATTATTAAACAATAACAATTTCAAAACATCATCATTTTTGCACATTACAGACATTACGCATATTTTAAATTGATCTGTTTTTGCTGCTTTTGTTAAATTTCTTTTAATGGATAGGAAGAATAATCTGCCTAACCAGAACAATTATTAGTATGACATAATAGGTAACGTTCCCACATCTAATTTTCTCCAAATCAAAGTGAAAACTTTGAAAACAGTACTGAGAATAACATAAGTTCTTCAGACATTTGTTTAGCTTAAGACCAAAGGGAAAATAAGTACTAATAGTAGACTTAAGTACATATTCATATACTGTTACTTAAGAAGCAAATTGATATTACAGATCAGTTATTCCTGAAGTAATTTCTATGAAAAAAATCTTTATGTCATTGCAGTGAGGATTACTGTAGTACTCTGTACTCTACACCACGCGTGGGGAATACCATTGTAATATCTGTATGTAAAGGCACAATGTTGAAAATTTTAATGGTGACTACTATGCAAGTACATATTAAGTTTGAGTTGCAATAGATATTCAGTGTTTTGTTTTGTTTTTCTAGGCTGATTATTTTTTTAAAGCAATCAACTCTGGTTACAAAATTATACATACAGCCAAGAATTCTTTAAGACGGTCTTCAATGCTTCCTTTGTGGATGGTAAATAAAGCTGCAGCAATCTGGTTGATAGCTTTTGCCAGGCAATGTATGTTGTTGCAGTGTCCTAAACAAAAACACAGATGTGTTATTTTAGCAACACTTCTCAAAACCAAATGATTCTTTGAATATTTTAGCTGACAGGAACAAAATTTGTAAATGTAACAGAGTCAAGGTTTTGCAGCGAAATATACTGGCAATTGTGGTGAGTACTTTGGACCTCAGTGACACATTGAGTAGTGAGCTTATCAAGGAAACATGCTTGGAATTAATACAGTGAAATAACAGACTATTATATCAAACTGACATACTTCAGGTAAGCCACATGCAACACACTAAAAATAACAAGTTTATCATAAGCGCAGTTGCAAAGGACATTAAAATCACAAGGTAATGATGATTTCACTGTTTAAATATTTTATGGATAGAAGATGAGATCATACGGGTAATAAAAAATAAAACTCAGATTCCCTCCCTCTTAAGGGCTACAACTATCACAATGCTTGGGAAAGACTCTGGAGACTTTCAGAACGAAGAGTCGTGTACTGGAAAGAGAAGTTTTTGCAAAACAAAGATTCTGTAAGTTGTCTGTTCACACAGGCTTCTTTCTGGTTCAATGAGTACAGGATTTATTATTTTCTTTGTGGTGGCTGTGGGACAAAAGAGAAATCTCTTGAACAAAGCAGGGGAAGAACTTCCCTTCTGAATCTGGATTTTACATACAAGGCAGAGAGGAAACCAGCCCAGAATAGAGCAGGGTGGGAAGCCCTCTGTCCTCCAAAACATACCAAAACCAACATACTGTAACTCTTCTCTCACTGGTTGGAAGGAAGTAAAGAGGCAGTCTAGAAAAACTAGAGGCAGGGAAGAATTTGTTGCAAAACTGGCATGAATGATCTCTGCTCATCTGTCAGCAGGTGACTGGTCCAAGTTTTAAGAAAATGCTAATCTCTAGCAATTAGTTTGAGATTTGGTTAACTGTCAAGATCTCAGTTGTCTGTTAGCAAGAGCAAATATGAAGGTCAGTTTGGTCTGGATCTCTGCCAGGAGACACAGAAAAATCCCTTGGTCTTGGATAACAGATGGTGCTTTGATATACCTAGAATTGTTTTAAGGTTTATATTTCTTAGACAACATTTTCTCTCTCTTTTCCTTGGCTTGAAAACTGAAGCTTGTTCAAATCTGTAGATTTTTGGTAGCCATTATCCAGGATCTTGCCAAAGAGCTTAATGACACTATACTGTGAATTTACAACCAAAGCCTGATGTTACATCTCAGGATTGCAAAACATAAAAAAAGGAGAAAAACATAAAGAGAAGGGACAAAAGCCAATAAAAAGTGATAAGTGTCCTGTCTTTAGTCATGACTAACTTAGATGTGGTAACCCAAGAAAAGTAAACCTTGCATATCATAAGGCAGGCCATAGAGACAGAGTCCCTCTCTTCAAGCACTTTTTAAAACTAACACATTTATCTATTGCCATGAGTTTTCATGGGAGAAAATCCCACATCATCAGATGCTTTGAAGTGGGATTTTCTCTTTCGAAAGCTCATACGATAAAATAAATTTGTTAGTCTTTGAAAGTGCCACAGGACTCCTTGTTTGTTTTGCTGAACTAGACTAACACAGCTTCCCCTTTGGAACCTCTCTTCAAGGAATCCTTCTCCAACAGAAAGAGGAGACTACCTTCTTCACCCCCCCACCCTGTTTTTTTGTTAACTCTCAATACTGGGGAACCCACCTGAGGCTATGGCAAATTTGGAGTGTTTATTGTTCTTATCTTGTATGATCAGTGGTAAGTCCTGATACAGAATTTTGTGCTCTGGGTTGGGCCACTTATAGGATCTGGGAAAGTTAATACATTTCCTGCTTTCCTCACCTTAATGGGTTCCTCTTAGGGCCTTAGCTTTGCCTGACTCCTTGTCAGAGCTGCAGAGCCCACACTGCACTGCTAAGGCAAGGCCACTCTATGCTTGCAGAGGGAGTTTCAAGAAAGCTGCTCACAACGCTGAACTAAACAGAAGTTTGAAATATAATTTTCCAAAAGGTTTGTGTGCACAATGATGCATGGCAATTACAATCTTAAACTGCACATTTAATTGTTGTATTGTACAAGCAGCCAGTGATGCGCACACAGGTTTGAAACACTGGACTCTCTGTGTCTATAAAACAAACAAGGGGTCCTGTGGCACGAGATGAGCTGGGATTTTCTCCCACGAAAGCTCATGCAATAAATATATTTGTTAGTTTTTAAGTGCCACAAGACTCCTTGTTTGTTTTACTAACTAGACTAACACGGCTGCCCCTTTGGATCTTGGCAGCATGTGTGCCTAATATTATCACAGACTACATCTTCTTTAATTTGATGTTTAAAAATTCTAGAAATTTTGGCTTTTACCCTGCTGCTTCTGATAATTCCAGAAGAACTGGGGAAGGAAATGAGGGACAAGCTAGATGGCCTATGAAATTAAGCTTTGTCCTATGCAAGATATAGAGCATATTTTGGTAAAGACAAGTAGGGTCAAGTAAATGGACAGTCTTTACATACTGCTGTCTGAGCCATGGGACAGAACAGTAAAGGAAATAGTTTAAAAACAGTTTAAAAATAACTTTTGAGTGTTGGGGCAGTTTTGACAGTCTTTTCTCTTATCCGAGTTTTTTTGGAAAGAGTTAAACATGTTCTTTTGTGGATTCCAAGCAAAGAATTTCCTTGAGGTAAAGATCTTTTTCTTTTAATAAAAAAGGAAGGTAAAAGATTCCTTAGAAGATGATTCTATTCACAGTTCATTCTTTCTAGGGTTTTAAAAATTTTATTCGTGATAGCTGAGATATTAAACTATCATATGAAAGAATCAAGTCATATGAACAGGCAAAAATCCAAGGAAACGGTAATAAATTAACAGATACTAAAACAACAAATACGCTTATCAGTAAAAATTCTTTGATTAATCAAAGTGGAAAAATGTTTTAGGTCATCTGCTTCATGTGTTAGTTAAACATTAATACCTTAAATGCATATTCTAGAATTAGGTTAAGTTTTCGAATTTCAAGTGAATTATCTTCATTTTTAATACATCACTGTTTCCAAATAAGATTAAAGTAAATGATTTAAAAATTGTTTTTCAAAGGAATCAATCTTTCTTCTGGCATACAGATTCAGCTCAACTAACTGACTGTAAGATCCATCCACCATAAATCACATGATGATAAAATGTGAATAATTTTGCTACTATGAAGAGCAAATATTTGAAGGGAAAAATACCTAAAAACTTCATAACTGTGATATTCAAACAAGAAAATATTCATATAATAATTTAACAGCATTAAACAGTACCTTCAATGGCAGGGCTATACTGAGACATCACGTTACTGGCCAAAGTTGGCAAGGAGACTGCCACAAAGACCATAAGAAGGCAGGCGATCTTATATTCTTCTTCTGGACTAATGTTTTCTGAAAATAAGAAGAAACTCCTTCAATTGAAAAATAAAAACACACAAGAATTTTAATTGCAAGGGAACAAGTATAGAAATTGTCTGATTCAGTTATAAGGCCAAACATCAGCATTTACATTGTCTGTCTTCATGAAACGAAAGATTTACAGCATAGAATCTTGGCAACAAGGTGCACAGGATAGGTAGAACTTAAAAAATGTTTGAATTTGTCACAGCGAAACTATAATTCACTGAACTTTTAGCCAAATTCTGTTTTTTGTTTTACTGGTGTAAATCATACAATTTCTATATGGAAAACACAGCTCTTGTGGGATTTATCACATGACAACTGAGCAGAAGGTTCCCTTTTTGGGTCTGTCATAATTCATGTCACATTTTCTAAAATACTGGTGTTATCACCTTTCAATCGGATTATAAAGTTTAGAAAAGCCAATAGTTAGTGGATTATAGTACCTAGAACAGTAATTAATCCACAACAAGTAACTACTATCATCAGTTAGCTGATAATTCCATCCAACCACAGAAACAGATGGGAATTAAAATACAAGACCCTCGAATCTGGAACAGAATGAGCTAAAATAAAATCCTACACCTTGTTCACACAATTTAATTCCTTCATAGTTACTGGAATATGTTGTAGCTAAAACTACTAAGGTAAGAGTTAAAAGAATCACACAAACTTAAATATTTACTAATGATATTTTAAAAAGTCAGCATGTGATTTTATATTAAAATGAGTGAAAAAAATCCTCTGGAATTGAAATGTGATTCTGCCCATCCCAGATCTACCCCATTAAAGAAAATCGAAAAAAGTAATTTTCAGTAGGATCTTTACCAGTTCACGCTCAATGGGCATTCAGTCAGTAGCAAGAACAAAAGCAAAAAAGATGTATTCTCTGATTTGTCATCTCACATTTTCATCTGCTATTTCTTTGAGTATGGAATAATCCAAGAATTTGATAAGAAAGACAGGAAACAAAATTAATTTTTGAAAAACAGTTTTAAGCACTTCATTTATTTTCTTCACACTTCCCAAAGAAACAGAGTTTAAAAAATTAGAAAAATGGAAAGATCTACAATGGCCCTTTAAAATGAATGAGGTGGAATCTGAAATTGTTACATGCCTTGGATGCTTTCACAGGTATAGTTTAAAATGCTTTCCGTTGTCTGCCTTCATCTTAATGTTTACATAAAACACAAGCATCATACATTTCAAAATATTGGTTTATTAACTGCTCCTTATAATCTCACATTTTAAACATTAAAAACAGAGGGGAAATGATTTATTAATAGTCACTTTGCATCAGAAACTAGACAATTTGTGTTCCATTATCTTTTAGCACACAACCTAATATCACAAAACTCCACTCTATGTGTCAGTGCAATTTATACAAAAAAAACCCCACCCAACCAAACAAGGAGTTCTATGACACTTAAAGACTAACAAATTTATTTAGTGTGTGAGCTTTCATGGGGGAAAATCCCACTTTGTCAGATTTTTTTTTTTTTTTTTTTTTTGAAGATGAGGGAAATTACAGTATCCATGGCATGCTCCAAGATCCAAAGGAAAACTCACCTGGCAAGATTCAATACTCTTGGCTCATCTGAGGTAAACAGAAGAGCCAATAATCCACCTACAGCTCTTTGCATACTACTGCAAGCATCTGTATACATTTCTGGATTTTTTTTTTAAACCATAACAAAGGAGTATGCATTGCCAAATATACTTTTTAAATATTATATGACTTGTTACCTGATTTTTGGGAAGACAGTGCTACAACCAAGGCGGGATCAATCTCACATGGCAATCCAGCAGCAGATGACAGCTCATATACATTCATTGCCACCTGAGACATAGAATAGTAATTATTACAAGGTGAAAAACACCAAATATTTTCTAAAGATCTCATTTCTGCACACAGCTGTATTGAATAAAATAGCCTGAGACACTAGGGGATTTCAGTCTCTGAAATATCAAAGACAGCTGTTGGATTTTTTTTTATTGTATCTAACCTACACTGAACAGCTGGGTCAGTACTTGGTGTGCTAGCAGGTTATCATTTCTTGCTGTCAAGCCAAAGTTTTTTTTGTAATTTTCCTAAACCATTTCCAGCACAAATAGCCTAGCTTCCAGTTAGCTCTTCTATCTGGAAGGAAAGATGCAGAAATAGAAAGTAAAACTAACAAGGATGTAATCAAGAAGATTAGAAATGCCAAACAACATTTAAAAAAGTTTTAAAAGACTGATCATATTTGTGTTAAAATACTGGTATACTGATGCAATGTCATAAATTAAATGCACAGGAATGAGGACAAAGTGACTCGCCCTATACTAATGTTCAGCTGGGTGAAGATTTTCAAAGTGACTAGTGATTTTGGGTGCCCAACCTAAGACATTTTAAAGGGTCCTCCTTTTCAGAGAATGGGTTTTCAGACTTTCTGAAAATCAGGTCCTCACAGATGTCTCAAAACGAGCATCCTAAAATTCAGTAGCTACTTTTGAAAACTCTTAGATTTAGAAATACTGTATATCCTATATATTTTATGGTATGAATGTAAACAAGTGGTTCACAACATTTGTTTTTACTGAAGATCCCATGTGGGATACATTGACTTGCAAACATCTCAGTTCCATATTCTTTTAAATCATGTTCTAAAACATTTGTCTTTCTTGCTGCTCCTTCTCTCCCTGTCTCTTTCTTCCATTCTTTAATACTCTCTTTTAAAATACATTTACTACCCACTACACCTCAAGTACCATAGCTGATTTTTAATCAGAGACACAAACAGCTTACGAGGCCTAAAAACATTAAACTTTTGTATGCTTAATGAGAACATTTGCCACTAAGCTTAACTTTTTTTTTAAACCCTGTTTTTCCTCAGAAAGACAAATTTTCATTCTTCAGCACATTAGCCAAATAGCTAACATGGAAAGAAACTTCCCTGTTTGTCCGGCTACTCCATAAATGCCCACTACAGAGTTCTTGGAATTGTACTCTGAGGCATCTGGTACTAGTTACAGTCCACTGAGCCAGATGGGCTTCTGGTCTGATCCAGACCCTGACAATATCTTGCCTCCAGTGAGAGATCGCACATTTTTGTTCAAAGCTCAGCCATTTCATTTTCAGGTTCCTTCAGAACTCCTGTAAGTAAAAGTATCATCCTCCTACTGATCTGCTGTACTCATTTATCCACCTGTTCCAGCTCCATTTCTTATGATATTTCAGTGCATGGAAGTGCCTCATCTTTATTTCCTAAAATGAGAAGGCATTTTCCTAACATGTTCTTTTGTGAAGGCTGATACAAAGAAATCATTTAACTTTACTGCAATTTTTCTTATACTTTTTAACTGCCTGTTTACTCTGATAGTTGAGTAGGCTAAACTTTTTCTCCATAACTTCCTACTTTTAATACATGTTTAAGGCATTTCATATTTTTTTATTTTGTTCAATATTTGTTTTTCTAATTCCCTTCTGATCTGCCTCATTTTTAACCTTATATTTCACATACCATCGTAATTTATGTTCTTTTTATTGGCTTCACTAGGAGGACTGCATTTCCATTGTCTGACAGATACAACTTTGGTTCAAATAACCTTTTAAACCTTGCCATAAAACCATGTTATTTTTTTCTTGTCTTCCATTTTCTTTACTTTAGTTTATGGCCATGCATATTGATTTTTCTGGCCAGGTGGACTGGGGGAAGGGGACCAGCTATACCTTGATTATTTGATACATGACACTCTCCTAAGTAAACTGGTGAAATGCAGTCTAGATGAAATTGCTATGAAGTGGATGTACACTGACTGAAAGACTAAACTCAAGAGTGTTTGAGTGTAAACTCAATGGTTTTCTGTCAAAATGGGATTGCATATGTTGTGGGGTCCCAGAGAGGTCAGTCAAGGGGTCAGAATTATTCAGTATTTTCATTAGTGTATTGGTTAATAGACTAGACTAGTAGAGAGTATGCTTATAAAATGTGCACCTGACACCAAGCTGGAAGCAGTAGCAAGCACTCTGGAGAACAAGATCAGAGTTGACAAACCACCTGACAAATTGGAGAACTGGTCTTAAATTAGCAAGATGAAGTTCAATAAAAATAAATGTAAAGTATTTCACTTCAGGAAAAAAATCAAATACACACCTACAAAATGGGAACTAACTGTCTAGGCGGTAATACTGCTGAAAAGAATCTGGGAGTTATCACAAATTGAATGAATTATTGTGATGCAGTTACAAAAAAACTAATATTTTGGGGGTGTATGTAGGACACAGGAGGCAATTGTTCTGCTCTACTTGGCCCTGGTGAGGCCTCTCCTGAAATTCTGTCTCCAATTCTGGGTGCCACTCTAAGAAAGATGTGGAAAAACTGGACAGAGTCCAGGAGAGAGCAGGTTTAGAAAAACTGACTTATGAGGAAAGGTTCAGTGGATGTATTAAGCAGTAAGAACAGAAGACTGATTGGAAATGTGTTAGCACGCTTCACAAATGTTAAGGGTTGTTATAAAGGAGGATAATGATCACAACTGTTCCTTATGTCTACTGAAGATAAGACAGGTAATGGGTTTCATCTGTTGCAAGTGAGATTTAGGTTAGATACTTGGAAAAACCTGCTACCTAAAAAGGGGTGTTAAACTCTGAAAGAGGCTTCTGAGAGTTTGTGGAATCACCATCATTAGAGATTTTAAAAATCAAGTTAAATTAACATCTGGTCAAGGACAATCTAGGTTTACTGAATCCTGTCTCAATGCAGGATGCTGGCACTTGATCGCTAGAGTCCCTTCCAACCCTACATTTCTATGATTTTCCCTTGCTACATTCAAGAAGGCCATATGTTGTATATGTTCTTTCTGGAGGCTCAAATGCAAGAAATAGAGATTAACCTTTCCATAACTCTTCTTCTCCAAGATGTGTCGCATAAGTGTTTGAACTCCAGTGCAGAGCTGGAGAGTTTTATCCTTCCTTTTTCTTTTTTTTTTTTTGAAATCAGGAGTACCCTCTGTTGCCTCACACACTGTGCACAGGCGTAAAGACGAAAGACTGGTAGAGTGGGTTCAGAGGAAGAGTCATGGAGTGGATATATGCAATGTATCTTGAAGAATAACAATTACAAAAAGGTTAGCAAGTTTTTCTTATTCTTTAAGTGACCGCAACACACTGTAGGTGATTTCACATGCAATCCAAACTGGATGTGGTTTTGGAGTCTATCTGAACAGGGATGGGAAGATCACTCATTCAAATTTAGAAAAGTCTCTAGAATGGCCAGAGTTTGAGTAGTGAGAAGCCAACATATGACTCAATGATCAGGTTTCCACTTTGCAAATGTCTAATACGGGGGTACAAGACAAAGGCCAGAGAAGCTTAGAATCCAGCAATCCATGGTGAGGTGGACCTAAACAAAAAGGAAGTGAGATAGGTAATTTGCAAAAATCAGGGAAGAAAAAGAGCATTCTTTCCTTGACCAATCCACCAAAATGTGTGTTTGGAGGATGTAGTCTGCCCCAATGAGCTGATAGTTGCAGGAGCAGAAGATGGTGATGGTGGTCTTTTGTAACCGCTACTCCTTCTCCTTGGCTGAGCTTGGGTTATCAAAGCAAACCCTGGAAGTCTTTGGGTCTGATGAGGATGGAAGGTCTCTCTCTTTGCTGCTAGAGTATAAATCCTCAGGAACTTGAGTCTCTGAGGAGTTCTTGAGATTATGCAGAGTTTTTAATCACTCTTTTCCAAGAAAAGTGATGGTCACTCAAAGGAGAGGCCCTGGATTGTTTGCTGAACCTCTAGGGAGAGACCAATGGATTGCAACCACGAAGACTCTTGATAATGGATGTCATGCAGTGAGCTGCAGAGTTAGTTGCATCAAGACCAAGTTGAAGAGCTGTTCTAGAATTAACTTGTTCTCCTCCACCATAGCCAGAAATTCTTATTTAATGTAGTCTAGGACTCTATCTTTAAATTATATCCCACCAGGTAAAATCACAGTGCAACAGCAAAGCTTGCTGGTTCACTATACAAAGGCTTACCCCTCTTATAGAAGAATTAAGCTTCCTTCCAAACAAGTCTCATTTCTTAGTCTCCTGGTTTGTTTGGTTTTTGGAGGGGAGGGGAATTTAGCAGTTTTCACTATACCCTGCACAAACTCATAATTCAGTTGTCCTTCTCTCTAATGTTCCTTTTCACAGCTACATAATCCTACTTCTTGCACTGCTGTCATACAGGTAATATCACTAAATTCAAGCCCTTTTTGTAGTCCTCCTCTGGGCCTTTTCAATTTCACCAACATTTCTGAAGTGAGAAAACCAAGATGAATTTAGTTCTTTTTTTAATGACACCATCTCATTGGTCAAATATCACAACAGGCTTTATACTTTTAAGTCCTTTCTAACAGATCAAGCATCCTACTTGCTTTGACATTTCCCCCGTTCGTCGCAGCATCTGTCTACTGTTGACAACTTCACAGACTCGTGTCAGCTCTAACATCAGACATTTTACTAGTGTGCTTATCCAGATATTTCATTTGCCCTTTTGCTTCAGTCCCCTAATGTGTTTAAATATAAAAGGAGTTTCCACCTTTTACTAGCCAAAAGAACTTAGTGTCATCAACAAGCTGCATCGGCAAATCATTTAAGAAAAGCTTTTTCAGCAGCTTACACAATCTTAAATCCATGACAAAACTTTTAACCTTTTGTTATATACTTCTATTAAAATCCTGAGTGTGACCCTTAAGTAGGACGACTTTTTAAAGTTTTTGTTAAGTCTACTGGATTTCATTTATTTTCTACTGCTTAACATTTTTCAGTACAGTAAGGAGTTACAGAAAGAATTACCTAAACTCCCATTATTGTATCTGGATTTTTCACATTAAGTATTAATGTTTTTGGCCAATTAATATTTGTAGTAAGCCATATAAGTCACTGGCACTCCCTTAAAAACAAAACCATTACCTTCATGTCAGTCTCCCTTGGAATGTGATCCTTAAAGTCTTCAATTGAACTTACAAGGAAAGGAATGTGGTAGGATAGGACCTAAGAAAGACAAATAAATACGCAACTAGAAAATTCTCTTTCAATAAAAATGATCTTAGATGCTAACTTTGGATTTACTCTGTTTTGTCATGAGTTATTATTGTATGCATATCAGACGGTTTACTCAACTATGAGTTGACGTGGAAGCATAACACATTCAAAAGTGAGCCTATCATGGACAAAGTGGAAAAAAGCTTTTAGACATTAAAGTTGAAAAACATATGTTGACACACTATCAGTACACTTAGCACTAGATTCTAATACCAGCAACAAAATGGTTTTGGACAGGACCCAATGAATTCTCTGTAAGTACATATTTCTTCTTGTAGAACTGGGAATCTTGAGTTCAGTACTATTTTATCCACAAGGCTATTAATTTTAAGTTTAGTTTTATTTTTCAAATGCAAGACATCTGAATGTGGAGACATTTAAATACAATATTAACTGATCTAGTTCAACATCATGCAGAGTAAATATATTTATTTCTTACGTCTCTAAGTGCTTCCTGTGCCAATGAGCGAAAAGACAAGATTACGCCAATAATGGTCATCCTCTTCAGAACACTGTCAACAGCTGAATTAGAAAAAAAAATAGAGAAGCAGAACAGTGTTTCTCTAACTGGGGGATCCCAAGGCTATTATGGGTAGGTTAGTCATGAGATCACCTTTTTCATTGCTTTCAGAGCTGGGCAGCTACATAGAGTGTGGAAGCTGTTAGCCAGATGCCCACCTCTGAAGCCAGTACCGCCATGAGCAGCATCATGGAAGTAAGGGTGGCATCATATGGTTACTTAGCTCTGTAACGATTTGTACTGATGCTATGAAAGCTATGTCTAGTACTAAGGAGACAGATGGTCCTCACAGCAAAAATAATTTTCAAATAGGGGCCCAGCAAACAACACCCTCCCCCCCACCAAAAAAAATCCCCAAATAACCTGAATTAGAACATATCTCAAGATTTACAAAACAAGCCTTTCAAAAATTTTACCCCAAATAAAACAGTAGGAAAATATGTACCTAAGCTGAAGGAATATAGGACATTCTAATCAAGGTACATATCACAAGAAGTAAAATATACCTGACACTTGCTTTTTGTGTATGGCTGATATTCGTATTTTGCAATAAATGAATATACTGTAGACTACTACAAAGAATTTCCTTGTTTATACACAGTTGTCAATGTCTGGATGCAAACACTCATCTCTGAACAGTTTAAAATGTTTCAATTTAATCCCTACTATTCAAAACTCTTGTTTTTTTTAAAGGATTCAGCACGAAACCACAACAGAATCAAATTAGAAACAGGTGTGCCCATAAAACTTTTTTCAAGTTCTACTCTGTCTACAGTTATACATGTGTGTAACTCTGAAGACTTACATTTATGGCTATTAGATGTGACAGCTGGACAACAAGATCTACTTCATCCCTATGCATGCCTCTCTCCTGGATCGAAAGGCATCATATTTTTGCAAATCCACCCAACTTTATTATTCACTGTCATATTCAATTGCTTATGCGCTAATTTATGCTGATATCTCATTTTGTTTATACATGAATAAGCTGGATAAGTTTTAAAATGTAATCAGTTCAAACATTATGATTAAACTATAATGAATGAAATGTACATTTTAACACTCAAATCAGAGTGGAAAGTTTTCACAATGTCATTTTATGTGGACAAGCGCAGGGGACAAAAAAAAATATCGCTAATTACCCACATGATAATCTTTTAAAGAGAGCTGCCATCTGATCTGGTTTGTCAAAGCTGGTCCTCATTTGTGTTAGCACTTCAACATTCTCCACCACAAGTTTCTAAAGAGAAGCAAGACCCCAGGTCAGCCACAGATCTCAGTATGTTAAAAAGATAGGTGCATGCTTTAGGACATTTCAATTTGGCAAGCAGGAAATCAAGCTCATTAAATCCAGATGTTCCCCACTATCTTTCTTCTAAAGGAAATACAGGATTATTTGGTAAATCCTGATTGTACAGAGAAGAGAGGTATGAGTGATCAAGAGAGGAGGAAGAATTGCCAATGGGAATGCAGTTTATATTTTCAGAAGAACATACAATTTCATAAAATGAATTTAATGCACTTGAATAAAATTTCACAAAATAAACCTTTTATAAAGATTCTCTCTATATGAATTCAATAACACCAATAACATTTAATGACTAACATTTCAATGGCCTTTTTCTTATAGCAGTCCATTCCCTTGCTCTTTTCACTAAATTTATGTCTGGGTGACGGTGGGATTGCTGTCAGTTTGGGAAGCTTCCTAATGTCTTCAAATGAAGAGCAGTGTTTTATAAAAATTTTGATTGCTTTGTATTTTAGTGCAAAACAACAGTTTTAAAAATAATCTATTCTTCATAAATTATTCAAACAAACATCAGAGTAGCTTTCTGAAGATTATTTTCTTCGACTCCAAGCACATAACAGAGCATTAAAGAAAAAGGAGTATGACAATGTTTATTTAAATCCATTCAATGTAGTCTGAGGCAGTAAGTCAACTTAAAAAGAAAGCCAAATTTTTTCTGCACATCAAACAGAGTTTGGCTGAAACAATATGCAAAGAAAGCATTTTTCTTCGATTCTTCAACAAACATGTAGAGCTCGCAATATCTGCAACAGGTGTGTAAATGTAATAATTATTCTCCAAATATATAAATTATAAAGGACTTTAAAGGACTGTTAATGTGCAATAACCACTGACTTGTTGGGGTTAAAAGGCATTTATTGTACTGCATTTTGAGGCACCCATGCTGACTCAAAATACTCCATGTATGAGCTCGTTTCAGGCAGGAAATGACTACTTTACTTTCATAAAAAGGGAAGCTCCAGAACACTGCTTTCTCTGAAGTGGACATGAATGAACGATAATACATTTGGATGTTTATCTTCAGAGACAGAACTATTATCTTACACATTAACTGAGCTTTTTACAGAGGCGCCAACCTCCAGCCCACATCACCTATCATGTAGCATCACACACCACTAAGCAAAGGGATGGGTTATACCCACTTCTCTCATGACACAAACGTCTAACTACTTAAGAATCACTTTGATGCCTTATATCCCTGAAAATACTGCCAAAGATGGAACACATATAAGAGAAAGTGAGAGACGAAAACAGAGGAAGGGATGCTCTGGAGGGACTGGAAGATAGCTTTTCTGAGATTACTTATTAACGTGGGGGAAAAAAGGCATTTTGGAGCAGACTTCTGCCAATACAGATCAGCTACTGAATAGCGATAAACCACAGCCTAAAAAGTGAGTTAAAAAACGATAACTCATTAATAAGAGAACACAACTATACTATATTATACTATGCTATAACTATAAAAACATCATGTCTTTTCATATGTACTTTAAAGACAAGATGAACTCTATGATCCTACAACAAAAGCAGGTTCATAAGGAGACTGCAAGTTTCATCTAAGCACATTTGAGAAAGGAAGACATGAGGCTCAGGTAGTGACTTGCACAAACTTCTTTACAAGACGCCTTTTAAGTCTTCAACATATGTAGTAGACAGTGTGAAACATTAATTGGTAAGTATAGAAATTCAACATTAAAATTAATATTAATGTGAGCAGCGAAACAGTACAAACACTACAATATCATTAAATGCAGCACTGCAACTTGATTTCAAATTGTTACCTATCTGGGATAACTATCCCTAAACTACTTGACAATGTTGTTCCATGGGGACTTCAAACAGCACCAGTGACTGGGTATTACAAAACTGAAGGTGACTGAGAGGGCCTTGACCCACATGCACACAGGCCTGCCCAGGAATCTCCTCCTCACTGTGGAGGTAGGAGAAATGACAACATGAACAGAGCTACAAGTTGGATCCCCAGAGTTGCCTTGAGAAATTATTAAAAGAACATACACTCTGCTACCCACTTGGACCAGGGCAAAATGTCCAAAAACTGTACTGTTCATGATACTTGAGATGACTAACTCATGATACAAGACTGTTGTGTCACTCCCATATCTAATGGACAGTTATCTAAATAACAAAAACCCTTTGTAATGAAGCACTGGTTGTCCCCTGGAAAGCGTCAGTTAAACAGGTGAAGAATTTGAATGAGCATTAAGAATTAACTAACCTCTTTACCTCTACATTGGTTCCTTCTCATCAGGGGAGTTGAGGGAGATGGAAAAACTTACAATATCTCTGCTTAATGTGCACTTTTGCGATAGGTAAATAAGACTTTCAAGGGTATTATACATTCTAGCAATTCAGTGTCACTGAAATTTACAATGAAGGAATCTGCTTTACACGCAGAAAGTCCTGGGTTCGAACCCCAGGGGGTTGGAGTAGGTGATCTCATGAGGTCCCTTCCAACCCTATGATTCAATTCTATTGGATTAAAATGAAACTTCATATACATATATGAGAGAAAGAGAATGTATAATGTGTACACACTCTAAAGAGATTTTTTTGTTCAAGAAGAAATTTAATTGGAAATCAAAGATACTCAAAGAGCTCAAGCTGTTTATTTTTAAAGACAGTAAATCAACATCTATCATCATGCAGTATGTTCCCAGTAAATGGAAATGTATCACTAACTGCAATGCGGAAAACACAGAGGGACTAAATATGGTCATCATCTTACTAAAAAGACCATAAATTACCGCATTAGAGGGTTTAGTCATATGGATAGCACAGATTTTATAGCTCATAGCCTATTAGCATGAACAGGCTGCTGGCTGGCACAAATATCAGCCCTAGCCTACACTCACTGCATTTTCAGTAGCGGTCAATGGGAAACATGCAAGGTATGCAAAATACCCTGCATATCTCCCATCACCTTACTACCTCCCACTTACATGCTGTGCTAAGACAACTGGAAATGCTGTCTGGTTGACTTAGCGCTACTCCAATTACACGGCTGGAGTTACAGTCATCAAACTACAGATGTATCGGGCATGTCTTGACAGACTGCTCAATCAAACCTGGAAGAGTGCACTGATAGCAGTGAATTTGCCGCTGTCAGTATAGACACGCCCTCAGAATAATCTTACTAGATATTTAAGAATGTTCACCTAAAAAGTGTTAGCAAAAAATGTATTAAATGTACTTTTTCAGTATCACAGTTAATTTCTGTGAATTTGACTGCACATGTAGAAAAGATTCCTGGGATACATACTTACAGTGCTCATTTCCATTCAAACTTTTGCAGCGCACCACACCAGGTTTACCACCTTTGTTTCAGGAGCAGAAACACTTTCCGCTTTCAGTAGGTGCGCTCCTATCTAACTCCATGCCTTACTGAGAGAGGGGGGGAGCACTGAACACCTACAACAGTACCCTCCCTCTTGGTACTGCAACCTTAACAGCAGCATGGTACGGGAGAGCTGAGGAAGGGAGAGAGAAGTGAAGGGCAATCCCACCATACACTTACTCTGCAATTGTGGCTCCCATCCCACAGGGCTGGATCTGGCTTCCTGCTCTGAGTATTACAAGAAAGCCCATGAGGTAATAGCCTGTGTGCCAAGTCATAAGTCCTGGTGCAGGGAGTCAGTCCCAAACTCATAGTACAGATGCTGTTGCTGTAAAGTTTCTGTGTGTGCAATTACTGCCATGAACAGTGGCTAACACTGCTCCTGCTTTGTACAGTAAAGTAGTGACAGCAGATCTAATATTTTTTCAGAAAAGAATTTCTCGAGCTGTTCTTCATTCTACTGCTATGAACAGTCACCTAAATCCCCGAGGACAGTTTGCATTTGAACAGGTATTTCAACAACCTAAACGAAGCTCAGAATCTATTTTAAAGGGAAAGCATTCAATTTACAATGGATAATTTTGTCAAAACATGAAAGATGGCTAACAGTAACAAAACAAAAATAAAGCTTACCTGAAATTAAGTGAGATCATAAAGTAAGCAATATATGCTAATATAGGAGCAGGCACTAAAGTTAATTTAAAGGAAAAGGAAAAGGCTCCTCAAGTTGCGATCTTTTGGACATAGTCCAACCATTGGTAAAATATGATACAGAGATATGTTCAAGTGTACCGTGTCTCTATAGATGACTGATACAAATGAGAAAAAAACCCATCTGCCTTCAGGTTTAGTGTGGTATGAGAATACTTAGTAAAGAACATGCAAGACATAGCTCTCGGGCACTATAAATAAAATGCACATGGGGAAAAAAAATCAAAATATAATTACCTTAAGTTCAGCAACCTGTGAGGAAATGTGCCACATAAGACTTTCACTTAGGAACTTCATGCCATATGGTCCTAGTAGTTCTGAGAGGGCCCTCATTTCTGAGGAATGAAAAACAATTGTCTTCAAGCTGACATTTATTTTGCAGTGATTTAATTATCATAATACATCTAGCAATATAATTTAATGAGAACAATCTCAGAATTAGATGCAGAGTAAAGCTTAAGTTATGAAAAAACTTTGGGATAGTAAGCTCACTACTGCCTTTACTAACAACAAATTAGAGGTACATGGTTCCAAAGGGGTAGACATGTTACTCTAGTTCAGCAAAACAAACAAGGAGTCTTGTGGTACTTTTAGAGACTAAATATATAAATACATTTGTTAGTCTTTAAGGTGACCCAGGACTCCTTGTTTGTTTTTATTTGTACATAGTCAGTAACAGTTTCAGAAAGAGAAGGGGGGGGAAGGTATCCCCCCCCGTAACATAACACAAAAACAAAGGGGGGAGAAAAGGGGTGGGGGAGTTCTTCTATATAACAGATTTCCCAAAAAACAGTACTGGTCAATCACAATCTCTCTAAAACACTTAGTCTGGTGCACATAAAAAACAGCCCTCCCAAACAACACTTAGAACTATGCCACAAAAAATTTACCTGATATGTCAGAGTATTCTTCAGCATTAAATGTTAACTCATTTTCTGTGGGCAAATTCACAAATGCCTTCATTGCTGGGAAATACGCTATATGCCCATTGCTGACTTGCCTTAGCAAGGTTTCCAAATACCTGAGCAGAAAATATATTTTTATGTAAAAGTATTAGTTCAGTGAGAATGATGCCAAAGCTACTCAACATAAAAAAAGTTTCATTGTTCTGCAAAGGTGAAATTCACCACCGTTCCGTGAACAGAAGAATTTTACCTTAAGTGAGTTTTCAGACTGCTTTTTAACAGTCCTTTGCAGAAACAGCAAATCTATCTTGTTCAAACCCTGCAAATCTGCAAGTGTTCCTGCCATATACAGTTTCAATTTCCTGATGCAGATTTGTTTTACATTTAAATACACTTAAAATCTAATTAAACTAAGCATTTACAGTAGAAGTAAATACATTAATTTCTTACCAATTTGTGTACAGACTGGTGATAGTTGGCTCCCCATGACTATCCAAATGCTGGGTTTGCTGAAGAAGAACATTGTTAAATACTCTTGTGATGTCAATCTGCACATAATTTTCTATTGACTGGAGTACTGTCATGTAGGCTCTTACACTTGTTAACAGCTCTGAAGGTTTTGCAATCTCTTGTGTTGCTTGATTATACATAGTCATTCCAACAATTGACCTTTTAAAGAGAAAAGAGCCAAATTAAGCAATAGTTCATTCTTCCTGCCTATATAAAGGTTTGGGTACTCAAACTTTTAGCTGAATATTTCACTAAGCAAAAATGTGAATATTTACATACATAAATACACACACGTTATACAGCCAAAATAAATATGATAGTAGCATTTTTTCAAAAAGAAACCAGCACTAAAAATATTGTATTCATAATGTATGTTTCCACATAACATTTCATGGGAATTCTTAACACACATACTTTGTGAACTCTGTGAAGGCACACAGGGAACTAAGGTCTATCACGAGGCAATAAAATTTGCAGGTGAGCTGGTGGGGGTGGCAGAGAGCTGGCCCAGGGCAGGCAGAAGAGAATAGGTTGGGGGGCAGAGTGGGGGTGTGTGGAGAGCGAGCAGAGGGGCACACGAAGCTGTCGGGGGGACAAAAGAGGGCAGCACAGCACTAGCCAGGGAGGTGGGGGAGATGGGTACAGTGCAGCCCCAGCCGCAGTGTAGTGTAGCGTTGGCCAGGGGGTGGAAGTGATGTTGTAGACCTCCCACAGTGCAGCACAGCGCTGACTAAGGTGGCGTGCGGGGCAGAAGAGGGTGGCACAACCCCAGGCTCTGGCATCAGCCCCAACATGACATGGTGCAGGGGCTGGCTTGGCACTGGCTGGGGAAGAGCAGCACCTGGAGCAGGGTGGGGGGCAAGGGAGCAGGCCAAGTGTGGCAAGTTAGACAGCAACCTCTGGCAGGCCACGTCCAGCCTGTGGGCCTTATTTTTGCCCATCCCTCATCTATAATTAAGTGAATGATCCATAAACCATAAGCAGTTTGGTCAAGAAAACAGCTGAAAGGGATCCCAAAATACACATTTTCATAAAGAGATTGCTGTAATTGTGTACCATACACATGCATGGGCTTAAAAGGAATCAATCTATAACCACTTCAATCCTTTGTACAAGGTGGTGTTACAGTTTGTCAATAGCTATATATTTTTAAATGGCTTAAAATAAAAATCTAATATAAAAATAAGCAAAAAAGGAAATTTAAATAATAATAAAAGGGATTTCAAAGTAAAAGAATTAACTCATGCTGGGGTCTCAGATCAGTTTGTGATGTAATTTACATTCACTGCAAAACAGACAACCTAACATATAAAGAACGGATGACTTAATTTCCTGAATTATCCCGTGTTAAAAATGAAATCACTTTAAATACTTGTGTCCATTCTGTAGAAGTGGAGGTCTGTGCTCAAGATTAGAACTATATATATGCTTATTTTTTAAAATGGATAAAAAGATACCGCTTCTATGTAAGGAAGTGTCAACCTTTTGAGTTCCCTTCAGTTATGTTAACATTCACTATTTTAGTTCTGAGAATTTGTTAGTGGAATCTGCAGATGTATTTCTTAGTGACATGATTTTAACCTTAAGTGTCATCTTTATTTCCTACTAACTCGACAGAAAAATCAGACACACAGTGCCTCCATTCATAGGTATCAGCATGCTTTATGTGAGCAAAGTACTCATTATGCCCACTTTACTGGCACAGAAACTGACACACAATTTGATTTGCCCAAATTCATAAAACAAGTCAACAAAACTTGGCATGAATTGCATATCGGACTGATTCACAGTTGTACATATCACTGCTGCCAGCTTAGGCCTTGATCCTGCAAGATGCTGATCACTCTGCACTCCCACTGACTTTAATGGGTATAAAACATGCTCAGAACTTTAAGGATTAGGCTTTAATGCAGTATATAGAGTCAGAGGTGGAAAAACAATTCAGTATTTTGATGGTCATGTTCAACAAAGATAATCACACATTCAAGTCTGTGCTTATGTTGATATGCATTCTGGAGGCAGTACAAGAAAACAACTGGATATGAATATGGATACTATTAAGGACTGTAGTCATGAACTCCCATGAGGAATATGGAAGTAGAAACTCAAGCTCGGAGATAAGAAGGGGAAATTTATTGTCACATATTTTATTTTAAATATAATTTAAAGTTCAAAATGTTATGTGCCTACATATATACATTCTAAATGATTTGGAATCTTGGTTCTAAGGATTTTTATTTATTTATTAAGAGTTTTACAGTTCACCTTTAAAAGCTGCCTTGGGAAAAAGATAAAATATGTTTAATGTTAGAATAAAAAAGATATTTTTTCATTGGCTAAGTAAAAACCTAATTTTGCAGTCTCTTACTTGGTAAAACGGATTTCCAGGTGAGAAGTTAAGTATTCCCTTGGGGTAAATGTATGTTCCCAGACAATCATGTTTGGTACGTAATTGATTGAGAAGCAGAGCTCGGAAAGTGCAGTGTGAAGTTTGTCCAGGCTTTGGAGGAAAAAAAAAATATGTAAGAAATTGCAAAAGTATTTTAAAGAAATGCCAGCATATATTTTAATTGGAGAGTGTTGCTGATAAGTAATTTTTATGTAACACCAATTACTTCCCTTTACAAACAAGAAAGGAGGGTGCAATGATAGTGAGAGGGACTTTTTACATTTAGTTAATTTAAAATCAGATGTAGAGAGAAAACAAGCTAATGCAGGAAATTACAGTTGTGTGATGCTCTATATTTTGCAGAGAGAGGTACCTTGCACAGTTCACCAAAATGAACGATTTCTGTAGAAGCTTCATAACTTACATTTTGTCACCCAACTACCACTTCAAGAGACTAAATGTCAGAATCATCAAAAGTTTTTAAAATTCTTAAGACTAAAAACTGATTAATTCCATAAACTATAAGAAGGCCCTCTACCCTTCCTCTTTTGACAGTCACATGATGCCCCATTATTGTGACAGTGGTGGCAAGCTTTCCTTCATATAGTGCTCACACATACTCACTACTTCCAACTCTTACATTAAGTACCACTCCTCTTCCATTCATCATTTCCCCTCATTTTAGGATTTCTGTCCCCTTTATTATAGGTGCCCTTCTCCTGCTGTGTTTCTATCTCATTATCTGTCTTATCCTGAAATTCATAAGCTTTCAAAACATTTCATTTGTCTCCCATCTCAGCATCAGAATTCTGGAAGGGGAATAGTTTTCAACCCCTCACTGCAGCTGCTATTCAGAAAAGTTTCCTGACAGATGGGGGGTGCAAATGATGGAAGCTGACCAACCTGCTTGGTAAGGGTGTCTCAGCTCATTTTATTAACTTTTCAGCAAATCAGGACAACACATGGTGATTTCGTGGCAGTGTGCAACTAACACTGCTCTCCTGCCCTATCGCTTCATTAGCTGTTGGCTAGACAACATACTGAGTGGGACAGAACTGCCACGTGGATCATCCTGCCCTGGGGAGAGAATACTGAAGGAGAGAATTAAAGGGATGTGAAAGCCTCACCTTCCCCACACACCCAATGTAAGGGATGTGGGATGGGGAGAAGAGAGAGAGACAAACAGAGATACACACCCTTTTTTTTGTCATAAGAATAAGCAAAAATTGCATAATTAGTGGCTCTAAAATTAACCTTGTAAATCAATAAAAAGCTAATATCAATGTTACACAACAGGATGGGGCAGAATGCAGGAAGAGAAGGAAGAAATAGCAAGAGAAGATGCTTACTTGGTCACCACCAATCTGTTTTTCCTCATGCTTTCTACTCCTGGTTTTTCCCTCTCTGGTTCCCCTTTCTTTCCTGTCTGTTTTTTTGACTTTTTGTTCACTGCTTGACTGATTGTTTTCGCACAATGCTTTGGCAGCAGCTAAAAAAGGAAGAAAGAAATCTTAACGGTTTAGTTTGAGTTTTCATCAAAAACAAGTGCCCAACATTTAGCTGACTATACAATTCTAGTTTAGGAAAGTTCTCCATGCCATCCTCACTCACTTTCAAAGTAAGTACAAAAGAAAAACTTGTTAATTAAGAATACAGCAATGATGACTTCAGAGTGGCTGACAACTTGAAGAAATAAACATAAGAGAATAAATGCCAGAGACAGTAATTTGATAATATTTTAAAAAACATGTGTGTATTTATATAGAGAAGTGGGCATACAACTTGCTTTGGTTCACTAACAATTCTGGGGAAAAAAAAGTAAAAATCACATTGGGTCAAGAGAAACAAAAATTTTAAAAAAATTCAGTGAACTACAAAGTCACCAAAAAATTTCATTTCTGTTCAACAAAATAACTTGGTTGACCTAGGGTACATTCACAAACAGCAAAAGCAGGAAGTAGTGATGCTGGTGCCATTTCTCTTCTAATCTATAGTCCAGTGCTTAGGGCATCTCCCAGATTAATTTCTCCTTTTGTCTAATGTGAAAAAGAGCTCTAAATTTGGGGGTCTCAACTTTCAAGAGAATGAGTGTAAGTCAGGTCTCGACAAATGTTTGTGGTTGCTATGGCAACTAGGTTTAGTAGCCTGTCACTTAGGTCCACTGCAGAAATGTACTGAAGGAGCACCCTCTGGTGACCAGAAGTAAAACTGCTGGCACCTAGCTGTGAGCCAATTTTGTCCACTCCCTGGCGTAAATTACAGAAAAAGAATTGCTTTGGCTTCAAATTCATGAACACTTTTGAGAAGACCTATGTTGTAATTTCCAATGAATACATTTTAGTCACAATTTTTCACCTAGCTGTATTTGCTTAAATATGTACACACAACGTTTCTTGATGGGGTCTGTAGATTTCTCAGCTATATCACAATCTATTTATTAAACTATGTTAAACAGCAGGTGGTACATCATGCATATCATGAAGTGAATTTCCAAGACAGTGGAAAATTTTAATTTGCAACTGAACTGTAATATAGCATAATCTTATTTCTCGTGTACATCAACAACAAAGATTAGATCATCATTTTTCATGTTATTTCTCACCACCACCAAAAACCTCTTCACCACTGCACTGGAAGTACTTCTCACCATTCACAAAACCCTCTACAACATAGCACTTACCTTTCCCACATTAGGGACCTCTTCTTACTCAAATCTTTGACCAAATAATCTCTACTGTTTTTCTGTACATCCTAAATACAGCCTACTGTCAAAATTACTTGCCAAATTTTGATCTTCCCAATCTTAAAGCCCCCATTTTCTGAATCAACAAAGCATCCGCCTGACAGTCCTTCCATACCTAAACCTGTCCCTGATCTTGACACCCTAACACTATTTTACATGCAAAACTGGCAATACTGTTCTGAGTTCCAACAAATTACTCAAAGCTTAAACTACAGAAGTCCTGTGGCACCTTAAAGACTAATACATTTCTTTCAACATAAGCTGTTGTGGGCTACAACACCCTTAATCAGATGCATCAAACATGCACTGCAACTGACAAAATGGTTTGCAGTCCATGAAAGCTTATACCTGAAGAAATCTGTTAGTCTTTAAGGCGCCACAGGACTTCTGTTGTTTTTGCTCCATACACTCTAACACAGTTATCTCTCTAAAGCTTAAACTCTTATCCAGGTGTGGCCAAACTGTGCCTCGGGAGCCACAGGTGGCTCTTGAATGAAAAAGTGTGGCTCACAGAAGAACGCCAGCAAATCAATTTAGTAGGCAAAAGTATATGGCTATATGCCTCAGGGCAGCTCTTGAAGGTTTAATAATCAACTTGTGTGACTTTTGAGTTCCGTAAGTTTGGCCACCCCTGCTCTTATCCATTCAAAGATGTGTTGCCACCGCCAGACAAGTTTTTGGAAGTAATAGAGTGAAATGGTTTTAGTGTCAATTATGCCCTTATTTCTGGCTCTTAATGTTGATTTTTTCAAAACATGTTCTTTCGTATTACTTATTGCCTCCCAAAGCTCCAATGTTGATCCCTATCTTCAGAAAGCCTCTCTACAACTTTTACTCATTAAAACTTCCTCTTCTTCAACATCACTACAATGATCAAATACCACACAACAAACCTTAAGCCACACTGTTCTTATTGTGACAGTGTAAGTCCTCTTTTACCTAAAAAGTTTATAAATAGCACTGGGTACATAACAAAAGTTGTATCATTACAGTTGAACCAAAAGAATTTTGATGCCAGTTTAACCATAGTGATCTAATACAATACTTAAGCAAAATCATAGCTTAAAAATTAATGTTTATGGCAGACATTTATTTTAAAGTTACAGTTAATATGCCATATTGGACTATAAGCTTCTCATTACTATCTCAAATAAATAAAATGTTAATTCTCACCTGGTCACTCAATGTACACTGTTCTGTGCAAATATCTGTGATAAGATTTCGTGCCTGCTTTGCCATTTCATCCAAGAACATGTTACACAAGGAAAGACTGCGATCGCCAATATGATGTCGCTATCAAAAAAACAAAATAGAAAAAAATGTTTTCCAAATTTCTGCCAGTCCTGCAACATACCTGCAACAAATCTAGGCACTTCAGACAGGAAAGTTAGTACTAAATTCCTGGCCTTTTATTTTAGAGATGTCTATCACTTGACTAAGGAAGATATTCCCTAGCTGTTGGAATAGTAGCAAGACTAGAGGGTAATGACTTCCACGTAGGTACCTATGCATCTATGTGCATACTCAGCCATTGTAAAAACACTACACTGATGTACAACAAACAAAACAGTTAATTTGAGTATGCTTAAAAAAAAGAGACTGGCCTAAGATTCTCCATATCTGATTCCTTTCATCCCAACACCCCCCCCCCCCCCAAAACCAAACAAACGTAGAAGAAGTGTTTTTAAAGTAGTTAATTTAAATTTTAGCATCTCTTTAAGCAGAGGATTGAATATTCAAAGTCAGAACACAAACATCTCAAACATTCTCACAGAGCATGAAGAAACATGGAAAAAAGTGAGCAACTTCCTGGAATTGTCATCTCTTTTTTCCCTGTTTTTCTACTTTTTGCTTATATCTGACAGTAAATAGGGTGGTTTTGTTTGCTTTTAAAATTTATTCTAAACATTTTGAGTACTTGGCAAATCACTTGAAAAAATCAATGACTGATGGAAAATAATCCATGTCTGGTCAGTTAGAGTTGAGAAATAAATCAAGAGTAACTAACATGTAAGACATACTAGAAGAAAAAAATGCCTGGTAAACAGATTATTCTCTCTGCATGATCAATACTGTAGAAGTAAGGAGAGAAGACACAAAATACTCTGTGACCATTTGTTTAAAATATTGGTATCACTTCAAGTTGACTAGGTCACACGTTTAGTCAAACATCCGCAATAACATCTCACCAAAACAGCTTAAATGGTGGCTAAGCAGCATTATAAAATGTGTTTAAATTGTCTAATCCCCAAAGCTGTTAAAAATAAATGAATTTCCAGCATGGGGAATGATGGATGCAACATACATCTGCAATATTATATGTTTAGAGCGTTAAAGCTACCATAAAAATTCAAGTTCCAGAAGGATAGCCATGTTTGTCTATTTCAGCAAAACAAACAAGGAGTCCTGTAGCACTTCTAAAGATAAATTTATTTATTGCATAAGCTTTTATGGACAATTCCACTTCATCAGATGCATGAAAAGGAAACCATAGTATGCCAGGTGTACATATACATACAAAGAAGGGTATGTCATAAGGTCAATTTGAACAGTTCCAGAAGGATAGATAGTCTGCTAGCCTATCTCAGCAAAACAAACAAGTTGTTTTGATTCAAACAGTGTGGAAGAGGGCCCTGTATCAGCAATACCTGAGAATTTACTACTTGTTAAAAGTGCCACAGGTCTCCTCGTTTGTTTTATCAAAATTCAGGCATACAGAAAAACTTAAATGTAACCAACTGATGTTTCTTCACAATGACATCTATCAATAATTGCAGGAACCAGTCAAAGGCAGAGCACTATGGGTTCCCAATTTTGCCACTGCAGTGCAGCTGCACAGCTGTGATTATTTTTTGTCAAAATTCCCAAAGTACAGAGGAAACTTTGCATGCTACTGCCTCTTTTTCATACACTAAAGTAGCAAATATGTCTGTTCCCCCCATTATTTTTTGCAGTCTATCTTTAAGTGATAAGCCTGAGAAGCACTGCAATATAGTGGATTAGTCAAGGCTATGGACATCAGATCTCCTTAGCGTTTATGGGGTTCAATACAGATTCCCTGGGTATATACAGGAAAGTCACTCTTTCTTTCCTTCATTTGTAATATGTGGCTAATGATATTAATCTATTTTGTATTGATGGACATAGGCCTAATTAAATAACATTTGTAAAGTTAATGTCAGTTTTGCGCTTCTTACTTTAGGTCAGGGGTCTCAAACATGTGGCCCCTAAAGCTATTTCCTGTGGCCTGCAACAACACTATTGTTACTGATATCTGCAATATCACTGTATGAAAAGGTTTCAGCGGTGTGGCCCTCGGACTAACGTACTAGCCCTCATGGTGATTTGAGGTTGAGACCCTTGCTTTACATTACAGGTCTCAAAAATGCGGTTCGCGGGCCGTATGTGGCCTGCAGAGCTGCCTCCTGCAGCCCTTGATAACTCTCAGAATGCTAGGGCTCCCACCTTTCCAACTTTGGAGTTTTCAAATGCTGAGCCTCTCTGCAGACCGAGACCAAGCAGCTTCATCTCCCCACTGCGTTATCAGCCACTGACAGGGAGCAGCTGAACTGCTGCCTGGGAGCTGCCCTATTCACATGCAGCACTTGATCAGGAACTGCCCTATTCACATGCAACAGCTGAAGCAGGCTGAGCTGTCCAGAGAAGGCTCAGGTGGGGGGGGCGGGGTTAAAGGAGGGCGGCCTGAGCCTGTGGGGAGGGTTCACAAGGGGCTCCATTCTGGGGGAGCACCAGAAAGCCCCACCACTAGCCACAGCACAGCCTCCAGGGCTTTCCCCGCTGCCGGTCCCAGCACAGGCAGGAGGTGTTTCCCCCCAGGAGGACGGGGTAGTGTTTTTTCTTCTGCCTGGCCCAGTTGTGCTAAATTCTGGCAGGCAGAGGATGTTTTCTCCTCTGCCAGCCCCACTCAGCCAAATTCAAGCGGGCAGGTGGGTGGGGGTTGTTTCCCTTTCTGCCAACCCGAGTGGCTAAATTCAGGTGAACAGGGAGTGTTTTCCCCTATGCCAGCCCTACCGCAGCCAAATTCGAGTGGGCAGGTGGGCAGGGGGTGTTTCCCCCTCTGTCGATCCCAGCACAGCTAAATTCAGGTGGATGAGGGGTGTTTCCCACTCTGCCAACCTCAGCATGGCCAAATTTGAGCAGGTGGTGGGGAGAGCGTTTCCCCCACCACTGGTCCCAGCGCTCCCCCCAGGGCCAGGCAGGGGGCTGCTTATTTACGGTCCCGTAGAGGGCTCTGACCAACTTGTTCGCAGGCCTTCCCTCTCTTCCCCTCCTGGCTTGGGGATATATGCAGCCCCCTCTTTTTAAAACAAAACAAAACAAAAAAAACCCCAAAAAACAAAAATCTTCTAAAACAATTTAATTTTATTTAAAAAACTAAAACCTTTATAAAAATTTAATTTCAATTAAATTTTATTTAATTTTAATAAATCAAACTGCAATTAATTTATTTCAACTAACATAAATTTGAATTCAATAAATTAAATTTTAATTTAATTTTAATTAAATTAACCAGTGGTCCTTCAGAGTTTGAAAAAGTATATTTTTTGCCCTCAAACCAAAAGATTGGGAACCACTGATTTATAATGTAAAATTTTAAGTGTGTTTCTTTACTCTTTGTCTTTTTGATGATTTTGCCATCTTGAATGGAAGTAATTCTAAAAGGAAACGTGTGTTTTGGCTTTGGAAAGACTGTCAAAATTAGCACTGACTTCATGTTACAGTCTCAAAAAAGTTAATAAATTGACTTTTATTAGCATACCATATTACTCTTCAGTTTTTACTGTACTTCCACATCATTGTATGAAAAGCTTTCAGCGGTGTGGCCCTCAGGCCAATATCCTAGTCCTCATGCGGCCCTCGAGGTGATTTGAATTTGAAACCCCTGCTATAGGTCATATGGCCTGTTGGTTTGTTGGGGAAGTAGGGAGTGAACCATGATCACCATAGCATTTATTAGGCCTAGTAAATTTTTGCAGTCCCTACAAGTTTGGAATACTGTAAAGTACTTCACAGAAACATCCAAATTTGAGGCAGCTGTGTGTTAAATAATAATGATAAGTCTACTGTGCTTGTACATGACAAACACATTTCAAGCCATATATCAAACAAAAAACAATGCACATTTGAAGAAACTTACAATATTCACAACTTTAAAACTAGTGAACCAATTCACTCCCTTCCCTTAGCTTCAGAGCTCAAACCCCAGCCCATAGCTAAACAGCTCTTTTCAGCACAGTAGGGCAACTCCAAGTCTGTGGAACCAACCTCTCTGCCTCTCTACTTGCTGCACATACACATGCTTAGTTTTTCTAAAGCCATTGAACAGGTCTACCATGCAGCTCTGCTGCAAACAGCATATTGGGATTCAAGATTATTGGTTTTTGCTCAGCACAGCTATAGAATTTTGTCTCAATGAAAACTTCTCTTTCATCATTCGTGTGCTTTGTATCACTCATTGGACCATTGAACATACACTGTACTAAATAGTGCTTTTTCAAATTGGGAACAGTGACAATATTACAGACTCATGCATTAAAGCAAAGCCGTGTGTTAGTTGTAGCAACATTTTTGTGCTATAGCTGAATTTACAGTGACTACTTATAGAGTAGACTTCAGTTACTGAATCCCTTCACTGTTACTATAAATTGTTCTAAAAGACACTTCTTGTCTTGAATGGAAATTTTCCTGGAAACTTTTTTTGTGGTTCTCAAATATAAATAAATAAAGCTTGCAGATGTTTAAGGCTGAGTGAAAAGAAGAAAGAATGATACAGATAAACTGGGAGAGGTAGTTCAATGTTTAAATAAGGAAAATCCAAACCATGTACATTTCAGTAAATCTTTTTTATTCAAGTATTTTCAGATTACTTGAGTAGTGCTACAGAATACTTCTTCCGATACCAAAGAAAGAAAACCAGATTCATCCCTGGTGCAATTCCAAAGTCAGTGAAGTTACACCAAGTTGAATGAAGGATATACAGCCCAACTTTATTTATCTAATCTAATTTGGATCCAAGTCATACCAGATAATCACAAATTTAGATAATCAGGAAAATGGGTAGGGCTTTGGCCATCAGACCCACAGCTCTGGACTGACTGCCCAACCCCGCAGCCCAGTTAACATGGAAAGTTGGTTAATGGGGGCTTGGATATACCCAGTTCTATTGTATTGCTTTATAGCACAGGAGCGACCAAACTGTGGCTCAGGAACCGGATGCAGCTCTTGAATGAAAAAGTGAGGCTGCTGGAAGAATGTCAGCAAATCAACTCAGGAAAGCAGCCCCAGCCCAGGATTTTAAACCTCCTGCCCTGAGCATGCCCTGGGAAAGGGTGTGGGGGTGGGGGGACGTCATCCCAAAAGAGCCAACATCAGGGCCTGAGGGTTTTGGGGGGGGGGGGGTGGAGTGGCAGGGAAAAGCATGGCATCATCGGGATTTTTAAAAACTCCCCATTAGTCTGTGGTCTTCTACATCAAACGACAGCTAAGCTTTTACTATATAGGCCTAGTTTTCATGGTAACCTGAAGTAATTAACAGAATCTGATATTAGTAGGACCAATAATTGCCCTCTTTTTACAATAAATTTAAAGTGTGAAATGAATTTTAAACTTTGTAATTTTGGAATAGGTAAAAGTATATGGCTATATGCTTCAGTGCGGCTCTCAAAGGTTTAATAATCAGCTTGTGTGGCTCTTGAGTTCCGTAAGTTGGTCGTCCCTGCTAGAGCATGAAAATGTAAAGAATTCCGGGAGACTAATGCTTGCTTTAACCAAGCCTCAGTTTATTTAAGCAGCATTCTCTGTCTTCTTTTCTTTATAATTTTATCCAAAGGTAGGTTGTAGTGTAATGAATGCTTGTATAATACTAACATTCACAGTCAGTACCTTATCCCTATCATTCAGATAAATAATGTTAATTTATAATAATAGCATATGGAGACAGCAGCCTGTTGTTTACTTTTTCATGATATAGATACTAGTTTTGGGTTTGTTTGTTTTTTTTTAAACAAAATCCACTAGAACAATCCTCACATTCTAAATAGACATAAGGCATCAATTAGTATTCATAACCAGACATGAATGATATACCAAACAGGAAACAAGGATTAACCTTCTCCCTTCAGTCAATCCTTTCTCCATAAACTACACCAAACTATTTTTAGATGAATATATACATTTAATTTTTGGGCGTGAGATGGGGGGTGACCAAGACTGAAGTTATTTAAGAGAACTTTATAGAAGCTGACAGGGCACGGGAGTAGTAGTGAAGAGACCTGGGTCTCACTCCATGTGCTTGACCAGTGAGGCCCCAGGAAAGTCATACAATTTTTTGCCTTAGTCTCTTTTTTGAAATAGTACTAATGATTTTTATATATCTTGGTAAAACAGATCAAGCTCTATGAATGAAGGACTTGCAACTGCTCATGGTTAATAAATCAACACCCGAGCTAAGCATCATCAATAATATTTTACTTTATTCCTACTCGGTCTGAAGTTGCATAAAGTGACTTAATGGTGTAATGGATGCATCACTTCAGTGATGCATCAGTGCTGGATAATTTTAAGTGGTAATTAGCAAAACTACTTTAAACAAGGAAATACAGTTAATTAAAAATCACACAAGAATATTTGTATAAGGCATTTAGAAATTACCTCTTCTGGACACAGCTCATGGGTGCAGCTCATAAAGTGAGTGCAAAGCAGTGGGAATGCAATTGAATACCTCGATTGAGAGGGCAGCTCCAAACATTGCTGAAACATCTTCTCAAAAGCACGACTATAAAAACTGTTCAGGAGAAACAGGAAAAAAAAATGTAGTATTAATGGAGTATGACAGCTACATTTCAGCAAACGTATACTGCAAACACTGCCACAGGCTGTGATGCTGTCTTCATTTACTTAGTTTAAAACTAATGATTATGGTTAGATTTCTAACAAAACACAGTTCATCTAATAGATAACAGTGAGTGTGCACATGTAAACATAAAAAATTGCACTGCCATGATCTACAGCTACATATTCAGTCTGTATTTCTCAGCTATGAGATTATATAACTTTTATGTTAATACTCACAGTGCTGTCTCTTAAAGCTACAATGTTTCACATTAATTTGACCAATATTGGTTTTAATATACACATAACCCACGGCCAACTGTGCAATGATCTGAATAGCTTCTGCAATCCCATAATCCATTCTGCACTTCTATCACAATTCTATCATTTAGAATTAATTAAATATCAAGCTATATGAAAACGATAAAAGCTTTTCTTATTTCTCCCTAAGATATAATCCCACAAAACAAGCAGGCAGAAGAACGAGGCAAAGGAACACTTTGTAGAGAAATTCATACATATAAGTTAAAGGCTTTTCAAATCCTTCAAAATAAACAAGACAATTTATAAAGGCTTCAGTTGTAGAAATAGTTGTTGGACAATTCCCTATTTCAATTAAATGTTGATACCTATCAGCTACCAGCATCCAATCTATTTAAATGAGCCATGTTGATTTTGTAATCAACCATACTATCCTCTTCACCATAACCATCAAAACTGCTGTAACTTTTCCCTCTGACCACAGACTCGATTAAAAATTATTTTAGTTCTATCACAGAGATTCTTGTTTACGCTTTTACTGTCTCATTAATGTAGGCATGTTCCATCAAATAATGTCCTTTTTCACACAGATTCATAAATACATATTGCCATCCTAATTTTGTCCTCAATTCATTAAACTAACAAAAGGGAATGGTGAAAAGAAAAAATAAGAATTCATTTAGCACAAAATAAAGCTCTCAAGAGAAAAAATTAATCAAGACACATGAAGAGAAAAGGCTCTGTACATCAGTGCGAGGAATTTTGGTAATGAACTAGAGGAATTGTTCATTATGAGCATAAAACCAACCCAGTTAATATTATTGAAAACTGCAGGAAATATTTGCAGACTGGGATGTAAAAAGAAACTATTATGATCTCTTCAGGAAGGACTAAGTGAGCAGAAGGGGAGGGCAGTAGCATTGTCAAAAATGGCATTACTAGTTTCTGAGTTACCATGGAAGGAGTATGTTAACAGTTTTCAAGTATGTAAAATGTTTTTCAAGGAAGAGGGAAAAAATAGTTCTCGTTAACCTCTGAAGATAGGACAAAAGGCAATAGGATATACTTTCAGGGGCTGCACTGGAATAAATTGCTTGGGGAAGCTGCAGAATCTCCATAACTGGAGATTTTTAAGAGCAGGCTGGACAGACCCCTATCAGGGATAGTCTAGTTTAGGGGTTGCCAAATTCTAGCATAAGGGCTACATATGCAATATGGTGGGCCACATAGGATGTGGAAAGGCCAGGGGAAGGCAGGGTGGCTGCTGCATTCAACCAGGGCACCACCATAGAGCCTACATGGTGCAGTGGGCTTGGGAGAGGGGCAGTGACTAAGTTCCAGCGAGGGTGCTACATGATAGCCGTGGGATGGAACAACTGTGCTCCTGCCAGGAGGTCCCTGGGCCCCATGGTGGGAGAAGGGCAGGGAAAGAGGTGGGGCTGGGAAGGGGAAGCAGCTGCCACGCCCTGTCCAGGTCCAGCTGGAGGGCCTGATGAAAGGCTCCCACAGGCTATAGTTTGCCCACCTCTGATCTAGCTACTGCTTGGCCCTGCCTTGAGCGCAAAGGACTGGACTAGAAGACCTCTCAAGAGCACTTCCAGTCTTTAAGTACTTACATGGGAAATGGAAATTTGATAAGAGAGGGCTCTTCAATCTAGCAGACAAAAGTAGAATAAGATCTAATAGCAGAAAATTGAAGATGGTTAAATATTGATTAGAAATTAGGCATGCATTTTTGGCAGTGGAACAACTTATTATTGGTTGTACTGGATTCTCCATCACTGGATATTTTAAAATCTGGATTAGATGATTTTCCCAAAAATATGCTCTAGTTTAAGCACAACTAGAGGTCTTGAAGCAGATTAATTCACAGTCTTATGGCCTGCATTACACAACAATTCAGAATAGAAAATGACATGATTCTTTCTGGCCCTAAAAGTCTATAAATTATTTCTAATACAACTTTTGCTATTGAACCAAAGCTTTATTTCTACTTCACTGCCAATTTTCTTCACATCTGAGGGGAGGAAAAGAAGAATACAAAAATGAATATTGATCTTCTCTACTTCTGATTAACACACTGCTAAAAAAAGCATTTCTGAATGACATGCAAAATTTGAAACACCAAGTCCAAGTTTTGGACATTTAATAAAATGTATTCTTTACCAGACATTTGATTCCTGACTGATGTTATAGAAGAGAGAGAAAAATCATGCCTTAAGAGATTTTCTTGTTTTCCCCCTTCTCTTGTGCACCACACCCAAGATTTGCTCTATTTAGTTCCCATACCCTCAATGGACCTGACTAGAGGTTGAAACTGTCAATGCACAATTGAAAGTGGTTTATAATCTTCCGTTTTACTCACAGGCCAGTTTATGAAGGCCAACTTTATTGCTAAATTAAAATAGATGGAAATATAGGTTACAGTCTGCAGTTGGTGAGTAGTCTTTTTTCCAACTTCAGTACTACTGTGTGGAGCAAAGATTTTGTTTTTAAATACTACAAAGCATTATAGGTGTTTATATAGGTTACTTTAGGAGGAAACAGTATATTTTTTTTGCTGATTCTGGTTAATGAATCTGCTAAAGTTTAACATATTTATTAGTGAGGATACTAGTCTTCCATGATAAAATCCCAAAATTCTCCAATTAAAAAACTCCCATAGAAATTGACATTTGTCTATAGTTAAAATGAAACACTGAACTTTAGTTTCTCTAGCTACAACATATATTGATATCAATTAAATGGAATATTTTACAGATAAAATGGAACCTAGCTGATCTGATCTAATCATGGCTGCGGCCAGACTGGATAATCAAAAATTCGGATAATCAGGAGAGCTTCAAACTTGGGCAACAGAGCTTGGGCTGTTAGCCATATAGAGAGCCCAACGGTGAAGGCTCAGATAAACTGGGTTCTTTTGTTTATTTTTTCACATTATGTAAAAACTTAAGATTCTTTATAAAATTGCAAATTCCACATTTTTCTATGGCAAATGATTTCTAGAATCTGTTTATTAGCCAGGATCCTTATGATCAATCACTGCAAATCTATAAAAAAAAAAGTGAATAGAAAGCTGTTGTCACCTGATTATCAGCTTTTTTGAGAAACATGTATGTTGAAGGGCAAACTCCAGATCAGCTACACAAATGATGGATGATCATGGGGACTGCTGGTGCCTTTTGAATGAATCAAGGCATACATCTGGTACATGGATTTTTAACAAAAAAGCTGCTGCTGGATAGTCACTGTAAACATAACTGGTTCAAAACCATGAACTATCATGCACTCTCCCATGCTGGATTTTGCTAATTGATTTATTATTTAAAAACTGCTGTGTAAGAGACTTAAAACAACTAAAGTTATAAACACAAAGCCTCTAGAGACAGATTAATAACATACCAAAATATAGAAAGGTCTGATGTTTCCACCAACATCTCTACCAAGGAATCTACCATTTTTGTGTGGAAAATAATAGTGTTCATCATCTTTCCAAGTTCTCTGTGGTCTGCAAGGCTAAGTGAAGCCTTCGATACACTAGTGTAGGCCTATAAGAACAAAATAATAGAATAAGAACAGCAATTTAATAATGTTAAGATTTCTATATCTATAATTAACTCAGTCAGATAAAACAGAAATGTAATGTAGTTTTATCTAAGTCATTAATGCTTCTTTAAATTACTCTTCAGTCTAAATTCATGTTAAAGAAAGTGATTGAACCATGTGTGTTACCCATGCTTATTAAAAATATCAAAGCTCAAAGTAAACCAATCTTCATCCCTCATCCTTTTTTCTTTAAAATTTAGATCTCACAGCACTTCACAATCAGCTTTCCATATTTAGGCCTTGCAATCATTTCTTGTCTGCAGGCAGCAACCCAGGGATAAAAGTTTCTGGAACAAAGCATGATTGACAAAGCACATGGTGCTCCAGAATAGCCACTACTGAGATATTTTTTACTATGAGATGCTTTCCTTTCCCTTACCTTTCTTCCTTAACAAGTTAAATGATTTTTAGGATTTTTTGAGAGAAGAGGGTGTAAATTGTGAGAAAGTATCAAGTCAGGAAGGAAACAGTATGGGCCAAGAAGTATGGCAGGAGAGTATGAATGGAATCCATCAATGAATTGAAGGTAGAAGTGAGACTACTGCATGGCCAATTGGCTCAAGATAGAAAACAAAAAGTGTGTGTCAGAAGGAAAGGAAGAATATGAGCATAACAATTAATGTGCATTAACTATCTCACAGTACATTTCTAGTGGCCATAAGACATAGATGGTAGCTCATTCCAATGTGAATTGGACTAGTAGTTATTGCAGTGACTAGAACCTATCCTTGGGCAGGAATTTCCCCGCAACCCCCAATCTGGAGTTGATCCAGGCTTTTGTAAACTCAGCAATGGTGAATCATCAGCCATGGCGAATCATCAGCAATGGCGTGAGTGAATTTCTCTTAGCTTACTAGGAGGCCTACCCAGACGTACAGGGATCAGCACATTGAAGGCTCATTGCTTCCTCCTGCTGTGATCTGCCTCTGATTAACCAGTTGTCCAGATATGGGTAGATGTGGATATTTTGCCTTTGCGGATATACCCCTACCACCACAAGGCATTTCCATGAAGCCCTTCAGTGCTGTGAAGAATCTGAAAGACAATACCTTATACTAGCAATGACTTGACCCTAGCATGAACCTCAAGCACCCCTTGTAAAGCTGTGTGGACATGTAGCCTGAGATTTTTGCCATCTCTTTAGCATCACAGCAAACCTTGATTGAATAAGGTCACATATGAGTAGAAAATAGTGTACGGCAATCTAATAGGAATTCTATGTTAAAATAAACCTGGAAACAGCATAATATGTAATAATCAATGATAAAGAATTCATAAATCATCATTTATCAATGTTTAAACAAAGTCAGTATTCAAAGGGCATTCAGCAAGTGAAAATGGAGAGATCATAGGTTTAGCAGATTCCATAGGTATATCTCTTTCAGCAGATTCAACAGATATATCTTTTGGAAAAGTAGGTCAAGATGGAGGAAGATTCTGAACTTTTGAACTCACTCAGTCCCCCTCCCATCAAGGATTCTAAGGTGTCCACCCCCTGTCAAAAGGACCCATCAAAAGTATTGATTTTGATCATGCACTGTGCAGGTGATAGATGAAATCACCCTTTTCCAATTGGGTGGAGATGAAATCACACCTTTGGGACTGGTCAAGAAGAAAATGGGAGTGACAGAAGAGCGAATAAAAGGTGCTGCACAGAGCAGAATATCGGAGATCTCTCCCACTCCTTACTGGGTTCCACTGGCCTCTGGCTATGTTCCCGCTGCACTAAGGAGTCTCACTCACACTCATCCCTAGAGAGAGTGACAACGTCTCTAGTGGAAACCTGGGAGCTGGGTCTTTGGACTTAGTCTCTGAAAGGCACGGTGCTTTGTCTCTGAGCGGTGACTCAGGACTTAGTCCTTGAGCTGGGTCTTGGACTCAGTCTCAGAAGGGCCTCCGATAAAACTCACAGGCAGGCAGCCAACCGAGTCCTGCGTATAGTCTGTGAGCAATGATCCAACTCACAAGCAGGCAGCCAACTCAGTCCTGCGTATAGCTTCTGGACAACAGCTTGATCCTCACTCTCATGCACTCACAAGCAGGCAGCCAACTCAGTCCTGCGTATAGCTTGTGAGCAACAAACTGATACTTTGTAGCTCCAGTCTCAGAGCAACTGCACCTGCAAGCTTTGGGAACATTCTGAGCTGTGCCTGAGTTCCAGTTTCCACGGCAACTAGACCAGAGCTGAGCAGAGAAAGACGACCTTCAGCCTGCAGCTGACAGCCACCATTTCAGGAAGCTACCCACCATTTCGTTGAGAGAGAGAGAGAGAGAGAGAGATTTTGTCTCTTCCAACTTTGGGGTAAGAAAAGGGACCCAAGGAGGGGAGGAACACTAGTAGAAAGCCCTAAGATCTTTAGATTATTTTAGTACTGCCAGGGAGCCGAATCCTTACAAAGTAACTTTATGATTATAAGTAGACTACCTAGAAAAGAGTGAGATAAAAAACCCAGACTAAGATCTAAAGGAGTAATAGTAAGAGCTGAGATGTCTCCATTCGGTAAGTGACTGGCCCTCACTCACTGAATGTACCTTTTGTGTACCTAAGTGTTGTTTTTCATGTTGTAATTGTATAGAATAGTTTTAATGTGTTAAATTACTGTTGAGCTATCTGTGAAGCAAACAAAGTTCCTTGTCAGTTTTTCAGATTAGATATTGCAATAAATCTGATTTTTGTCTTTGACAAATCATTGGCTCTAAGTCTTTTATTGCTTCTGGTCTGTGCTTGATCTGCAGGCTGTAGCCGTATCCTCCACTTGGGACATTTATCCCGGGCGCCGGTATTTGTCCGTTTAGGTGAAAAATGGTCCCTCCTCGTTGCCCCCGAGGGTTTCAAAATTAGATCCCGGACTACGGGACAGTTTGGAAATTAGTAAATTATTCGATTCGATTTTCTGGAGTAACAGACAGTGATATAGAAGCATGCATCCTCCAAGCAGTTTCATCACTGATTAGTCTTTAATATGGAAGGATGGAATGATGAAGGCAAGCATTACTATCCTGAATCTGAGGTGGCACTCTCTCTCTCTTTTCAATCCCCTGAGGTCCAATGTTCCCTCTAAGCTGCGCTGGCGCGCTGTGGCGCAGCCCGCCACAGCCGCCAGCGCAGCGAAAGCTGCTGGCAGCGCACTGCCGGCAGCCTCCACAGAACTCCTCTGGGGCTGGAAGTTTTGAAAACTCCCGTCCAGAGAAGCTCCAACGGAGCATGCCCAGAAAATCTGGGCATGCTCTGTAGAGCTCCTCTGGCCCGGGAGTTATGGCTGGGCCCTCTGGCTCCAGTCCAGCTCCAAGGTAAGTGGGGGGGGGG
>ML681984.1:48531317-48588863 GCA_007922195.1 Podocnemis expansa
GGGGGGGGGGGGAGCGCAGCGAGCAACCGGAGTTGCTCAGCTGCCCTCTCCCCTTAGAGGGAGCATTGGGTCTAGCATAGGAGAAAGAAGGCCCTTCCTCTAAGAAATAAGGGAATAAGAAGTAAAACTTCTTCTACTGTTCCTAAGCAGACTTATACAGGAGAAGAGATTGCAAAAGCATTGAAATTTTTTGTCAGACTTATTAAAAGGTTTCCTTAAGAGGGCTTGGAAAGGGAAGTGAGTAGCAGGGAGTGTGCATGAGTAAAAGGGGTAACTAAGTGACAACATCCAACACCCATTTGTCTGTGGTGATATCAAACCTAGCCTGATAGAACGGGGCAAGGTGAATCCCAAAGACAGCTATATTTAACAAACAATCTTGATACTTTGACACCCAGAATTGCAGTGACACAGCTGAGTAAACTTTACAAGTGAAAATCTCAACCTTTTGGAGTCCTTGTCCTCATGTAGCCTTTTGTCATTTGTGACGTCTTGTGCATCTGGGTCTAGGTGGAAATAAGGCTACTAAAAATCATCAGAAGAATCCAATAATGCTTCCCCACCTATGTGGATATGGGCTCAATGGTGGCCGAGGTTTGCTAGACACCCTTGGCTGGGTCCAGTATCCTCTGATTAATGGGGTTAGTGATCCTGGCTGGAGGGATATGGGTCAGTATGTTTAAGTGTTCAGAGACTTTCACCTGTATGACTGTTTCAACATTTAGTGGGTCAGTGATGCGAGATATTGATCAGGAAATCCTTAAAATAGTTAATTGATGGTACAGGGATTTGTGTAACTGTTTCAACAGATGATGAGAATGATTCCTTCAGCAAATACCAGATGTGCTTCTGTTATTCTTCTACCAACAGATCCTAAGTGCTAACATTTGGCTCTGGCGCCAGCAGTCTAGGTAGCAATGCTACCAGTGATCCTGATCTCATTTCTTTTTTCAGAATCTACGGCAAAGATATCTGCCATAGGATACCACAACAGCCAAAGTGGTTTGTTACATGAGTACTGGCCCTGTTGTGGGTGGTTTGCCAATCACCACAAATATCTCTTGGGTCAGCATCTCATGCAATTTCTAGTATCAGCTCTAGGATTGCTCTCATAGGGTAAAAGAGGGATATCCCTGCTCAACACTGGGGAGAAGACGTGGTCCAGGAATGGTGACAAAGACTTGATTCTTCCAACAGCATTGCCACGTAGTAATATTAGACTTGGTTATGGTTCTGGGCATTGGCTAGAGAGGATTGAGGAGACTCTATGAAGGATTATTTTGGGCCTGTTAAATTGACATGATGGTCTCAGCAGGGCCACTGCCAGATTGTGCAGCATCATTCCCTCTTGGTAGAAGAATTGGACTTTCTGGAATGATGTTCTCTACTCTTTGCAGCCATGTCTGCACTTACTGGTTTCACGCTTCTGCAGGTATTACCAATGCTAGCTTCAGTTTGCTGGTGCCATTGTTACCAGAACTGAGGCTGGTGTCATGTTAGCTGTCCCTATATTAATAAGGATAATGGCTTCCCTGTCATGACTGATGCTGATGGAGCAGGTTAAAAGGTAGCTGGATCAATATGGCCAGTGCTGAGTTTAACAAACTTTTCACTATGTTCTTCTGTCACTAATCAACCCAAAAAGCTACTTGAGAAAATACTTACTGAAGATTTTTTTTTTTTTTTGTTCTCTGGATGTGGTAACCTCCTCTGGGTCCAAGGTGATTTGAACCAATTGTTCACAAAGATGCAAGTTTCAGCCACATATCTCTCAATTTACAAATCTTGGCAGAGAAGGATGTGAGCACTGCACACTTACCAAGGAAGTTACCTTGCCCACAAACACAACAACAGTGATTTGATCTAATCAAAACAATGTAAATAACTGACTTTAATCATGATTTAAATCAGGAAGTCTTGATTTAAATCATCTATTTTAATTATGTTTAATATCTTTTTTTAGTTATTTACTTGCAGAAAGATTCATTAGTTCGCAATGAATAACATATGTTGATATGCAACTAAATATAGTCTTCACATTAAATTTGTTCTTTTTTTTGCTAACCAGAAGGATGCACTATATCTACGCACGTTTATATAACTGCATAGAATAACTTACATTTATTTAAATTCTTAAACTTCATATATTTTATGTTAAAATGGTGAACAATGCTTTTATTTACTAGATTAATATTTTATTTGAGATTTGTGTCAAGTGCTATTTGAATGGCAATTCAAATTCAATTAAAATGCACAAAACAGGATTTTAATGTTTTTACTTAAAATTACTTTGAAAGTGCTGGATATACAAGAACAAAGGTTAAAATTGATTTATTTAAAATTCATTTATTGAAGTATAATGTGTAGTTAATTAATTGAACTGATTGATTCTGGGCAAGTCTAACAGGGTATTAGAACTAATAGATCTCATCCTCTCAAACTTAGAAAAATAGCTTTCTGCTTATTCAATTAACTCCCAGTCAGTGTGTCAGCTATGAACAACTAAGTGAGTAAATTGAAATAAAGTTAGTTTCTCTCTTCAACAAACTTTGGTTCCAGGTGCTTCAACAATGACTGCCACCAATCCAGCTGTTCGACCTTTCCTTAAAACTTGGCAGCAAACTTATTGTTTTTTGGTTATAATTCAAATGATTTAATACATTATAATAAATTTAGTCCTTCACACAGCTTGTCAACTTTAAATTTAATTTTAAATGTTTATTTTTAAAAAATCTTACTTAAAATTCAAAAAATACCTTTTTTTTTTTAAAATCAATTTTTATTCACTCTGACCCAGAAAAAAAACCCACCTATGTCTGTCACTTAGGGGAATGAGTTTGCCAGGGTCTAAACACCCTGATGGCTTGCAATCTGCTATGTTGGTAGGCCCAAAGCATCTATCTGTTCTGTAAATACTCAAAGCTGAATGAAGGGGATGGATTGGGGTGGAGTGGGGAAGGAGGAGCAGAATAAATGGAAGAGGAATTTCCAAATGAAAAATAAGGAGGGTGGAGATAAATTTTCTTCACCAAATAGTTTGGAAACTGATGAACATGAAACTCCGTAGGAGAAGCAAATCAGATGCTTGCAGGATTTTATCTTGTTGCCGCAGGTGATAAGACAGTATGAAGGGGGGGCTGCAACCATACATGCCCTTTGCATAAGACAAGACACAAGATACATGCACAGCCCAGCTGGATACTGCAATTTAAAAAAAGATAACTTTGCACATCAGTTACATGCGCTCCTATCGTGGAATCTACACTGACACAACTAATTCATCCAGCCACATTGAGAACAGGGTAATAAAGAGCCTTTGAAAAACAGAGACTCTCTCTCATATACCAACTATATTTGTTCTTTTGCAGGTGGTATGGGAACAGCAGATATGGGGTGCTGTTGGACCCTAATCTGCAGGCAGTCCATGCCTAAAGAGGTTCAAAGAATCAGAGACACTCAACTTCACTTCCTGTACTCAATGCATGGAGATAGGCGAGCAGCTACCTGGCCTGACAGACTCTGTGAAACCCATGGCTTTCAAGGGCTAAGAATCTGAAAAATTTCTATTTGAATTACTTATTATTAGAAGGGAGAATGTCTCAGCCAAAAAAGTTTCAGCTTAGTCTTTGGACAGTGTTTGCTTAGCTCCCTGAATGCTGCTTTTTCCAAATGTCATTAGCATATCACATGCTTTCAATAAAGAAGTAGAGGTAGCAGCTACAAATGGAACTGTAGATCAAAGCATTAATACCAAGATTGGTCTGTGCTGACCATCAGTCCCTGCCCTGAAGAAATTACTATCTAAAGGCAGGAGTGAAAGTGACAGTACAAGCTCATGGAATACTTCATAGCACAATAGTTTCAAAAGTTTCTGGAAGAAAAGAAAGAAGAATCCAGCCAAGCATTTCATTACAAGGCCCATAACAGGTGGGTACATATGGTACTGTGAGGTGAGGAGACAGTGTAAAATCAGGGAAGAAGTGGAAGAAAGGCATGTGTGGGTGGAGATGGAAGGAGAGTGGAGGTATGAATAGCTTTGAAGGAGCAGAGAAGCAAATTGACTCTGCAATGACTGAAGAGTATGGGAGACCTAGCAACAAAGACAAGACAGCGCGATTATTAAATACATCTTAACAGTTTTAAATTTTGATTGCTTGTTACCCAGCCTGCTAATTTTTCTCACATTTCTTTGTTTTATCTATCTAATTCTTGATACATAATTTCTAAATAAATGCTTCCGTTCACTCCTTAAAAACAGAAAGACACATTAACAGGACAGTACTTGTGAGTAGTCCTGTACCAAGAAATCAGTGATTGATAGAAAGAAAGACAAACTGATAGCAAACAGACTTCAGTTTTTGTGCCTCTGAACAGTAACTGTAACCAGGGAGCTTATTTTTAAAAGATTTTAAAGTTTTTAAAAATATCACATGCTGTTCTTTTTAGCATGTTAGGGTAATATTCTAGCTCTACTGCAGTCAAGTGGCAGAATTCCCATGAAGGTCAATGAAGCCAGGATCTCAACCTTTATGTTATGGGAAATCTGACAAGCAGACCTTCCCCATACCCACAACATATCTAACCATTACATTCAACAAAATCCCTTTAATCATACTTTTCTGCTTTCCATTTTAACTCTATAAATGCAGTCTAGTCTCAGTACCGTAAAATAAAACTGTAAATCCTACTTTATTTGCTCTTGTTATAAATAAGGTACACAAAGATTACTGTAACTAAAGTGAGAGAAAATTTTTCGCAACACTTTTTGAGTCATATGTCATGAATTGTGTGCATTTTCACTAAGCAATAAGAAAGACAGACCCTGTAAAATGCAGACAAATGATTAAATAAAAATTGTTAAGGAAATTTAAAAACTTTAAAAAAAAATTACTAGATTTCACAATGCCAGTGATCCCTTTAAAATGGACGATACTATTGGGTTACCTTCTTTCTTCCACACTGGCAAAGGGTATGTTACACAGCAGGATTTATGATATCCTTATGAAATTTATGCATTTACAGAAAAGTGCTGAAAAAATAAAATACAAGAACTATTTGTCAATTAATGGCTGACAAGTCATTAGGACTTATATTCACTTCCATTTAATTATAAAAATAACTGGTATCCTTCCATTTAAAGCACTGCAGGGCAAAAGTCTGGTATCTAATGAAAATCAACTTTAATAAAATTAGATTCCCTCCAATAACCCATTCTTGTTGAAAAAACTTTAATAGAAATTTTTTGTATTTCTATTATAACAAAGACAGTTCATTGGAGGACCTGATACTTCATGTTCAGCTGCATATTTCTGATTAAAGTACAGAGGAGTTTTTATAAAAGAATAGTTTCTATTTAATAAGGCTATTACGATTCTCTGCTGAAAAGATGTTCTAGTTGTTTTAAAAACAAATATTTTGCTGAAGCCCCTGCAATTACCAAAGCACCATCTAGTCACAATAAGAATGTGGTGTTATGCTATTGTTTTATATGTTACTTGTAAGTGAGACAATTTAGGAATTTCAGTCACATTACATCTGTGGCCAAAGATTTCCTGGGTCCAAATCCAAAAAAGATCACTGAGCCTGTGTTTTATCTGCAAAAAAAACCAGTAACATGAAAAGGGAGACTGTGTTCTTCCAATCTTGTCTTTACAACTTCTCTGCACAGCTGACAAAAACCAGGCTCTTTTTACTATCTTAAAAATACTTCCTCAGAAAATTGACTGGCCTGTCACTTGACAATTTGCAGTTTTGCTCAGAAGAGCTTTCTTGAATAGCCATTGCTATAAAACATGCCAAGAGAGTTGGAATAGCCTTCCCTTAACATTTGGAAGTCTGAAATGATTTTGTTAAAAAAGCCCATTTCTTATGCCAAATTCCATTTTACCCATCTAAATATTCTGCCATTTCAACTTGATACAATATTTTTCACTTTCTTGCTTAAATGACTCCATGCTGCTGGAACATAATACATAAACTAATGCCACATTTCAGAGGAAGGGAAGCTTGGCCTATGCAAAGTTTGGATTTCAATTTACATTCGTAAAAGTATTTTGGGGTCTACTGCAATTAATGATGTCATAGGAACAGTTAAAGTACAGACATACATTGGCAAATTAATATCCTTTGACAGTCATTCAATAGATTTGACAGTCCTTTCCTTTCCAGTAGGTTTGCTTCCCTATGCACAGTCACATTTGCACCTGCTTACTCTTCAAACATAAATACGTTTTTACTTATTTTTTACTCCTGCTGACACTGAAGAGCCAATATTATTGTGATTGAGAGAGTTGTATTCTATTCTGGTTCATGCACCAGACTTGTTAACTAAGTTCTAATACATAGGCTAAATTTTGCTACCAGTCACATATGTGTAAAAAAAAAAAAAAGTTGTACAAGTAAAATAAGATCAGAACTTAAAGACTCTGCATTCTGATGACAATGCAAAAGCCAGACAAAACACAAATTTCAGATACAAGGTTGAGTTTCAAGTGATAACTTTTACAGCGGGGAGGAGGTGTTTAAGTGTTTCTAAACTAAGGAATCGCTAAAACATAGACCATTATAATTGCACATTTTAGTCATTTTTCAGAGCATAACCACACTTTAAGCTTCCCTCATATTTTACAGATATGAAAACCACTAAAATAGCACTAGATGTGTCATTTATATCAGTGGTTCTCAACCTTTTGTGGGTCACAGCACACTCCGCCGCGATATGCTGCCCTACAGGACACCCTCCCCCTTCCCATCGTGGCCAAATTCAGTCATCTCCTTGGCTCTCCAACACACACTTATCATTGTGTGGCAACACATTAATGTGTCCAGACATAGTAATTGAGAATCGCTGATTTAGATGATTATTTCGAAGGCAGTCTGCCAGTTTTCAATGATCAACTCAACAAATTATAATAGATATGTACACTACTATCTTGTTAATATTGCTGTTCACACTATACTGTGACTTAAGTATTTAAACAATGAGCATTTATTTTTAAATTTAGTTAAAACCCAAGAGTCTGTCTTTGATCTATAATAAATGTAAAGCTAGAGCGGACATTTCCTGTCTAGAAGACACTTACTCCATTTGTGAAGCACTGTGTAATTTACAGAGCTCCATGACAAAAATAACATTTCTTGAGATTGGATAAATAAAATGCATTTTACAATCATACTGCTATACAAAATCAATTTAAGGAGATTGTGCCTAAACAATGTAAAGCACCAGTTTTATCAGATAAAAATATGTTGCATTATTGTTCCCACACTGTAAAAAAAAAAAGTCTCCGTGTTTCTTTGGTTTAACTGGGTAACTGCCAGTGGACACTGCTGTGTTCAGTGTATTTGATTTCTAAACTTAACTGTATCAGATATTGACAAAGGTATGTGAAGAAATACAAAAAACAAAAACAAGATTAAAACAATATGCGCCATTGGACTACCTATTTTAGGTTTAGTTTTGATATCAGTCTTCATTTAATTGTCCTCCTTTCATAAATGTGCCACTCATTTGCAAGATAAACACAGTTAAATAAGCAATAACAAGTAATTTTAAACCACAAATATTCATTATAATGTATGTACAAAAGTACATACATTTAAAGCTTACCTGCAATCTAAACCAATCCAGTCTCATTCCTCTGAAGTCAAAAACTTCCCCATCCTCAACTGCATCAGAAAAAATACAAAATGTAAACTAAATATTGAAAAAAAAAAATATGAGCACAAAAATTCAGACATTTTTCTAAGAAAGGACTCCAAAACCTCAATCAAGGCTTTTAATGATCACTTTATTTAATAAGATCAGATTTCTTCTCATAATTTCCTACAAACTATTCCAACCCAGCATGCCTTTGAGCTGACACAGCATTCTTCTGGCTGAGTTATATGAATAACACTCACTTTAAATGAAAAGATAGAACTACAAGAAGAAACAAATTTTGTCAAAGCTGGAGCTACAAAGCCTTATCTGTCTATTTTAAATCTGGTAAACCTATGGTAAGGACCACATAGGTGCTCTGCAGCCTTAAAGAAGAGGCTGCCCTACAGGTAATGGACTTACATAGACTCATGGAGTTTTAGGTTAGAAAGAACCAATATGATCAGCTAGTCTGACCTCATGCACTACGCAGGCCACAGAACCTCACCCACCCCCCACCTGTAATAAAGTTCTAAGCTATAACTGAGTTATTAAAGACTTAAAGGTACAGAGAGAATCCACCAATAAGTGAGGACTCTGGTCCTCTGAGACTAAGAAAAGCAGTAATACAATGTACTGTAACCCTAGATTGCGTGTGCTAATAAGGGTAGTTAAAGATTAAACTGAACAATTCCCTTAGGGTAACAACATTCCAAAAGTCAGGCAGGGTATACTGTAGTCTAATTTGACATACTACATGATACTTCCCTAACATGTTGGTTAACTGAAACCAATGGAATGCCATGACATAATTATGTACAGCAGCAATGAACATGCATTTTGCCTGATGTGTTTCATTTCTGCTTAAAAATCCAGGTACATTCTTTCCATTTGCATCTGTGTGTCAGTAAGAGCAATGTGAAACTTACCTGAATACTGATTTCTGAAAATCAGAGATCAGGATTCCTTCCAGCGAATTTCTCTTTGATGAATGTGCATTGATGCATCAAGTAGATGGGGTTATACAATACAATGGGAAGCAAACAGGAAGAAGGGGAAGTAGAATGGAGGGAATCAGCCACCATATAGAATGGGTTAACAGAAAATATCTTGAGTTTTTCCAAATTACTTGCTACTACTGATCCTAAAACACCACAGTGCCTGAACTTGAAGGTAACAAACTTTAGAGCTTCAGTCAACTTTTGTTTTCTTCATCTGAGCAGATTTACCTTGTTTCACACTCAGGGAAGTCATAGTGTTTACAAAGGAGGACATGATGATCGATTCATCTTCAGGGCACACTGAAAGATTCTAAAACAACAATGGAAACATATCCATGTTACCACAAAAATTTCTAACTTGGCTATACAGAAACAATATTAATAATCAAGTCCATAAATCTGGTATATACACAACACACTGATAGGTTTTTTTTTTTTTTTTTTTTTAAGAATTAACTTTAAGAATAAAGTAAAATGTCTAGAGGCAGTTTAGGAGGGAGATGCAAGCTATAAACCAGTTTATTGGAACCAGTAAACTTTTCTAAGCTCTCTTGAGACAGTGATGAGAACCACAAAAAAAAATTACTTATCCATAACTGGTATTCTTCAAGATGTGTTGTTCATGTACCTTTCAGGTGTGCATGGCCATGGGCATGGATTGCTGGAAAGTTTTCCCCTAGACCACCTGAAGGGTCAGCGGCAGCCACTGGGGGAGCCCTGCTGCCTCCTATATGTAAGCCCAGCCAACCCCTCAGCCCTCCACTTCTTTCTTTCCAGAATTCTTACTGAGGGGAGGGGAGTGGGTGTTAGAATGTACATGAGCAACATATCTCGAAGAACACAGATTATAGGTAAGGAACCATTTCTTCTTCTTCGAGTGATTGCTCACGTCAATTCCAGCTGAAGTGATTCTCAAGTCTTACCTTGGAGGAGGGATGCAATGCTCTCATCTCAGTGCACCACTCTACCAACTGTCACATCATCTCTGGCCTGCTGGATGAGCACATAGTGGGCTGCAAAGTTGTGCACTGATGAGGGCAAAGCCTTAGCCAGACAAAGAGACCATGTAACCTAGGAGCCTCAGGCATGTGCACACCGAGGTAAGAGGGTGATCTGTCAGTTGCTTCACCAAACTTGAAATGGTCAAAAAACAAATTAGAGGGAGAGAGGCATGTGCTTCCCTCAAGTCCAGGGTGGCTCCGATGAACTCTATGCATTGAACCAGAAGCAGTGTAGACTTTTTCTCATTTAATAGAAGGCCAAGGTTGAAGAACATGGACTGGACAACTCGAAGATTTGTCTGAACCTCTTGCAGGGAGTGGATCTTCACCAGCTAATCATCGAGGTAAGTGAATACCTAAATCCTTTGCAGTCTGAGGAAAAGCAGCTATGACCAAGAGACACTTGCTGAATACCCATGGTGCTGCTGCCAGGCCAAATGGGAGGACTATAAGTTGGAACTGTCTCTGTCCCATCAGGAACTGAAGGAAACATCTGTGGCATGGCAAAATTCCTATAAGAAAATAGGCGCCCCTCAGATTGAGAGTGGCATACCAGTCCCCAGGGTCTAGCGATGGGATGATCGAGGCCAGGGAGACCATGCAGAACTTTATCTTGTGTAGAAATTTATTTAGTCCCTTAGGTCTAAGATAGGCCACAGCTCACCCTTCGCTTTTGGAATTAGGAAATAACAGTAGTAGAAACACTTGCCCTGATAATCCACTGGCACTTCTTGCACTGCTCCCATAGAGACAAGTGACTGTACCTCATTTTCCAACAGATATTCATGAAAGGGGTCCCTGAGGAGGGACAGGGAGAGGCGGGGTAGGTGGAAGGGAAGGCTGGAGAACTGGAATAAGTATCCTCATCCTATCGTGTGCAAGACCCATTGGTCCATGCACAGTAACATCAAGACAACCTGCCCCCAAAGGGGGTGGAATCTGAGTCCAGGACTGCTATGACGCCCTCAGGCGTATCCTCAAAAGCTCTTCTTGTTGGCGTGTGGATTACTCATCTGGTTCCTACTCTGACCTGAAGGCCTGTTGCTTGACTGCCAGTTGTTACGGTTTCCCCTACAGGAGGAGCTCGATCTCCCATAATAAGGGTAAGAGGGTAGCTGAGGTCGGAACTGATAACTCTGGGGGGTGGGGGTGTATAGCCCCAATAACTTCAGCATTGCCTGGGAATCTTTCAGCGTCTGGAGCTAGGCGTCTGTTTGTACTGAGAAGAGTCCCGGGCCTTCAAACGGGCAGTCCTGAATTGTTGTCTGAACCTCCTGGGGAAGGTCAGATGCTTGGAAACATGAACTCCTTCTCAAGGTGATTCCCGATACCATGGTTTGCACGGCTGCATCCGCTGAGTCCAAGGCAGACTGCAGCAAGGCCCTTGTGAGCACCTTTCCCTTCTTCACCACTGCAGATAGCCTGGATCGACTGTCAGGAAGCATGACGCTGGCAAACCAGGCGGACCAGGAATTGAAAGCATAGCGGCTGAGGATGGCCTACTGGTTGGCAACCCTCAACTGGAGACCCCTGGTGGAATAAACCTTCCTACCAAACAAGTCCAGCTTTTTTGTCTCTTTCATTAGCCTCTGCCACAACTAAGGAGTCTAGCAGTGGGTTGGGGTGTGTAAAAATGTTCATGGTTGTTAGAACAGACAAAGTACTTACACTCCATCATCTTTGCTGTGGGAGGGACTGAAGCTGGTGTATGCCAGAGGGTCTTAGTGGTCTGCCTTATTGTCTTAACCAAACAGAGGGCGACCCGTGCTGGACCTTCTGGGATCAAGATGTCTACCATAGGGGCAGCATCCTCCACCACCTCCTCAGCTTGCAGCCCCATATTGTGGGCTATCCTTCTGGTGTACAGCCTGCTACTGCCTTGTTCAGTGGGGAAGAGGATGACTCCCCCTGTATGTCCTCCTAAGCTTGGGGTCCCAAGGTCCTGGGCATTCTAGACAAACTCTCTATTGTAGTCATTCACACAACTGTAACAATATATTTTTCTGTTCGCTGTATTTTGCTGACCTAGATGGCCACCTGATCTGTCTGCACAGAAAAGCTGGACCAGACAAGCTGCAAGACAGACTACTGAATACATAAACCTCACATTAGCTTTCCATTAAACTCCACTTCAACCATAATTTCAACATGTGATAGCTCATGAACCTAAAGTTAGATAAAAATGATTTATACAATTCGAAAGATGAGATATGAAGTTTTCAGACAATATAAAAAGCATTGTTTCACAAAGATATTAGTTCCTATAAACACTGATCATATTGTAATGGAAGTGTACAAAAGCAAAGTAGTAATTTTATACGATTCTGACTAGAGTCAATATTTTGGGCTTTTCTCCCAGTCCTGGAGTTTCAAAAGATACTGGATTTCACTATTTCTGACCTCAGCCTATCACTATGTTTTTGGTACTAGGCAAGGACTAAATGTAGTTCACTCCAGGGCTCAAACTACTATTATGTTCATTTTGTCACTTCAGTTTGACAGTCACCGCCCATATTTACATATATTTGCACAAAAGCATAAGAGCTCAAAAAACCATTTACTGTGTCTAAGAAATCATCTCTCAGGGGTCGCACTGATGCCAAATTCAGAAAAATATAATTTATATCATCACTTCAGAGCGCATGTGGAAATGACAGATCAAAAGTAACAGGACAACTTTTATAGTTGTAACTTTTGCAGGTAATAGGTAAGGTTGATCTGATGCCAGGCAGAAAATATACGAACAGGAAAAAGTAGGTATTTAATTAATATAAGCAATTCTTTCATTCCAGATCAGTAACTCCAAGTACTTACTCAGTTTTAAATAAACTATTCAATATTTAAAAGCAAACTGCGGGATTTTTTTTTAAAATTGTTTTATAGCATCAGGTTTAATAATTAAAAACAATTTACAACTCACTCTACTTGATTATTTTAAATCCACAATATAATACACACTGAATAACAGTCTAAATAAACAGAGAGAAAGGACATGTGGACTGAAGTACAGAGTAGCAAAATGTGAGCTCCATCTAGTGGTCACACAAAGGTAAAGACTAAATATAGTAAAACCAAGCAAGGAGTCCTGTGGCGCTTAAAGACTAATGAATTTATTTATCAAAAAAAATCATCACATGAGCATTCCTGGGAGAAAATCCCACTTTGTCAGATGCTTTAAAGATGGGGAAACCTTCCAAAATGGGAAGAAATGCATTTATTTTCCTCTTATTCTGTTAAATTCCTCCATCTTCAAAGCGTCTAAGTGGGATTTTCTCCCACGAAAGCTCATGCGATAAATAAATTTGTTAGTCTTTAAGTGCCACAGGACTCCTTGCTTGTTTTGCTGACCTATACTAACACGGCTACCCCTTTGGAACTAAGTATTGTGTACATCACCGTACCATACGTTTGTCATCCTTGGAAAAAAAATGATTTGGCTAATGTATTAAATCATACTAATTTCAAATTTCCCTGGGCTCTAAGCAGAAGAATTTTCACAGGTTACTGGTAAATTACTTTATAATATTAAAAACTCAAAACTTGTCTGCTTTTGCTTGTTGCTTCAGAAATAACACACTGAATGTTACCAAAAGGAAGGAAGGAAGGTCTCCATCTAGAACTGGGATCTGTACCTGCTTTGTTTGCTAATAAGGATACTATGTGGGGCCAGTATAACTACAGATGGTGATGTGCCCAGGCTCCATGATACCAATTGTGGAGAAACCTTCAACCTACCGTGGAACGAGCACTATCACGTGCACCACAGCAGATGAGAACCAGAACTATGTTAGACAGAAAGGCATTACTGGCATCCTGAAACATACATTTCTCTTCAGATTAGTCAGGTGTCTTGTTAGCTATGAAACAATGTCAAGTGTATGTAAAACTTTTTCCTTATGAAATAGCAAAGATAGCCATGGATATCAATGTCCACATCTGTTATACAGGGGATTGTCTCCTGTGTAAAAAAACCCCAACAACTAAGTAGGCAAAAGTACAGCAAAGAGGCCTATATATTAAGAGTGGCCCAAACCCTGGCCAAGACATGGGAGGAATCAGTAGAGTTTGTGAACACGTTCTCCTTTACTGTCAGAAACATCTCAAGACACCTAAAATTTCATAAAACAGAAGACAAGATGTCTGTCCTTGCTCTAAAGCAGGGCTCAACAAATCCCACACACTAGGTATCAATGACACTCAGGATTTGGCCTTCCTGGCACCTTGCTACATCGCAGTAGCCAGGGAAGCTCCCTGGTGCCTTAACAAAAAAAAAAAAAAAAAAAGAAAAAGAAAAAAAAGGCCAGCAATGCTGATCCTCTCAGTGCCACTGCCTTCTCACCCCATCTCTGCCGTCAAAAGCATCCCTAGCACCTGCTTTTTTTCCAGCAGTAGCAGCCCCTCTATGCTCTGCACTGTCACTGAAAGAAGTGGAAGGAGTTTTTTGGTGGTGGTGCAGAGGGGGCCTTTACCGCCACACACTTAAGTGCCTTAGTTTTTGGGCTGGTTCCCAGGTGTGCGGCACATTTGTCAAGGCCTGCTCTAAAACAGAACATTAAGAGGACACTCAGAACCCACTGAAGTCAACAGTAGGAAGTTCTGCTGCTGATAGTGGGTCCAGGATGTCACTCTGTTTGAGCTGAAACCTCGAGTATAGGATGTGAGAGCCCAAAACCATATAAGACCCTTTTGGAGGACAGGTTGGTGAAGAGGGATTCCTAGATAAATCAGGGTTATTATGTTGATAATGCATTAGAACCAAGAATTCACAATGATCTTATTACTTCTGTTAGCTGTCTGATACTGCTGATTATGAAATGTTGCTGGCATGATTTTGGCACCTACTGAGGTGGATTGAGCATTTTTAGACTGGATCCTGAGATTAATGCTGAGCAAGGGGCTCAAGAAGTCCAACAACAGGCTTATAAAGGGTGCCAAAGGATTTCATTCCTTCTCTCCCGCCTACACAGCAAGTTTGTGAACCAGTATGTGCCAAGGTGTCTCCAGTACATTGATAAGCCACATCTTACAGCTACACTCAGGGCAGCAACTGAAGGCACTATGCTGCTTCTCAGAGACCTTGTGAAGAAATACCGGCCCCATTCCCCCCAAGCTACCAAAATATAATCAAAGCAACATAGCACTACTAGAGACATCAAGACTTGCTGCTCTGTATGTGGGCAAATAAATATATTAAAAAACATTTTAAAAGTGAGATCAGAAGCAACAGGGCAAAATTATTCCTAAAGAAAAACAGTCCAGGCAGCTGCTGAGAGATGGTGAAAACACAGATGAAAAACATAACATCTGCTTAATCTAGATTCTGTCAGTTCCTTTTTCAAACTGATAAAAGCAAGACTATGCCATGTACTGGTGAAACAGTTCAGTAGTTTTACACCTGAGAACCTAAAGAGCCAGAAGCTGGTAAAAGAAAACAGCCAAGAGTCATAATATATCCCAGTTTTGTATCTTTAGAAGACTATAGAGCCCCTCCCCCATCAATGCAACATAGGTAATTTTTAATTTTTTCTTTATGTTAACAAGTGAATCAAAGCTCAATCTTTATAGCACAAAGCTGAACCATGTGCTAGGGTTTTAGTTATATTTTTGCAATATTTATTATTTAAGCAGCACAAATGCAGCGAAATTTTAGACAAAGCTAGATGAGCTTCTTGATACTGTATCAGACATAACAGCTAAACAAGCTCTTTTCCAAACCCACACATATTGTGCTGACAAAAACAAATGGCCCCTCACCTGCACAAGTTCGTTTAAGACCACAGCATCAAAACCTGAGAGATACTGCACATAATATCGCTGCATCACTGGTCCATATTTTCGCACATGGGCTCTAAGCTCTTCCATGTAGAATATCAGTTCAGCTATGTGCCTTAAAGAACAAAGAGAGGCAAATTTACAAAGACACACCCTACTTGCAAGAAGCTAAAATAAAGCTCTTTCTGATAGTGTTAAACACTTGTTTTCAAAGGATTTAGAATTATTTACTGACTCCAAGCTTATACTATTTTCTTTAAAAACATTATTAAGTTTAGTATAGTCTTTTACTGAGAAGGAAAAACAAAGTATCACAGTTTCCCCATGGAAGGTTGAGATTCTGTAAGGAGGGACATCAACAGGACAAAAAGTAAAAAACACAAAACAATGGCCCCAAAAAAATGCTTTTAGATCTAACTTAGCTCTCCTCGAGCACTAGCAGTCCACTTGAAATTTCTGTAACATCTAATAACCAAATCAATTCATGCTGTGAAATACAATGTAAACAATTACAAGGGTAAGGCTTCCATGTTGGTAGTCTCCCCTACTACAAGATAAAAATCAAGTTCTCTTATCTGCTCAATAATCTGGAAACAATTATGCCTAGGAGCATCCACAATGGGTGATACTACTAAAAAAGATGGAACAGTAGCAGCACTATCTTAGGGCCTGTCTCCACTTGAAGTGCTACAGTGTTACAGGTGTAGTGCTTTAATGTACACCAGACCTCGAAAAATCTGTTCCTGGTTGCCATGGTCATCACTTGTGGTAGGGTGTCATCTAGCTCCACTGCTGAAATGTAATGGAAGAGTTCCTTCTGGGGCCAAAAGTAAAATTGCTGGCGCCTAGCTTTAAGCCAGTTTTGTCCACCCCTCATGTTCACACTCACTAGAGCAATGGGAAGATTCTCATAGACTCTAAGGACCAATATGATTAGTCTGACCTGATTCCCCCATCAGCACAGTTAATCCACCTCCCCAGGAGGCAATAGTTAGATCACTGAAAAAATTCTTCTGTTGACGTAGCACTCTCTACCCTGGGGAGACAGGTCATTTTAACTCAGTCACTCAAGAGTATGGTTTTTTCACACCATTGAGCAATGGAGCTGAGTCAACTTCATTTTTTCCTTAGACTATTCCATTCTCACTCAAAGGCCTTCAATATGGTTATATAGATGGATAGATAGATTATGTAGATACATATATATGTATTTGGTTCCCATTTACCACAAGGCAGTGGTTTTTCAGATGGAAGGTGTCTGGTCACCCACTAGGTGCTTGGTATACTTTTTTAATACATACGAAGTGTCATTCTGCTAGAATATAAAGGCCACTCCTCACATCTGAATCTACTGAATGGAACAAAGACTTTGACGTGCAAAAGCTAGATGGTGAAGTAACTAGAATTTTAAGATGCTAGTCTTGAATTGTAACTAGACTAAATCTAGGTTATGGTAAACATGACTAAGATAAAAACAAGGTATGTTAATGGTAATTTTTCTATATTCTAGGGGAACTTCCGTCCAGTCTGACAGAACAGCTAGGATTATCCAATGGCCACCTTATTGTGGGAGCATTAGGCAACTCCCCAAACTCCTATCAAAGTAATGATCACTAGGGATGATTTCTTAAAACAAGTGAATAGACATCAAGGATTTTGGAAGAGGTACTTGAGTCCATGCATCACTCTAACCTTCATACAAGAATTAACCAAGCAAGGGCTTGATGACAGGTTTTCCACCACCCTCAGACCTGGACAGTGAAAGGCAAGACACTAAGTGAACTACATCCACAAAAGGACATCAGATGGCCCCTCAAACTCTGGGTCCTAAGGGCCACATATCTTGCACATCACAGATGTCACAGGATTCCACTTTTACCCACAAAGGTAATTTTTCCAGGAATGGCATTAAGTTTAAGATGGGTTATCTTTCTTCTTATTAGCATTAAAGAGTTCTAACAGTCAATATTGTTACAGGTTTTCTTCTCACAAATCAGGCCTTCATATGTAGTTTTCCCGGTACTCCACAGACTTGCTATACAAGATTTGTTGAAGGAAAAATACTAAAGTTAACAGCTATTGGGCACCAGCATGACGTTATTAGGATCACATCTTGGCTAGTTTTTGCTCTATTAAAATGCATGGAATCAAGCAAAGGGATATATCAGCCAATCCTTATTAGTACATTAGATGGAGAACAGGCTATCTCTAGGGGTAGGCAGGACCCAGGCCAAACCACCTGTGCAAGCCCCTTGTCTCGCCCCACCCCATAACCTCAATTCTGACTTCATGCTGATTCCCCCCCACCCCACTGCCCCCCCGCCCTTATCCCCACCTCACACCACCCCACCTGAGCCCAATCCTGCCCTCATGCTGCGTGCTGTCTCCCAGCCAGTGTAACACCAAAAACTGTATTCTGTAGAAATGGTTACCCATCTCTTTTTCTGGCACACAGATGCCCAACGCCAAACCTGTGACCAGAACAAGCTAAACAAAATCTCTGCACATGTGGTTTTTGGCACTACGCTGGCCCGAACAGGTGCAGCTGTGCGGGTTCCACTGAACCACAGGGCCTGGAGCTACCACACGAGATAACATCCCCCAGTGAAGGTCCTGATGACAAATAGGTTATTGATTGAATCACAGGGTTTTCTCTTCTACTTGCAGAGCACAGAATGCTTAGTGATGCTCACTGTTGCAAAGAGGTTCACTGTTAGCTCATCCCACTGAAGCAAGGCTTCAAGGAACTTTTAATTCAGTTTTTACTCTCATGGAAGAGGAGATTCCCAATGCAGGTAGTCCACCTGAAGACTGTGAGAAGTTGCCTGGATTGGCTACAAAAGAAAGCTGCCGCTGTTTTCCCCAGTCCATCACAATAATTTCTTTATCCAGTATTCTGCTGTTATCTTGCTTATTTATGGCACTTTGTTCAACAGGATCAGGGTTAGCAGTAATTTTACAATGCAAAACAAGTTTAAAACTAATGCATATCTATACAATTTTCTCTTACAGTGCTCCAAGGAAAAGTATAAACAGACTACAGCTAATCAAACAATATTTATCTAAACTGTTTTGAAAATCATTTGGGTTTTTGATTAAATTTTTCACGAAAAGTGTAAAATTTCTGAAAAAAGTTTTAAGTTTTCATCAAAGAATTCCAGTTTTTGGTTGAATATTACAGGTTTTAGTATTTCAATGAATAATAAGATTTTATACTTTTTTGAATAACTCTAATTCATGTATACATCCACAATAATTAGTGCACAGGTCATCTTACAATCAACTATATTTCCCTTGCTAATTTTGTGAAAAAGTTTAACATACCGCACCAAATACTGCTAACGTACTTATCTATGAAATCATCTGCACTCTTCTTAGGCATGTTATCTGCATGACGAAGAAGCCAAATAATTTCATCACGAGCAAAGGATAATGCCATAAATACAAAAAGTGCCTGGAAAAGAAAAAAAATATTAATTGAAAGTGGTTAATTTGTACACTGCAAGAGACAAGTAGTTCCTAAATTTAGCACATTATATGTATAGATTTTACCTTTTTTAAAGCAGCATTTTTTCCAAGACATTAAAAATTAGATTACTGTAAGAAGTTTAAAAGAAAATGTATTAAATTATATAATCAACAAAAATAACTATTGCAATTACCTTGGGACCTAACAAGCCAGGCTGATCGGATAGGACAGTAGCTAGTTCTTTCAGTGCAGACCGTAGAAACTTGCGTCTTTCTCTATGCATTGACCCACTATATTAAAAGAACAAAGATTTAAATTTATTAATTAAGATTGATGGTTAGTCATCACATATATGGGTTTGAGGAAAGATTTTTTTCCTTCAAGATTACATGTTTTAGTCTTAATATTTGCAGTTTGTATTTTACCAACTTCAAAAGAAAATTCAGTATTTGAAAGAACATGATCAGGTTAAAAATGTCATCTCCGTCCTAATACTTTACATCACTCAGAAGTTTAAAAAACAACTAGTATTCACAACTTACCTTTTTAAATTTCTATTTCATTCAGATAAGAGAGTAAGTGTTTCTAATCAATTATTTTGAGTTTTCAAGCACTAATATAATAATGATATATAATGTGTAGAATTCAAAAAACACTGGGGGACTGCATAAATTATAAAAACTGTCCATGGAGTTCAGGATGCCAGATGACATGTTCCCCTGCTGAACATCGAAAGGAGCAAAACTCCTGAAAATTGTGAAATGCAGTGTTGAAGTTGTTCATGAAACCTTAACTTTGCCCTCCTTCAGCAAAGCCTCGATATACCCATAAATATTCACATTTTTGCAACTGCACCACTGCCGATATGCACAAGCGCGTCACCTGCTTTTACTACTCATTTACCCTCAACTACAGGATTCCATCTAAAGTAAATATGGAAGAAAAAAAGGGAGAAAAAAAGGTTGCCAAAACTGCCTTCCCTCTGTTCTCCAGAAGCTGGCCCTAGCCAATGGGAATTATTTGCACATACACAAGACGCAGTCTATGTCTTAATAGCAGTTGGACTTACCTGGTAATAGGTGTGTTTGTACTACAAGCATATGCGATCTAAGCACGTGTGGATTACTCTGCAATGTATGAGAGCTGAGATATCAGAAAATGAACAGCTTTCTCTCTCTCTCTCACACAAATGTGTGATAGCAAAGGGAAGACCTGCATGTGTACCTTTAAAATACAATATGCATCATTTCAATGCAGAATTTTGCATGCTACAATTCACAGGGCATGGGTGTTTTATTACATTGAGTATTGTCAGTAGCGAACTGGGCTTCAAGAGTGATCTAGAAATTTATTACCTGCATGTGCTCCAGATAAAATGAGTGTGGTTCATGTCAGATGCAACTCTACTGAATGGTAGAAGCAGACAGAGGCTCTGCTCAGTAGAGGTGCGTTTGCAAGATCTGTGGATTGCTTTGAGGTGTGGGACAGAAGCGATTGTGATTTGAGATCTGTTTTGCATCCTCATGTCTGTGAGGAAAGGGAAGAGGTACATCTGTATATTCTGAACACAATATGTTTCATTGATTTCTGTGCAGAACTGGGTAGGTTATTACTGTAGCAGGGCATATTACAAAGGACCAGTGTCAGCAACAAGGTGGAATGCAAAATACTTCCAATGCTTTAACAATGGTTAAGTTAGAGCATAGGTTGATATGGTATCCTTGAGTAATGGTACATCTGCATTTGGCCTCAGAGGTGTAATGTCCAGATCTCATAGATACGCTCAGTCTAGCATGCTAAAAACAGGCACCTCACTAGGTAGCAAGGGCAGCAACTCAGGCTAGTCATCTAACTAGTCACTGGATCATGTTGTACAACATGATCTATCTTTGCTAGATTGAAAAGCCCCACTACCTTATATTTGCTCCTCTTATAAGTATTTACATGCTAACTTTCTCTTTAAGTATAACAAATTAAGTTTGAGTCTATCACTGTAAGACACATTCTCTAATCTTTTCATCATTTTCTTGACTCTTCCCGTATTCATCTCAAGTTTATTGACATTCTTCTTGAATTATGAACATCAGAACTGGACACCATATGCCAGAAGCAATCACACCTATGTAAAATACCAAGGTGAAATAACCTCTCTACTCCTACTCATGACTTCTTACCCACCCCAGGATTGCCTTAATTCCTCTGGCCAAAGCACTGTGCTGACCAGATGATCATGATCAGCTGAGTATAAACCATAAACCCCAATTATTTTTCAGTCACTGCTTCCCAACTAGAATAGCTTACATTATTTATTCCTAGATATATGATTTTAAATTTGGTGGTACTGAAATACATATTGTTTTCTTGCACCCAGTTCATCAACCAATTCAGATCACTTTGTACCAATGACCTGTCTCCTTTATTATTTACCACTCCCTGAATTTTTGTATGAGAAGCAAACCTTATCGGTGATTGTTTTGTTTTCTTCCAGGTCATTCTCATTAAAACATTAAACACCATAAAGTCAAGAACTGATCCCTATGAGACACCACCCAATCCACTAGAAATCCAACCAATCAATCATTCATGTATTGCATAAGCTTTTGAAATGTATGCCAATAAATTAGTGTTTAAAAGTATTACAGAACTCCTTGTTTGTTTTGCTGAAATAGACTCACATTCCTCTCTCTCTCTCTCTCTATAGTTAACCAATGTGTTTTTCTTCTTTTATCTAAATTAATGCATTTTGACTGAAGTTTTTGGGGAATCTCTATTTAGATTAAAGACTCTTGCATAATCATTCCTTTTGTTGGGAAGACAGACTTTTAATGAGCTTACAAGCTTTGGGGAAGGAGATCCTGTGCTGTGCAAGAGATACACTCGTGGGACAAAAATATGTGAGTGCTGCCCCATATGCAATTCAAGTGGCTGGGAAAGCATTCATGTAACTTTGCTAGGAGTGACTTTACATGCTAATGGCTGTGCACAAGCACAACGAGGAAAGTCACTTGCAAAGTACCATAAAGGCACCCTGCAGAGGAGGGTTAAAGGGACACAGCAGTTCAACAATTCAGACTACACCTTGTGCAAGATGGCACAGTGGCACCAAGTCAAATATGCCTTACAGAAATCTAAGTCTATTGCATGAATGCTTATCTTATCAAGCAAACAATCTCTCCAAAAAGGAGATCAAGTTAAGCTGACTTGATGGGAATCTATCTTCTTTAAATTCAAGCTCATTGGCATTTATTATATTACTCTCTTAATTCTTTATTAATTTGGTCTAACAGCCTCTCCATTATCTTGCTTGTGATCAATATCAGGCTGACAGACATACAGTTACCAAGGTCATTCACAGTTTATCATTTTAAAATATTGGTACAACATTGTTCTCTTCTAGTCTTCTGAAACATCCCCAATTCTCCAGGACTTCATGGACATCAACATTAATGGCACAGTGAGCTCCTTGCCAGCCCCTCCCCCCTTTTTTAAAAAGGCTTTTGGACACAAGTTGCCTGGACAGGCCAATTAAAAATAGTCTAACATTAGTAGCTGCTGTTTAACTTTCTCCTAAGATATTAGTGGAATGGAGAGAGTTAAATAATGAAATTACCTCATCTCTTTTTTCCCCGAAATACCGAACAGAAATATTTAACATATTTATAGGGTTTTGTAGTCTTAATAATAATTTTACATTTCCATCTAGTAACGGAATTATTAGGATTCTTTTTGTTCCCAGTTTAGTTAAAAATCTAAGGACAATAAACTGCACTGGTCACTAAATATCTCCTTGTGTCCCTTTGCTTCTCTCACTAATTTTCTACAATTTCTACTTTCTGATTTATAGTATTTTACTATCAACTTCACCTTTCTTCCATTTGTGTGCATTTCTCTCTCCCTCTCTCATATACAATTTTTTTTTTTAAATCTGCTTTCAACTGACTCTAAACCACACTCTTTTAAAAATAAATATACGACTTTCCTTCTGATTCTGGCTTTTTGGGCATCTACAGAAAGTTCTTAAATTCCCAGTTTCCTCAGGCAGAGCTATGGAAGGCATACAGATCAGTGAGAACTGGAGCCAGGAGGTACAGGCAGGTAGATGTGTCCTGGCCAAACTGGGCAGCTGCTGTACCTGTCTCCCTGAGACTCCAACCTCTCTTGCCTACCCTACCATTCACATCTGTCTTCCCATATGTATCCCTCTCCCCACCCCATCTCTCTCTCCCCATGCCTCCATCCCCTAAAACCTCTCCACTCCCAAGAGGTATTCATATGTATTTCCTGCCCCCCCCATGCTTTTCTTACATTGCCCCCAAAATAAAACTACTACTCACAAATCACAAACTATAGTAACACCCAGCCACTCAGTCAAAAATCCTTTAGGAAGCAGTTTATGATTAATTTATGCTTAGCTACAATAGCAAAAGGGTGAGTTCGCAGCAACAAAGACGTCTATGGTTAAGCCACTCATTTGTACCTTTCTTTTTAACAATACAAGGCACCAGAGGTTTTGGGGTGTAGAGGGCAGAGCTTTAACTCTGGAACCCCCTGGTCAAATAACTGCACATCTGAATAACTAACATCATGAGCCACCACCAAGCACATCAAATTCCACAGCAATCTTACTAACCATTTGGATCTTAGAGAACTTACAGAAGTTGAATTTAACACACACAACTGTGGGAATGAAAACCTCTCTAGCTTCCTCTTGATACTGGTGCATGTGTATTGTAAGTGCAAAACATATTTTCTTAAATTCTGTTTTCTATTTGGATAGAGATTGAGATTATTTTGACCCACATCACATCAATAGTTTGATCTCTAGCTATGTGCAAAAAAACCCTAGATTTTTTTTAACGGCTAGAATTTCCCAGGGCTTATGTTGCCAGAACTCTCAGCTCAAATGACTCCAAATTTGGGTCACAAAATTGACCCCGACTCCTGCAATGCACGAAATTTCAAAGAAACTGAAGTAAATATGGCAGTTTTAAAGAACTTAAACATGGTACATCTCTGAACAGACTTCATAACACTGGCACAGGAGCACCGCTATTGGTAAGTGTTTACATACCCACAACTATTCAGAAATTTAAATACCACATTCCATATTTATAAGGTGTGGCGGCATTTCTGGCACATGACGACATAAATCACACTAGTGGATCCTGAAATGCCCCCACATCTTATACACTGGACAAATGAGACCATCTCTGCGCAAAAGAAAAAATGGCACAAAACTGACATCAGAAATCACAATATTCAAAAATCCAAAGGGATAGCCATGTTAGTTGAGTTCAGTAAAACAAACAATGAGTTCTGTGGCACTTAAAGACTAACACATACTTATCGCATGAGCTTTTTAATTTTTTATATATATTTTTATTTCCCCCATTCTGTAATTTCCCTCCTCTTCAAAGCATCCGACAAAGTGGGATTTTTCTCCCATGAAAGCTCATGCAATAAATATATGTGTTAGTCTTTAAGTGCCACAAAACTCCTTGTTTGTTTAACATTCAAAAATCAGTTGCTGAGTACTTCGATTGTCCTATTAACTCTGTTGATTGTTAACAGCTGTGCTCAAGCAAGTCAGTAAGACATCAAGATTTCAAAGAGAAACAGAAGAACTGGAAATGATATGTAGATTCAATTGTGTGAAAGAAGGATTAAATCATGAGTATGGATTCTTTTTCTGTTACAACAGGTGATTTGACCTCACCTTCCTCTATGTACTGTTTCCCAGTGTTTGACTCTTAACAACTGCTTTGATTTGCTGTTACGGCATGACCAGATCACATCACTTACACTCCCCTGCATTTATTTTCCTCCCATTCTGTAAGTTCCCCCATCTTTGAAGCATCTGATAAAGTGGGATTTTCTGCCACGAAAGCTCATGTGACAAATAAATTCGTTATTCTAAATGCCACAGGACTTCTTGTTTGTTTGGCTGAACTAGACTAACACGGCTACCCCTTTGGAACAAGAACACAACTCTCTCGAGAAGGAGAAAAAAACCAAAGCCATGAACAATAAGCTTAGTATGACAGAAAATTGTCCATAGCTCAGTCTAAGGTTCCATTTAAATGAACTCATGATATTTAAAAAAATTAGTTAACATTTGTTGGTGGTTTTAAGCTGTTTAGAAAGGTAAGCAGTATTCAAATCTGAAAACCTACAGTATGCTGTCAAGAAAGTTTTATATAAGATACTTACGCATGTGACACAGCAGCTTCTTTGCATTCTCTTATGTCATTAATACGTTTATTGTAGCTGCAAGTAAAAACCAGTGAAATGTCAACAAGTATTAATAATAATCTCAGCAAGAGTTAGGGCTCCTTACACTCTGTAGTTCCACAGCAAAGGGAATTTGCCTTCAGTAAATAGCCCCCATGGATAAAGACAACCTTGCCTATCTTAATGAGATGAGCCACTGAACATTAACACCTACCCTTGATCAAGATCTCAGTTTCCTGTATTTTTACATATTTTATATTAATATTTTTAGCCTTGATTGAGAGCTAACAGTCCTTAAAAAAACCAAACATTAAATTTTATTGTGATGCTTCCTTTCTCACTGTGAAATATTCAATTTCAATATTTTAATGGCTGATACTGCAAAAATTGCTGGGGTAGCGGTAGCTCTCCAATAGCTAAGATTCCCCATCCTCCACCCTGAACACACAAACTCTACCACCAGAATCCCTCCCACTTATAAGAACCTGGTGATCATGATCCTCTGACAACTTTTGTAAACCCACACCCAATTACTTTAATTCTTGCTGCTTGACAGAGCAGCTGCCAGATCATGTCTAAAATAAAGAAGGCATTACTCAGAATGATAAGAATTCTTCAGTCCATGCACTGAAAACAAACAGCCTACATTTTAATTTAAGGGAATGGCTACACTACAGAGTTTACAGTGGCACAGCTAGCTGCCTCAGTGCTACTGAAGATGCTTTAAGCTGACAGAATAGAGCTCTCCTGTTGACTTAATTACGCCAGGCCCTACAAGCAGCAGAAGCTCTCCTGCCAACATAGCTCTGTCCACACTGGTGTCTAGGCTGATGTAACATAAATCATTCCTCTTCTGAGCAAAGTAATTTAAATCAAAATAAGGCAGAAGGCATACATGGCACTAAATGTTGTAAATATTGAAAACTTACTTGAAAATATTTCATCTAATAGGCAGACACAGTTTTCTAAGTAACTGTTCATACAGTGGTAAATTCAAAAAAAAAAATCCCTAGAACACCAAGGGTTTAAGTAAGCCAGAAAGCCCTGGGGAGGGGGAAAGCGTTCCAGGCCCCCTAGAAATAGGTAAGCACACTGGAACGCTGCATTCTGGGGCCCCCTAAAAATAGAGGAACATGCAGGAATGCAGCATTTCAGCATGCTTCCCCCAGGGCCCGCTGAAGGAAGGGGCTGCGGGCTGGAGCAAGCCCAGCCACTCCCCCTACCCCCGCCCCATTCCCAGTGCCTGAGTTGGCACCAGCCTTGCCCCTTCCAGCTGGGCCTGGGCAGTGCGTGCAGCCCTGACCCAGTCTTGGGCTCATGTACCCTCTCGCTGGCCAGTTCTGCAGCCTCCCTCCCCCGGGCCTGGCTCCTCGGCCATGCTGGTGATGTGGGTAACTGTGTCTGGGGTGGGGAGGGGCGCCTGGGGACAGGCAGGCAAGCTGGCAGGGAAAGCGTGAGGTGGGAAGAAGGGGCTGAGATGGTGGGCTTAGGTGTGGAGGGGGTTGGGAGGCTGAAGGGGGTGGAGTGGAGGAATGGGGACAAGGGGACTAAAGGGGGCTGGGAAGGTGTGGAGGGGGTTGGGGAGCTGGAGTGAAGATGGGGGAACTAGGGGGTGACGGGTTAGGAGGACTGGAGTGGGGACGTCGGGACAGCGAGCTTAGGAAATGGGGGTTGGGGCTGAGGAAGTAATGGAGAAGAAGGCATTTAATGGTGGCAGGCGTTTTGGAACAGTATTTGGGATGGGTGAAGGGGGCCTGAAAATTTAGGAGGGTTCTGGGGCCCATCAGATTATACTTTAACCCCTGTAGAAGACAGTATGCAGTTTTGATCCAGCAACACTGAAGATTCATGTATACTGACTAAAAGCAGTTCCCAAATAGGTGCTCAATTTAGGAACTAAAGTACAATGGGGAATATTTTGTTTATTTCTGCACTTCTAGTCACTGAAAGAGGAGAATCTTCTCCAAAATCTGTATGGAACAAACCTTTAAATATCAAAAGCTATCAGTGTATAATGTGTATTCAACAGCTACCAATTTTTTCTACAAAATTTCTCTACATTTCATTGCCTTTTCAGTTCTTCTATCTAACATGATATTAAGATATATGTTACATTTTACACAATAGGGACCAGAAAAATGCATTCTGAAAAAGAGAAAAATGTTTCCATTTCAAGACTTTCCAACCATGGAAAAGTTCACCTTTGCAAAACTGTTGGGAAAACTTGTAAGTTCCAGCATAAAAACGTGTTTATCTTTTACCATAATGGTGACAATGAAACAGTCATGAGAATTTAATCTGCTATTCTCCCTCCAACTGCATTTCCACATTCTGTAACCATGAATCAAAGCTGTTATATAATTCTCATACTAACACAGCAAACGGCTAGCATAACAATTTCTAACTCCATTATAAGCAGTGAAGATGATTAGCTAAAATAATACATTAATAAAAATACCCTACCCTCTTATGTTCACAAACAAGTCTTCTGCAGCTTTGTGAATATGGAAAACTTCATCTCGAAATAGAGACAGACAAGAACTGCTTTGAAGGGCAAGCTTCCAAAGGTTCAAAGCTGTGGCATCACTATTCAGGATTCCATGGCACAAAATAAATCCAACTTCAAAAGAAAATTCAAGACTTACGTAAAATGTCACAGAGCAGAAATACGAAGAGAACATGAAAACTTTAAAATCACTGAATGGACTATTGTGTCCAACTGTCAAACCAACAGTTTTATTACACTGATTACATATATAGTTGTATATACATATAAATGATGCTGTCTACACAGGTATCAGCTCAGGACAGGGATACAGGCTAATTCATTCATATGTTAATTGAATTCAAAGGAGTGTCAAAAGGAATCAGGCCAATATACCCGTGTGCAAGTTTAGTTCAAAGGAAATGTTAATGATATTGTCTTATCTATAACCCGTTGATTGCTACTGGATTATATCAGTGGTTCCCAACCTGGGGGCCGCGGACCTCTTTCCCTTTGGGACCAGAACCCAGTTGCAGCCCTGATGCTCCCACTGGGGCTGGATCCCGGAGGGGGTGGGGGTCGCAGAGGGCTGGCCGTTGCTGCCTGTGGCGCAGCTCCCCTCCCCTGCAGGGGCTAGCTGGGGACCATGACCGCAACAGACCTCGCTCCCAGCAGGGGAATGGGGACATGGTGGCAGCATTGCACGGCTATGGCTTGCTGCCTCTGCCCAGGAGCTGCCTGCAGTCCCATTCCCCTACCAAGGAATGGGGTCCCCACCCCCCTGTGCAGGGAGCTTTAGCTGTGGCTACCCCCACTCCTGGCAGGAGAATGGGGCTGCAGTGGCAGCAGCGCTCAGCTATGGCTCGCTCCCCCTCGCTGGGGAGTCGCTGCAGCCCCATTCCCCTGCTGCAGAGCAGGGGCTGCCACAGTTATGGCCCCCTGCCCCGGGGGGGGGGGGGGGGCCTTCCTGGCAGTAGAGCTGTGTGGGCCAGATTCTGCCCATGGCATACTTGCCAACCAAAATTTTTTACCTTCCACAGGGATCTGTAACTAATTAACTCTAGGTTTACTCTAGATCAAAACTGTGTGTTTGTGTAAAGATGAGACTGTATGTAGTGTGTAAACTGCATGAAGACTAATGAGGGATTATTGTCTGGTATTATACATAAATGCAAATGTTCATAACTCTAACTAAAACCACCACTGCAATAAACTTTGAGAAATGTTAATGAAGGTCTTAATGGCTGAAACAGGAAATTCCAATTTCAAAACAAGGTGCCGGGGGTAAATAAAAATGTTTGTTACATTGTTATCCAAAGAAAGAAGATATAAACACTGATTCCGTGGAATGATCCTTCTTATTAGGACTGTTCAGATTCCAACAGGGTAGAACATCTAAGACAGACAGATCCCAGAGTTTGGCTGGGTAACCCAGAAAAGCTTTTAGACAACTGACAGATCTTTTGTTATTTTTGGATTTATAAATTTTTACTCACCTCTTAGTATATTTTGCCAGCTTTATCCTCTCAATAACTTTTTTCCTTAGCTAATTAAATCTTCAGTTTACTAGCTACCTGGCTGCCAGCACTGTCTTTAGTGTGAGTTCCAGACTGATCTGGGGTAAGTGTCTGATCCTTTAGGATTCGGAGTAAACTGACATGATATGATTTTTGGTTTATGTGTCTGTTAACACTAAATCCAGTTCATCTCAGTGTCTAAATGGGCAGGAGAATCTAAGAGGGCTGTCTGGGACTCCATAGTCAGAATAGTATAGTAATCCAGGAGTTCACATCTGTTATTGGTTTCATGAAATCTAACTATACAATATACCACCAGTTGGGCATCTGCCCTGGTTTCTGACAATCTGACCTGAGATTGGCACTCACAGATATTTGCCATTGTAGACGGCATGAAAATATACACCCCTCATTTTCTAGCACAGTATGGAATGACCAAAATGATCAGTGGTATGACTTAATTAATGGCATTGCTTAAATTATCACTTTAATAAAAGTTATTTAAAAACAAATTTGCAGCAACAAAACCTGAAAAAAACTCATAGTAAAATTTAAATGCAACATATGCTGTAAACTAATTTAAAAAAAAAAACCACACATAAAAGCATTACATGCTGTACACATGAAGGTTCCACAGGGTACAGTTAAGCCACATTCTACAGAATACAATTGCTTTAGTACAGGCTTCTGAAACATAAATGGGCACCTTACAGAATCACAGAAACTAAAAAAGCATGACCGCAAAGATGTACTTACAAATAATCCATTTTTCCATTGCATCCAGAGAGAGATATTCACATGGCATCTGTTTGAAAGAGTAATTTGTAGTAAACTAATGATATAGAGTAAAAAAATTAATTCTAATGACCATATTTTATAGAATATAGCTTTCTACACAAAAACAACAATTCTTTAAGATTTTTCCTCATAAAGCCTATCAGAACATATTACCATAATATCAAAAACAAAAAGAATGCTTATGTTTAATAAATTCCTTTTAACTTAGCTAATGCTTAAGCATCAATAAAGTCTCGTTACTTTAGAGAAACTGACTTCTCTTCAGCTACAAAAACTACTGAGCTAAAAATCCATTCTAATTCATCATAAGTGTCACATGCACTTAATTGTGTCTCCAGTCTTGACCAAAATGATTAATCATTGTTTATAACTCTTAATAATCTCAAAAACCATTAACATTTAGGAAACTAAATGTCCAGTGTGCAAGATAAGGCAGAAAATTAAATTAAGCAATGAAGAATCTTTCATAAGAATATAATTACTATATGTCTAGATTAAGATTTTCAAAAGTGACTAGTGACTTTGGGTGACTATTTATGAGTTCCCAACTTGACACCTAGAAGGGGGCTGGTTTTCATGACATGCTAAAAGTACACCCAAAAACTGAGGCGTCCAAAGTCACTGTTCACTTCTGGAAAAAAAAACCAAGATAATATTCAGTTTGTTTCCCCATCAATACCCCAAATATTATATAAAATTTCATCCCCACAACACTCCCATCCAATGAAAATCTGAAATATTCTCCTTCAAGGGATGATGAACTGGGAATGGAGGTATGTGTTAAGAGAACTGAAGATGGAAACGTGTGTTAAGATAAAGGAAGCCTTACAATTAACTAGATAATTAATTCCACTCTGCATTGCAGGTATTACTAACTGATGATTGGTACAAAAATGGCCCAGAAAAACTCAAGTCTAGTCAGTGAATTAAATAGTTATATTCAACAGTATGTAATCCAGTATCAAAGAGATATATAGATGCACACAAATTATTTCACAGTATTTCATATAATTGTATTTAATAGTTTAAAATATTACTGTATTCAAAATAAAATATCATACTGTGTCTGACTGTGCAGGATTCAGCATTGTACTGGGGGCACTGATGAGGCTCAGTAGTTGTGCATTCCTCCACTGGTCAGCTGACAGATTTCTTCGGGGATAGACCATCTGGAGTGAAATTAGAGCATCTGAAAGGGACTAGGATGTAAAAATAAATAAATAAATAAATAAATAAATAAAGTTAAATTAGATGAACTATACAAGACAAAGTGTTGTTTTTTAATTGAGAAAATATTCAAGATATGTACTTCACTTTACGTCTCCTTGTACATCAGTCATAATACCTCAACATTATTAGAAATCATTCTACTTCATTAGCACAGAATTCTTTCTGTTCTAATATCAACCAGAAAAATAACTCCTTTTTTCAGACGTTTGAATAGGTAATGACTAACACTGAAGTTCAAACTTTGCCAAAACTAGCTAATACCTAAGAATTCAGAATTTTACATTCATATGTGCAATAATCACAACTGTCTACTAAAATATTTATAAGGGTAAACACTACAGTAAAACCCCAGCAGCCCTTTTCTGCTTACATAATAAGGTACTGTTTTCTAGTTTAAAAAACTACATTTTTGTAAATAAAAGGAAACTAGAAAACCAGAAAACTTTTATAAAAAAAAGGAATAAGGATAGATGACATTAAAATGAAATAAAAATGGCAGAAGCTTTTATATATAATCTAAAAGTGAAAAAAAAACTGAAATTGGACTCATCAAGCTGTTCATCAGTTCACCAATCGCAGCCAGTTATTCTCGTAGTGCCAGCCTGTTACTTTTCTTTCCAACAGAGTTAAACCTACTTTTCCCATATTGTCTAAAATTGAGATTATAAATACTTAAGGGTTGATCTAATTAGGTAGATGTATGAAGGAAGCAGTATGGGATACTCAACCCAACTGGGGCGTCTTAGTTATCACATTCCAAATGAACAATAAGTAGCATATCTGCCAAGTCAAGAAGCATAAGAGGTTACCTACCTGTAACTGGTGTTCAAGATGTGTTACTCTTGGACATTCCATTGGAGACATACATGTGCGCGTGCACGGATAGCTGGAGATTTTTCCTCTAGAGCACCCGTAGTGTTGGCAGTGGTGCCCCCTGGAGTGGCGCCGTCACAGCTCTCTATATGAGGCACAGCTGACCTGCCCCCTCCTCAGTTCCTTCTTAATGCCTATTCCACAGAGGGGAGGGAGGGAGGGATGTGGAATGTCCAGGAGAAACACATCTCAAAAGAACACCAGTTACAGGTAGGTAACCTCTTCTTCTTCGAGTGATTGCTCCTGGCCATTCCATTGTAGGTGATTCACTAATCTTACCTATGGTGGTGGGTTGGAATCGCAGGCGCACCGACTGCAGAACTGCTCTACCCACTGCAGCGTTGCCTTAAGGTTGCTGATCAATCGCATAATGCTGCGTAAACATGTGCACAGATGACCATGTAGCCGCTTTACAAATGTCCACAATCGGTACGCCACTCAAGAATGCAGCAGAGGAGTCTTGAACTCTCATAGAGTGGGCCTTGATTGCTGGTGCGTCAATCTTAGCCAATGCGTAACATTCACGAATACAAGAAACTATCCAGGAGGAGAGGTGCTGAGCCGAGACCGGCTCCCCTTTCATTCTATCCGCCACTGCTACAAACAGCTGCGACATCTTTCTAAAGGGTTTTGTCCTCTCTATGTAAAAGGCCAAAACATGGCAAACATCCAGAGTGTGGAGCCTTCTTTCTTTGTCTGAGGCATGTGGATTTGGATAAAAGACCGGCAATACAATTTCTTGATTGCAGTGAAACTGCGAAACCACCTTAGGATGAAACGCTGGGTGAGGACGCAGTTGAAGTTTGCCTTTGAAGAAGACTGTATAGGGCAGAGAGGCCAACAACGCCCGAATCTCAAACTCTCCTGGCTGACGTTATCGCCGCTAGGAAGGCTACCTTCCACAAAAGCAGCAGCAAGCAGGAGGCAAGCGGCTCGAACAGGGGCCCTGTGAGTCTCGAGAGGACCAGACTGAGGTCCCACTGCACGATCGTGGAACACACCACCAGCAAGAGCCTCTCTAAGCCTTTAAAGAAGCGCTTCACCAACGGGTTGGTGAAGTGGGAAGCTTCACTCGCCTTCTCGTGGAACACCGAAATTGCCGCAAGGTAGACTTTGACGGAGGACAAGGACAGGCCTTGGGCTTTCAGACTCCAGAGAAAGTCTAGCATGGTTTGAACCGGAGCCAGATGGGGCACGAGATCCCTGCTAAGTGCCCAGTCCACAAACCTGCCTCACTTGCCTTTGTGCGATGCCCTTGTCGAGAGCTTCCTACTGTTGAACAAGACCTTTTGGACCTGTGCTGAACACTAACTCCCTGCCCGTCAGCCATGGAGGTTCCATGCACAGAGGTGTAGCAACCTCAGATCCAGGTGGCGCAGATGCCCTTGGTCCTGGCAGAGCAGGTCTGGCGGTGTTGGCAACTCTATTGGGTCACGGACTGAGAGACGCAGCAGAGTCGTAAACTGATGCTGCCTTGGCCACACTGGGGCTACCAAGATGATTGAAGCCCGGTCCTGTCTGACTTTCAAGAGGACTCTCGGAATCAACAGGGCCGGGGGGGGAACGCGTAGCAGGCCATCCCCATCAAAGATCCCTCAAAAGCATCCACAATTGACCCTGGGCTTTGCCCCCTGAACAAACAACTCTGCACACTTGCTGTTCTGATTGGACGCAAAAAAGTCCACTTGGGGATAACCCCACAGATGGAAGATGGGCCTCAACACCTCCCACTTGAGGAACCACTCATGAGTTGTGAATTTCCTGCTCAACAAATCTGCCAGGAGATTGCGTTGGCCAGGAAGGTATGAAGCTACCAGGTGAATCAAGTGGCAAATGCAGAAGTCCCATAGGTGGAGGGCTTTGCCACAAAGCAGGTCGGAGCAGGTCCTCCCTGCCTGTTGATGTATTAATCGTGGCAGTGTTGTCTGTAAGCACTGATGCCACTCTGCCTTTCAGCTCGTGGAGGAATGCCTGGCAGGCCAGGCAGGCCACTCGAAGCTCCTTTGCTTTGATATGCAGGCTCAACTCGCTGTCTCCCCAGAGGCCTGGGTTGTGAGGGGACCAAGATGAGCAAGTTTGTGTCCAAGAACCTTGAAGGTTGGGGTGGCTGAAAGGGCAGCCCCTAATACACATTCTGCACCACCAGTCTAGAGAACTTAGCACACTCATAGGGATCATGACCATACCGTCGATATCGTCTCTCGCTGGCTGGTAGACAGATGCCAGCCACACCTGCAGCGGATGCAACCTCAAGCGGGGTGTGTCTCACCACATGGGTGCCCGCTGCCATGAACCTCAGCAGCTGCAGGCATAAGCAAATTGACGTGAGCAGGAACCTATGGAAGTCCCTTGCGAGGGACCTGATACTCTTGAACTGACAGCATGGGAGTGAAGCTCTTGCCCGCTTTGAGTCCAACAGGGTACCTATAAACTCCATTTTTTGAGTCAGAATGAGGGTGGACTTTTGTACATTGACTAGCAGACCGAGGCACCAGAAGGTGCTCTGTATCATGTTCAAGTGACGGGCGACTTTGTCCTTCGACCCACCGCAAACCAAACAGTCATCCAGATAAGGATACACCTGGATCTTGGAATGCCTGAGGAATGCTGCAACGACCACTAGGCACTTTGTGAAAATGCATGGGGCAGCTGCTAGCCCGAAAGGCAGGACAGAGAACTGGAGATGCTTGCCGCCCACTACGCATCGCAGGAACCTCCTGTGTCTGGGAATTATCAAAATATGGAAATACGCATCCTGAAGATCGAGGGTGGTATACCAGTCTCCCAGATCCAGGGAGGGAATTATCGCAGAAAGGAAAACCATGCAAAAGCGTATCTTGCGCAGATAATGGTTCAGATCTCTGGGGTCCAGGATGGGCCGAAGACCCCTTTTGCTTTTGGGATTAAGAAATAGCGGGAATAAAAGCCTTTTCCTCAAAGCTCCCGTGGAACCTCCTCTATGGCTCCTTTGTCCATCAAGGCCTGCACCTTCTGCTCCAACAGGTAATCGTGAGAAGGGTCCCTGGAGCGGGCCAGAGAATGAGGAGGGCAGCAAGGGGAAAAAGAGGATAACGGGAGGGAGTATCCCTGAGACACTGTGTGCAGCATCCATGCATCGGAGATGATCCAGGACCAAGCCAGACAAAAGCTTGGATAGTCTGTTGGTGAACGGAGGGTGCGGATCTGGAGATAACGGTACGTCGTCCTTGAGCGCACCTTCAAAAACTTTTCTTGGAGCTTGAAGACTGCCACGAAGCTCCTTGGGAAAGGAGAGTGGGACAATATTTACTTTTTCTGCCATTCCAGCCACGCCGAGCATTGTAATTTTGCGAGCAGTGGGAAGACCTGGGCACCAGTACTGGCTTGAAGGGTCTCCTCTGGTGCACTGGGGCATGTAGCCCTAGAGCAGTGGCTCCCAACCTTTTCTCTGTTGTGGCATACCTTGATGCCTTCAAATTTTTCAAGGCACACCACTATTAAGAACTCATGAATATTCAAATTAGCTCAAAATAACATGAATATTTATGAACCATAGCACAGTGGTTTGGAAATGCTGCTATGTGGGGTAGTGGGGGTAGCAGAGCAGGGAAGGCAAGACAGGGGAGGTTGGAGTTATTTGGAATGGCAGGAGTGAATGTGGGCAGTAGGGCAGGGCAGGGCAGGGCAGGGGCAGGGGCAGGGCCGGCACAACCCAGTAAACCTGGTAAGCATTGCAGGGGGGCGCTGGCACTCGCTCTGCTTGCAGGGGGGGCACCAGAAATGGTAGCACCGTTCCTGGGCAGGGGTGGCCAAAGAGGACAAGGGCAGCCATGTGGGGAACAGCACAAAGGTTCCAAGAGAGGAGTGGGGAAGGGAGAACAGGAGCGGCTTTGTGGGGGGACAGGGGGTAACCTGGGGAGTAAGAAGGTAGGGCAGGGGAGCACGGCGCAGCACCCACTTCCCCCTTTCTCCACAGTGGCTCCCTGCCACCCAGGGCAAATCCTCACCCCACTGCTGCTCCCTCCCACCCCAGTGGGTTCCATTCCCTCCTCCCCCAGCCCCCTGCTGCCTGTGATGGACCCTCCCATCACTTCAGGGACCAGAACTATCCCTCCAGGCCCCACCTCACCCCCCCAGCTATGCACACCCCCAACCAAACAGCCACCCCACAACCTCAGCTACAGACTCCCACCCACCTCTGCTATACACATGACCCCCTCAAAGCCCTCACCTTGTCTGTTTGCAGGGACAGGCTGGGAGCTGCTTCCCTGTCACAAACTACTTTGTGGGGCCCCCTAAAGGGCTCACTATCAGCCCCCACTGCTACCTTCCCTGTGGCCCCCAGTGCCCCCCCCCTGCAGCCCTAACCACCCCACACAACCCCCTAGGACTCCTTTTTTGTTTTGCTGAACTGAACTAACATGACTATACCTCTGGAACGCATAAATTATTCTTGGGTATGATATTTTTAAAGATCTTCCCATCAAGAAGCTTGTAAGTTGATCATCTTTCACTTAACATAAATGAGCTAATGCTGAACTACGAAGTTAAAATGAACATTTTCAAAAATTTTAAAAAGTATGAGCATTAATAAATAAATAAAAAGTGGTAACATTAATGGTGGCTCAAAAATAACAAATACCACATTTAAAATTTTGGCAGTCAAATCTTAACAAACGTTTCATATAGGCTTGGGTTTATATGCACTAGATGTTTAATATAAATAATTATAATCAATAAAAATAAGTTAAGAAAGGTTCCTACTTTGTAGCTATAAATGAAAAACACCAAATTTCAGTGAAATTCTCTGAAGTACTCAAGTTTATAAGACTCTTGACCCCTCAAAAATATTAAATAGTAAGTACAGAAGAAGCTAAAAAATTACTTACAAAAAAAAAAAAAAAGACACCACACACAGCTGTAATGATTGTCTAAGAGGGCAGCACCGTATTTATATGTAGCTGCCTATTATGGACCTACGTGGTAAACTGATCTAACCAAAGCCAAAGTAAAAATTGTCACAAAGTCAAAGTCAAAGGAAAAGGTAAAAGAACAGGTAAAAAAGAAAAGGAAAAGGCAATATTTCACAAAATTAAAAAATGACAGAATAAATGGCCACACTGAGGAATTAAAAGCTGAGCCCAAGAGAAAAGTTCTTACTATTATGCTGTCTGTTGCTTGCTCCTGGTTTTTTAGCATGTCAGCGTGAAGGTGATGGGCAGATAATGGTGAAATCTGCTATTCAGACAAAGCACAGATCCTAATGATAGTTTGCCTTGATGAGCCAAGAGTGAAAAGTGCTTAGGCTTCCAGCCCTACTAGCTCTGCTAGATGGGAACAATTTCTTTATTTTTCTATATTTTCATTTCTGTCCACCAAATTGAGGATGGGACTCCTTATTGCTTGGGGCCCTAGGCGGCTGCCTGCTTCGCCTACCCCAAAAGCTGCCACTGCTTTTTGCCAGCCCTGCATAGTCCACGTGGCTGGGCTGAGCAGGGAGGGAGCTCTAACTCTAGCTCTCCCAGATTCTCACGGCACACTTTGGGTGTTGCCGGCACACTGGTTGGAAACCACTGCCCTAGAGACTTAAGCAGGGACCTGCCATCCTTCAGAGCCTGAAGCTTGGCATCCATCTGTTGCGAAAAAGAACTCTGGGCCTTTGAAAGGGAGATGTTGGATGGTATTCTGCACCTCCTGGGGCAGACCTGATGCTTGAATCCATGAGCTGTGACGCATGCTGACTCCAGAGACCATGGCTCTGGCCGCTGCGTCCACAGCATCTAACGCTGATTGCAACAGGGCTCTGGAAACTATCTTGCCCTCTTTAATGGTAGCTGATAACTCAAGACTTGAGCTCTGATCCCACTTTTCCAAGAACCTCTCCAACAAGAACCGTGCATTAAAGGCACAGAGGCTAACAACAGTCTGCTGGTTAGCAATGCAGAGCTGGAGGCCTCCCCCGTGGAATAGATTTTCCTTCTGAACAAGTCTAACTTTTTTGCATCCTTAGACTTAGGGGATGGACCTTGGTGGCCCTTTCGCGCTCTCTCGTTGGCCACCGCTATGACAAGAGACCCTGGTGCCAGATGCGTGTAGAAGTGCTAAGAACCCTCCAAAGGCACCAAGTATTTCCGCCATACTCTCTTGGCCATGGGAAGCACAAAGGCTGGGGTATGCCACATGATTCTTGCGGTGTTCTGACTGGCCTTGATAAGCGGGAGGGCTACTCAAGAGGGGCCTTCTGGCACAAGAATATCAACCATAGAATCTGCCTCCTCTACAATCTCCTCCACCTGCAAACCCAAGCCCCGGGCGACTCTGCGCAGGAGATCTTGATGCGCTTTACTATCATCTGGGATAGGCTCAGGCCTGGCCCCCACAACCAATTCATCTGGAGGGGATGACGATGATTCTCCAGATGGACCTACGGGTTCGGCTGCAGGTTCTAGTTTGCTCCAATTGTCTAAACTAGCTTGATCTGTAGGAGCTTGGGATCTTGCAAAGGACTACCCTTCTGAAAGGTCCCCCGTCTCTGGGGGTGTGCCAACCACATGGGGGGCTGGGGGTGAGAGCTTGTCACTGAGTGGGATCTGCTCATCCCAGGGCCTTGCTCCTGATGGAAAGCCCAAGGAGTCCAGAAAGGCCACTGTGATGGAACAGGCCACTGAGGATACCACTGTGGGATTGCTCCTGGGCTTACTGGCTCTGGACACCAAGGAAGCCTCATCCGAGTCCAATGGAGGACCACTTTGAGAGGACCATGGTGGTGTGGTACTGTAGGCTGCCCTATGGCGGTGCCGTGGGCTTCGGTTCTTGGGTACTCTTGGCAGCACAGGAGAGCAGTGACAGCTTCTCCTTAGAGGCGAACAGTACCGGGGTGCCCCCACCACTGCGACTATGGCGGATGGTACCGGGGACTGAGACTGAGACAGCACCGCTGACGGTGCCTGAGGGTCCTTTGCCTGAATGTGCAAGGGCGACCAGGACCTCGGTGTCAGAGAGCACAGTGAAGCCAGGTGCACCAGCGGAGGCTTCCCTCTTAACAGCCCTGACACAGGTGGCAGAGACGGAGCCGGGCCCAACACAGACAGCGTCGTCTGTTCGATAAGGTCATGCGCTGCCTCAAACGTTTCGGGTGTCAAGGGCAGCAGCATATCTTCCCCTAAAATTTCTTGTGTCGGGGACAGCATGGGTACTGGAGCCAATCGCTCTGTCTGGGCTGGTGCCGACGGCTGCTGCGTCTCAGTCTGCGTCCCTTTAGGAGTACTCGACCTCACTAGTGAGCTCCTTACGTTCGACCTCCTCCTCTTTTGCAGCACTGGAGAGAGGAAGCGGTGCCACCAACGATCTGAAGATCTGGAGGAGGAAGGAGCTGCTTACAGTACCGAGGGCCGGTGCCACAGGCTGCTTGACAATTGCCAGTGCCCCTGGAGCGCTACTCGCCAGTGGCGCTGTGCTAGAACTCACTCCAGAAGCTGGTCTAAGGGCTTCCTCTATCAAAAGAAGCTTCAGCATTTGCTCTCTATCCTTCTGAGTGCGTGGCTTGAAGCTTTTACAGAATTTGCACTTATCTTTGAGGCGTGCCTCTCCCAAACACCTCAAGCAGGAGCGGTGCAGGTCGTCAAGCAGCATCAGCTTGCCATATATTTCACAAGTTTTAAAGCCTGGCATGCCCTGACCTGGAGGCCGACAGCAAATCTAACATCTGGAATGGGTACTCTTCTAATAATAGCACTGAAAGACTGCATGAAGGCAGACAAGTTGCACTCCAGCTACCACCTCAGCGGTTAGAAGGAACTGAGGAGGGGGTGGGTCAGCTATGCCTCATATAGAGAGCCGCAACAGCGTCACTCCAAGGGGCGCCTCAGCCAACCCTATGGTTGCTGTAGAGGAAAAGTCTCCGGCTATCCGTACACACATGTGCGTACACCTACAATGGAATGGCCAGGAGCAAGCACTCGAAGAAGACTTGGTTTTGTTTTATTATTTCTTCTCCTGGTGGGGAAACACATGGTTTGATAACACTTATAAATTAAGTCTGTTCTGTTTATTCATCTGCTAACTCAACAATTTAATTCCTAGAGAGAAACTGTTTGTTTTTGAATAGTCGTCTTATAGCTTGCAAAGAAATTTCCTTTCACATGCATGCTTCTTTCAACCAACGACTATGAATGTCGTGAAAAGTATGCAAACCTACTTTGCTGTGAGGTACAAATTCCTCCATCATCTTCTTTAAAGGATTCTCATAATCCACAATCATCTGTCCAAGACGTGGATATTCTCTATCACTACAAAAGACAAAAAATATAATTTACCCAGCCATAGACAAAATCCTTTTAAACGTACTATTTTTTAAAAAATACACGATGGATTTTTTCTTACCTTGCGCCATGCGTCATTTCATGAGCGTAATTGTACAATCCAATGATTGCCTTCCTCTCCTCAATTCGAGACAGCAATATCATTAGTGTTGTGTAGGTTATGATCAAATCTAGGTAGTTCTTTGTTAAATCAAAGTTTACAGTCTGAAGGTAAAGTACAAAAGGTTACGGGTTTTTTCACCAGTCTGAAGACTTTCAGGAGCAAATATATTAAAAACACAAATGCACAAACATGAGTGAAAAAAATCATATTTTTCTAATAGGTTTTTATGCCATTATTGTGGGTCTCAATTTTTCTTGAACACTTATGCACAAGCATAATGCAATCACTTAAGTCACTAGGACGACTCACATACTTGACGATAAGCATATACATTTTTGCAGCATCAAGAGTTAGTGAGATTACCTGCTACATGCTGCACAAGGATTAAAAGAACTGGAAAATAATTTTGCTCTGAAATTACTAAGCAATTGATCAAACGTGAATGTGTTTTGTCCTACATTTTATAAATTTTACTGCATTTTGAAAGATAACCTGCAAAGGACAAAAACTGGGCTTATACCACAACTCTGATTCTTAAAAGTCCACCAAAGGGGTTAGTAGGCTTCTTTCTTACACTACAAATCCAAGTTTGTTAGTTCTTAATGACTGATGACTATCAAACTAACAAAATGACAACATCTTAAGTGTCAACAATGCAAGCCAAAACTAAGTAGAGCTACCATGTGTCAGATCAATGGTCCATCCAGCTGAGTATCCTCTCTCCTCACAGCAATTCACGCCAGATGCATCAGAGGCAATAATCAGAAGACAGCAATTTAAAATGATCCATCTTGTCATTCAGCTCCAGCTTATAGCAGCTGGTGATTTAAGGACACCCAGAGCATGGGTTTGTATCACTGTCTTAAACAGCCAATGATGGACCTATCCTCCACTAACTAATATATACTTTTTGAGATGCAGCAATCAGAACAATGCATAATACTCGAGGTGTGGGTATATCACAGACTGATATGGTGACATTATGATATTCTCTCTTACCTATCCTAATTGGGGGGGGGGGGAACGACGGACGAACAACTGCTGCACATTGAACAGATATTTTCAGAAAACTATCCAGGATGACTCCAACAGTTCTTTCTTGAGTGATAAAGCAAATTCAGATCCCACAATTTAGCACATATTGTTGGGATTCCTTCTCCCCAACCCCCAACATGCATTACTTCTCATTTATCAACAATTAATATTGTATCCCACTTTGTTGCCCTGTCATCCAGTTTTGTGAGATCCCTGTGTAGCTACTCACAGTCAACTCTGGATTTAACTATTTTGAGTAATTCCGCATCATCTGTAAATTTTGTTTCCCCATTATTCACCCCCTTTTTCTTGTATTTTAAAAATATGTTGAATACAACAGGTATCAGTACAGTTCCTAGAAGGACCCTGCCATTTACCTCTAACTATTGTGAAAACTGACCATGCATTCCTGCCCCTTATTTCTTATCTTTTAATAAATTACTGACCCATGAAAGCATCTTCCAGCTTATCCCCCGACTGTTCAGGTCTGGTCTACACTTACATCAGCCAAAGTCAGTGTGCACACCACAGTCTTGTCTTTCCAATATAAGTGTTCTACTACACTACACTGACATAATAACCCCATATGCAAGACAGGTGTAAGACAAGCTGATGTGGTTGGGGTGAAGCAGTGCCTCTACACAAGCTGATTACTTACAGTGTCTTGGCTGTCTTGTCAATTTCAAATTGATAAGAAATCTTGGCGACTAGAGCCCAGCTGCTGCAGTTCCCTAATCCCACTCCAGAAGCCAAGAAGCCTAGGCACCTGCCCTCCCATTCTCAGCGTATGTCTCCACTGACAGCAGCAAAATCACTACTGTCAGCTCGGCGTTCTGGGAGTGGTTCACAGCAAGTATGAACTCGCCATGCTGCTCCCAGAAGTTGGCCCCAGAGGTCCTGGGGACCAGTGGACATAGGGAAAAGCCAACCGCAAGCAATTTGTGGTCGGCTTTCCCCTAATGTGTAACAGTGGCTAAGAAAGTCACCAGTTATGCAAGGAATTTTACGTTCCTTGTGTAACTTGCTGTCGTCTACTACTGAAAAAGCCCCACATGTAAACTAGGGCTCAGTTGGGAGTGGGGAAGCAAGAAGTCCAGAAGACTGAGAGCTGGTGGAGAGACAGTTGGGCTCTTAGCACAGAGCTGCACAGAGGGCCCTCAGTCCCCAACACTGCCCCTCTTCGGTCTGTGGAAGCCTTCCTGGTAAGGATGTGCAACACTGACAGAAAGAGGATACATAATTACTGCGCTAGCTATAAGTTGACCTAACATAGGTCAACTTAGGGCTATAGTGCAGACATGCCTTTATTTTGCTTAACATCCTTCAGTAAGAGATTTGTCAATCTTTCTGAAAGTCCAAGTACACGATACAAACTGGATCAAATTTGTTCACATGCTTGACAACACTCTGAAATAATTCTAATTGGCTGATGAGGCTCAACTTCTCTTTACAAAAACCACAAGGGGACATTAAAAAAGTTTTTTTGTTGGTTTGTTTTTCAAAGCCTTTTCTATAGTGGAATTTTAGCCACTAGCACCACTACACTGGTAGATATAAATGTAAGAGAAAAATAAACACCATCTGATTTCAAAAGCAATTTTATTTTCTCAGGATCAAGCAACTCCAAGCCTTCACATGACAAAAACTGATCAAGACAATGAACTTGCAGAAATCAGTAGGACAAAAGATATGCAGCTATGTATCACTAATGGCAGAAAATGCTAAAATCATTGTTCAAAAGTGGTCTCATTAAAAAGTTTGCTAGTTTTTAATACCTTGGCAGTTAAGTTTTGGGCACAGTGAAGAGCCAAGATTTAAAAAGCGGGTGGCCAAACTTACGGAACTCAAGAGCCACACAAGTTGATTATTAAACCTTCAAGAGCCGCACTGAGGCACATAGCCATATACTTTTACCCACTAAATTGATTTGCTGACGTTCTTCCGCAAGCCACACTTTTTCATTCAAGAGCCACATGCGGCTCCCGAGCCACAGTTTGGCCACTCCTGATTTAAAATAAAATCAGCTTGACTAGGTCATATAAAAGCCCACAGTCATTAAAACCAATCTATAAATGTTCAACAACGTTTTGTTAGTACGTCCATTTTCTAGTTTTGTGACTGTTCTAAAGCAATACATCAAAATACTGAAAAGTTCTAGCTGTACTTCACAAAGCTTATATGACAGTAACTGAGTGAATGCAAAAATCTTTTCCCCTTTTTTCTACATGCAGTTATATTTTTTAGTTTCTAATGGCATTTGATAGCTCACTTAAAATAGTTTGTAAATATCAAAGACTTACAATATCAAAGAAGACTTGGCAGACATCAATAGTGTTCAGCAGCTCACAAACATGGTCCTTATAAAAAAGAAATCCTTCATTTTAGTTTAGAGATATTAGAAAGAGAGTACATTGTGATTTCATTAAAAAAAAAAAAAACTTTGAAAAGTATAGACACTCCTTACTATTGCAAAAACAGACTTGACAGGAGCCTGATGTGATACGACATGAATTACTGGAAAATCAATAGTGTTCATCTGAGGTGTATTTGCTATGCCTTACCTTAAATTCCATAACATCAACAAATGTGAAGTAATACAAAGCCAGATTCTTCAGAATCTCTGATTTTTCCTTTTGCAGCTGAGCAAGCTGTTGCTGTAAAGAAACACAAATGCATGTATGCTGTTCTTGCCAGATCATTACAGAAACAAGCTCAAAAAAAAATGGCAGCAATAAAATACTGGTGAGGCACAGATGAACCACTAAACTTATTATGCAAGAAAGCCTATGCTCTTCTAAACCTGAGGTTCTTTGCAGTTGTCTGGGGTTTTTTGTAGATATTTGATACAAAACACTAAAGACTGACTGCTTTAATAGCCACTGGCTAGCATTAATTTTAAGACTAAAGCCAAATTAGTATACATTAGTACTGAAGTCATTGTATAGTTCAGCTAAAGACAAAACTGAGAAATGTGAGGAAAGAAATGTTATATGTGTAATTAGCAAAGGCACAACAGTACATGAGCACAAATCAGTGTGACAAAAATGTGTGACAGATTACTTGAGGTGGGAGAAAAGGTGGCAGAATTTACAAGTTTTACTACAGAAAAAACAATTTGCTTTTAAATTCTGAACTTACCAAAAAGAATATCCAGGCAAAGCCACGTTAAGCATGCAAAATAAAATGTAGATACAAACATAAAATACAGTAACGGTTCTTTGACCAGTTCCATATAAACACAATACATCAAAACAAAAGCAACAAAAGAAACAAAGAAATGAAAAAGAAGCAAACACTACTAGCATTAGACACTGGTGGAAAAATGGAAGAGGCAAATGTGAATACAAAGGCATAAAAGTAATCAACAGTAACTGATATTTTTAAATTGAGACAATGACAGATAGCTGTATTTTCACAGAATATTTTCAGGCTTGTCCAAATTACCTCTACTAATGATCACAATAATTAAGGCCTTGTCTACAGTAGCACTTATAAAACTTTGTCACTCAGGGCTGTGAAAAAAAATCCCCAAGTGATATAAATTTTGCCAATGTAAGCGCTTGTGTGGCCAGCTTATGTCAGCAGAAGATAACATCTGCTGCTCGTTTAGATGATTTTATTATGTCGGCAAGAGAGATCTCTCCCGTCAACTTAAAGGAGCTCTATAAGCACACAGCAAGAGTTGTGCGGCTCTAAGTTTTAAGTGTAGACTAGCTCTAGCTAGCTGTAGCTCACAAATATAACAGAACTTGTCACTTAGCAGAAAGTTTGTTCACACGTATTACAGCTCCTCATTGTACTTCAGGGTCCAATTATGCAACTGTCATGACATCAGCATTTCAGTTAATCACAGATTAAGTTGTGACTTGAATATTAAATACCCCGAAGCAATCTTGAGACTCAATATGAAAAAGACAATCCTCACAAAAAAAAATTCACAAAATTTGAAAATAAAGGCTGCTTAAATTAACTTTTAAGCTTACACCACAACTTACATTCCTGCCTTTGCGTAAACTAATCTTTAAAAGGGAAGAGAAATAAATCATGTCACGACTGGCTACCACATCTTCATCTCCCATAGAGAATGAGAACTTAATACTCTCATTACTTTTACTCTCTATTAAATTAACATCTTTGCATAGCTGGATTGTGGTAGAGCATCTAATCTTTCCTCAAAGACACGCACTGCTTTTCTAAAATCCTACGTACACATTGTGTAGTTTAGCTCCCCATACGTATTTGGGATTTATTTTTTGAACTGCTTCATCAAAGCTAAGTCTCTTTTTCTCTGCATTTTAAAGCGAGACACTGGTCATTAGTCACAAGACAGGAATGAATCCTCCTATCAGCTATTTTGAAGACTGATGTCCCAATCCTGAAACACTTTTGCACTATTTAAATTTAAACCCATGAAAAAACATCAACTTCTAAGGACTGAGCCTGCAATGTTTGTCCAAGGCATTTTTTTTTCTATTTCGTTCATATCATCCATTAGAAGTTTCTATAAACTTTCTAGTTAGATACTACAAATAAACAGTTTTTATGTGACTGGTTTATCATAGGTCTCTATCTTTTGTCCTTGCTATTCTTTTCAATTTCATGAGACTGATGAAGGACAGAATTAGTTCTTCACATGGGCACCTGAAGGAAAAACTCTTCAATCCTGACCTTGAATTCTCTGCTTACTTTCACTACAAATATTCAAACACTATACCCTCCTAATGTTTAAAAGCTAGATGAGCACTAACAATCATCACGCATGCAGTTTTATGAGCTCAAATGGGCCTTCTCATGTCTCTATTAAAAATAACTACAAATTCTGACGGCTTAGGTCCAAAGTAACAACCCCTTAGGCTTTTCAGTGCTGCTTTATGCTTGAGAAGCCACTTCAGATAATTCCAACAAAAGCAAGCTACATGAATGGAACTAGGAAAGTTGCAAATCAGAATTAGTTAAAGTACACTATGTTGCACCATCAACTGTATACTCTTTTCTCTGGGGATAAAAACTGGTCAGAGAGATTATAAAACAGACCTAAACAAAAAGAACCTGACCTCTCATACAGATCAATTTGGTGAAAAACCACAAGCATTAAAGACAGTTCTTTGAAGGAATTTATGCACATCATATATTGCATTGTATCACTGAAAGCAAGCACCTAGTTAAAGAAAGTTAATTCAAATATAAATCTGACATCAAACTGAATATTTTGCAACTCAGGAAACACCTCACCTAATAAAAAAAAATCACCACTAGATCCAAGACAGCATAATTTTAATCAGCACATTTTCAATACCAATGAGAAAGAAGAAAATTATAACCATGCTTAATGGCAATTGCACATAAAATGTAACAGCTATATTGCAATAATAGTGATTTTTTATACCCAGATATGACATCTCTTTTGCTGAAATTCCACGAGATTACAAATTAAGCAGGGTTCAAAGGATTTGATGTTACCAAGATAAATGTTGGTGTTACTACAAATGACACTGGTGGTTCAGCAGTTACTACTTTTGTCTCCAATTCTACTGAGATAATATTTCAAAACTGAAAAGAAGACAAGAGAAGATGATAAAGTAGAGCTGGAGGTGCTATGGGGATGAGAAATGATGGTCCTGAAAATCTCCCTTGTCACTGGAAATACCATAGCACATTTCTGCATAAGAAGAGAAGCTGGTATCTGTTATATTCAGCATACCTAATTCCTTCATGATGGAGTGTCATGAAAAGATTTTCATCCCAGCATTAGTTTTGTTTCAGCAGCAACCAAAGATGACTAATGTGCCATGGGACCCTTCAGGATGCTTTAGGCTATACTTAAAGCAAGATATTAAAAAGCACAAGATGCCGAGAAAGATGTACCGTAAATTGCTTAGAATACAATAGTGATACTGGTCAGTTTAATTTTCAAAGCCGAAGTTCGAAAACAACTAAAAAACACAGCTGATATTATGAGTATCTCAGTCATTTACTTGGGTTTTCAGTGCTCAGGAATGTGGGTGTAGTTCTTTCCACACCCATGCAACAAAGTTTTTCCCACTACTAATATCATAGCAGCTGCTGTAGAGCAATATTTACTGCTATCTTCAGTGTCAGCTTTGTAAATTGCAAAGATAAGTGATCTGCACACATGCTCATTTATGAAGTTTTAAATATTTCTGCTTTTCAGTGTATAGTGTAGTTGTATACAGCTTGGAGAGCAGAAACAGAATAAATTCAAAATTTTAAAAAGAACAATTTTACTTGCAGATAATCATAACAAATGTCTTGATTAAGGAATTACAGAACATATTATATTGCAAATATGTTGAAGCCTGCAACTGTTACTGAAGTCTTCATCTGATCTATGATCTTGTTGGAGGAAGAGCTTTGAAGTAATTAACAGCCACTGGCACTGACTTCAATGCTATCAAAGTTAGGCCAATGCTGAATGCATTTCAAAACCACACCTCTTATTCTTTAGTAGACATTTATTTTTTGATTGCTCAGTCAGAAGCCTGATGGAACATTTGTGCTCAGTGGATTGTGGAAGTTGGTTCTACACTAGGAACTTCTTTTTGTGATACTGTGATTCATCTTTGTATGCTAATGACTAATCATGAGAAAACATATTCCTGATCTCTTCTCCCTCCCCCACCCAGGCTTTAAAAACTAAGAACACAGACTAGCACTATTCCTCTCACAACGCTCGTTAGGATACTAGATCAGCTGCACCACTCCTACTAAGAATCCATAGTCAAAATAACAGATCTGAAATCCAGAATAAGCATTACGATATTTGTTGACTTGTGTAATAAGCCACAGAGCCACATACAATTATTTCTGCATGAAGGCCACAACTTCCGTTTCCTATCTGCCTTTCTGCAGTGCCTAGAAATTAGAGTCATGGACAAGGTCGCCAGCGTGCTAGGTGTGATACCAACACAGAAGAGACTGTTCCCGTCCCAAAGAACTTACAATCTAAATATAAGACAAGATATCAATAGACAGACAGAAAGAAAACAGAGTACAAGAAAACAATGAAACAGTACCAGTCAGAATGACAGTGGCCTAAGCATACCAACAACTGGATCATTCTCCAGTTTCTTGTTGGAATCATGGCAAAAAGAACAAGAAGTCCTTTGGCACTTAAAGACTAACAAATTAATTTACTGCATGAGTTTTCATGGGAGGAAAAATACCACAAAACATCTGATGAAGTGGGATTTTCTCGCATAAAAGCTCATGCAATAAATTAATTTGTTAGTTTTTAAGTGTCAAAGGACTCCTTGTTTATTTTACTGAACTAGACTAACACTGCTGCCCCTTTGGAACATGGCAAAAGGAGAGTTTTAAGCAGGAATTTCAAGGATGACAACGAGGTGATTGTCCTAGTAGATGCTCATAAGGAGCTCCAAACAGGAAAAAGCATTCAGGTATTTATTTGAAGACTTAAGTGGGCAATGAAGGCTTCCATCATGGGCCAATTTGAGGCAGTAGCCAATATTGTCATAGTGAATCAGAAATGACTGGTAAGGTGGGAAATAGATAGATCATGGAGGGACTTGAAAATGAATACAAGCAGCTTATGCTTCATGTAAAAGGGAAAAGGAAGCCACTAAAGAGATGCAAAGAGCTGTGGAACAAAGTCAGAGCAGTATCTGCTAGAAAGACCAGTCTCGATTCCAAAAGACTTCAACTGATAGATTCTTCCATCACATCCTGAATAAGTTGTCCAATGTTTAATTGCCCTCATGTTAAAGGTGCTCTATTTCTAGTCTGAATTCTTCTAACTTTAGCTTCCAACTACTGGAACTTGCTATGCCACTTTCTGCTAGAATAAGCTGCCATCTACTATCAGCAATCCTTCCTATGAAGGTGTGACAGATATGAGTAACAGAGGTGTATAGTTTAGACTACTGTATTCCCTCAACTTTATGTTACCAGCACTTTTGTTAGTCAGATTGTATTCCAATACAAGGGGGAGGTTTGCTGCCCTACAATTAGTGGGAGGCAATTACTACAAACCCTGAGACCAGTATAAGTGTCTAATGAGGTAGCCACTCAGACATCTGTATATATCTACCATGTCAGACCAAGCCTGATAGGACAAAAAAGCGTTTGGTATAAAGGACCAGCCTAAACTTACTGAGTGGGTTTTTGATTTGAAAGCTGACAGAAATGTTTAACCGACAATGCACATCCTATTCAAAGGTCTGAAAAGCTTTGACACCAACCAGACTCCTACATGGAAGACAGGTAACCTCTGGTAAGCTTAATGTGTGTTTTAATTGATTTCACTATACAATTTTTATACAGTGACTGGTTCTTAAACACATTTGCTATGTTTTTAAAAAAGCTATTTAGTCACTTATAAACCACTGTTATTGTCCCTGTAGACACAGAAGAACTGTGGGTGCTGACTTGCTGGGAAACACACAATGCATAGCAGGAGAAGAAACAAGCTAAATCCCTGGTCTGAAGGGAAAGTCATGGGATTTTGCTTACCTAGGCTCAACATCTGAGACCCAAGAAGATTAATCCCTAAGTAGAGCACAGAGGAGTCAGAGATGCAGTTACTCCAAAATGTGATGGTAGGACTTAAAGACCATGATTTAAGTTACCCCTTAACCTTTGCAATCTTTTTAGTTTACCCAAAGAGGTTTCTTAAGTCTCACACCTATGTCTGAAACACAAAGGACATATAATGAAGTAAAGGAGATGAAGGAAGTATGCACAAGACATTTGCCATAAATGATCCCATACTGCCCAAGTTCTCCACAGATAAGGCAAAGCTGGAGAGAAATGGTCATTTACACCAAAAATCACAAAACATTCAATTGTTTCTCACCAACAAGAAGTCGATCCAATTAAAGATATTATCCATCTTGTCTCTCTAGAGCTGGACTATGAAATAAATAAATACTTAGACATTCTTATACAGCACATGTCAAATCAGGAGTTGAATTTAAGAACTATGTCCAAAATATTTTCATAATATTACCCTCCACACATAATATTGTGCTGCCAAAGTTAAAAGTTGCATGCAAATTATTTTTTTAAAACTGAGCTAGCACTCCAGTTGCCAAATTTTTCCAGTCTAAACAAGGCTTGAATTTCTAATGCAAGAAGCAACCAGTTTCAGAAGTTAAAAAGATTCCACACACTTCCCTACCTTACAGGCTAGGTCTGCTGTATATATTATAAAGCACTAGACAAGGACACAAATTTTTTTTCTTTTCCTATTAAGGTCACCTTTAAAGATCATTTGAATGTCCTGGATAAAACAGTATTTAGTAGCTTCCCTATTTCAGTTTGCAGGGGTTGGTATAAGAGCCTGGACAATGTTAAACATTCTGAAGAAGTTAGCTTTGAGACACTGAGCAGTCCTGTGATGTCAAACTTTTACCACAATGTTTGCCAGATTGCTTACTGTTCGGAACTTTTTTTTTTTTTTTTTTTTTTTTTTTAAATTCAAGCTCGCATTTCTGTGTTATGAAACAATACACCTTAATGATTCACTATTTTTTTTTATGTCTATCTACATAAATTAAAAGGGACATTACTTTAAAAAACGCTTGTGAAAACTTTTCCAAACTGCTGCTGGAAAGTAACATTTGAGATTACCGAAAAAATTAAAGATTATTCATACTAATTTGCTTATTGATAATACTGACAGTACTTTGTGTATGCACTGTTGTTGGAACAGTATTTATCCCAGGATATTAGACAGATAAGGTGAATGAGGTAATATCTTATTGAACCAACATCTGCTGGTGAGAGAACTGAGCCTACACAGAGCTTTTCTTCAATATCTTTGGGAAATCATCCTCGCTTATCATCCTTCATACATCTCTCCTATGTTTGTTCTTTTCTATCACACAACTGACAAGACAGAGAAAAATATTATGATAAAAACCACAGATTGGTAGAAAGGATTCCAAGATAAGGTCAGAAACTTGAACTAGATTTAGGTCACTTTAAAAAAAAAAAAAAAAAACCTGACTACATTTCAAAAGATAAACAAAATCCTTCTAAACATCCTTGTGTCACAAAAGCAGAAAATGCGTAACTCTGGACAGGAACATAAAACCACTCACCGAATAACAGTTAACTGGAATAAATATAAATTTTTGATAATTTAGTGTAGCATTTGAATACAATAAGAAATTTATATGTATGCTACACTGAAATAAGCTTCAGATATAACAAGGACTTGGCTGTTCAACTGTAATGACATAACGAACGCATCCTAATCCCAACAGTAACAGGCAATTTAGGTAGCTAGCATCAACGCAGAAATCAGTTCAGGTATCCAATACTGACTAGTCTTCTTAATATTCTAAAGCAAGAGAATCCCAGTATGGGTGGTGGTAGGATTATAATCACGTCACTTTAATCTACAGCAAAACTATAGGAGGGAAGTTCCTCACGAGTGGACTTTATGTCAATTTTAATTCAAGATTACTTTGACATTACTAGCTACACAATGTCATCCATGCATAGGGGACTGAGATTATTCAGTTACATGTCCAAAGTAGGAATTATATGCCCCAGGACTGGACAGCATACTGGAAAAAGTTTTATCCCATGACCATTCTTGATCCAGTGACAATTTATATAGCAGAAGAGGCCACAAGGCTGTGATACTCAGTCTGGGAAAGAGGGTTTCTCACAGAAAACTGCATGAAAATCGAAGGAAGTAAAGCAAAGTCTTTTGTAAACTTACTGTTAATTTTTCTGACATTTAAAACTAGAACTGCTTCTTTCTTAAAGAACAGCCTGTCACAGCCTCTATATTATGCATGCATACTGATTATTGTATTGTTTCTTCATGATCAGGCCATTTTTATTAAAAACAAACCCCCAAAACAAAAACAAATAAACTTAATGGTATTTGCTAGTATGCAAGCCTCTCACCCTTAACACAATTTTCTTAATATTTTGAACTACCACTATATACTGAAGTGCTAGAAAAATTTCACTAATTCCAAAATGTCTTTTATACATTCTCTCTCCTTCATGGCAGCTGATGTAAATTTGAAAACAAATGATTGGCTGAAATGATCATATTATTCAGGTAAGTATTTTGTACAAGAAAGATGTGATTTTTAAAAGTATCTGAGTTGTCTTAAATACTGCATTGAACACTGAAGCATGTAAGTGGTTAGTCAGTACAGGGTGATAAAAGTCTTATGCTACATTAGATCCTTGGATGCCTTATGCTAGGGTCTTAACCTCCTGTTTCAGGCTGTTTATTGTTATTCAAGCAGCAGTTCATGAAGAAAAATAGAAGCTGCATCTCTGGACGACATCTTTACCCTAAGGGCTTGGCTTCCTGTCTAAGGCTGACCATTGTTATTCAATCAGTAGGTCATGAAGTAAAATAGAAGAGAATCACCTCACTACCCAAACTGGATGCACTGAGATAGGGGTCAGCAACCCAAAAGATAAGAAATTTAAAAATTCTTGCAATAATCAAATACGTTGAGAGCCTAAATGGGTGTAGCCTCCCCACGTGGCAGATTCTTCTGGCAGCCCTTCCTTCCTCCCACTTGCTTGCCAAATCCCATGCCCCCCCGCAGCCCGCACACTTATGCTGGTGTAAGAGAATCTCCAGCTACTGGCGGAAGCTTATTTAGATCCCTCACCCTGCTCCACCCAAGGTTATGTGCCTGGAAGCACAGCAGAGCAGGACATTGAAAATGGCCCCACCAGCCCCAGTCCTTTGACCAGAAAGCCACAAGGGGGCAGCAAAAGAGCTGCATGAGGCTACAGAACTGCAGGCTGCAGACCCCTGCACTGAGATCTACAACTGGAAGAAAAACTCAGAATGTGTGACTTCTTCTAATATGAATTTTTTAAAATTTTCAATTTGAATTTACTGTCAGAAATAGGACTGTTTAAGGCATGGGATCATTAACACAACCACAATGTGAAACAAGAACACTGTAACAATATGAATGACATACAGCAATGGTAGCCTGAATATTGAAATCCTGCTTATTTATTCAGGTCAGTATTAACAACAGGTTTCGGTAATGCTCCTTCTCAGCTGTCTCATATTACTGAATTTGTTTCAATGGTAATGGATCTCAAAAACATTCAATTTCAAGTTTAAATTTAACTCATCTATCACATGGCAATTACCATCTTGAAGGAAAAGTAGCAACATTTTTAGTGTCTGCCCTACTGTGTTACTTGAAGGGTAAATGCAGAGGAAGAGCAGAAGTTGAGAAATGTTGCCCTGAGCCTTCTAGCAAATCAGAGATATGCCCAGAACAACACCCAAAGGGGTGGGACAGATATTAACCTAATTTTCCCAGTCATGCAAGATAGCTGTATGGATTTACTCTCACAGGTATTCAAAGCCATAGGGATCACTGAAAATTACGCAGGTATTTCTTTCAATCTATCCACAGCATTTCCAATGCACCAATTAAAAAACAGTTGTGTAATAGTTTACTAATCTGCTCATTTCATCGGGTACTGGGTAAAGCCTCAACACGTACTGAAATAAGGACATGCTCTCCATGAAACATTCTCCAATATAGTCAATAGGAAACTGCTTCCCAGCAAGCACTCTTGTCCACTTTGAGATTCCTTTTGTTTCCTCCATTTGAGAAACAGTATGAAAGATCTCATTACTTATAAAGATCCCCCTTATGTGGTTTAACAGAGCAGAATGGAGACTTGATCACTACACAACCAGATGCAACATTTAAATGGATATCCTTGAAGACAGGAGGATCACTCAGATCCCATCTCAACTCCATAGGAAGTCAGGGAGTAGTTATCAAAAGGAAGTTAAGCTTCAACAGGCTTTGCAGTGTCAACAGTTTGGTGGCAGGTCTTCAACCAGCACTAAGTTTGTAAAGAAAAAAGTTAAAGACAGACAGCTAAACTGTTTTATTTCAGAGAGTTGGGAGAGGGTGTAAATATACAGAGCTAATTTAAAAACAAAACAAAAAACCAACCCGCCCACCCCCCAAAAACAAAACAAAACAAAACAAAAACACAAAAACAAAAACACAAAAACAAAAACACAAAAACAAAAAAACTGCCGCCTTATTTAAATATCTAAGCTGTTAATTGCTGGCTCTTTTGAAAATCTGGCACAAAATGCCCAGAGGGGAAATCTAGCACCAGTTTAGTGGAATTTTGCTACTGAGTTCAGTGTAGCCAGTATTTTACCTGAAGGTCTATCTATTCCAATGAATTTTAAAAAGATTTATAATTTTAGCCAAATGCAGAGAAAACACCCCACAGAGTTCTATTCAATTAGCAAATTCCATTACTTATCATTGGCAGCTTGATGTACAGCAGCTGTTAAAGCAAACAGGCTTGTTTATAATACTGACTACTGAGACACCTGATAGCCTTACTCCAATATGTGATGATAATCAGAATGACTAGCTATGTCTTTAACATCTAGAGACTTGAGAGTATGAATTTTCTTATTCAGATCAAATGCAACAAGCAAGGCTCCCAGCCCTACATCAAGTCCTGGATTACTGTCATTCTTGCATGTCTTTAGAAAAGTACAATAATTCCTACTTCTGGCTCTCTCTCATGCACACCAACAATGGAGAGAATATATTAAGTGGACAGTCCTTTGACTCCACTCCCAACAGCTTACTTAGATTTCCACTAAGAAATTGGTGGTGTCATATATGCAGTCTGGCCCAACTATCCACTGCTACTGTTTAACATCATTACAACCAGTCTTAAAAGGGACATCAATTATAAGGGCTATGAATTTTTAAAAAATACATTAAGACTACACATATGCTACCCTAACCTATGATTACCTCTGCCAGTTAAGTTTTTACAATAATCCCTCTCATCTGTTGCTGTGTAAAATACCAACAGAGGAATCTGACTAAAGGCAAAACAATAAGGCTACCAGATGCACAAAATATGAGCGTAAAGATAATTCTCACTAATCTTTATTATAGTCTGTTATATGTAAAGAGATAAAAAATGCTCATGCAGAAGGACAATTTTAAAATGGGGGTATCCTTTTTAAAAGTATGCCTCATGAACAATGATTTTTCAGCAAACAATAGCTTCCAACTATTGCTCAAGTCTGTCTAAAGATTTTGGCTCATGTTTATCTCCAAGTTTCAGGTAGGTATCATCTTGTTTCAAAAATGAAGAATGTCATCTGCTCAGCTGCTATCTTCCACCACCCCCTTCTGTGATCTCTCTACAATGAAAGTCATGCAAGAAAGAGAACTGGTCATTCCTCTTGATCCCAGGCTTGACATTCTCACTAGCAATCTTGCCTTAGTGGAGAGATCAAAAAGAATTTCAGATGGACTAGAATAAGATCTTTCCACCAACTTCATTTAAAGATAACTTCCTTCCTCAGAGGACCACATGGATGGCTGCTTATCATTTTAGCAGCTTCCCCTTATTTTATTTTTGTGAACATGAAACAGCTCAGAAAAATGCCAGCTAGAGGGGTTTATAAGGCTATTTTAATTTTTGTACCAAACTCTGTTATTTACATGACTATGCAGCTGAAAAACTTCACATTGGACATGTCAGGCTCAATTGTCATTGGCAGATTGATATCAACTTATTTTAAGAAGTAAAAGGAAAAAGTTATGAGAACATCAACTTTGCTATGTTTAACATAGGAAGCAATAAAACAGTTACAGAAATGGGAAAGCGATTGGGTGGTGGTGTTAGTGATTGATGAGATCATGGGAAGTGGTAGGAAAAAAATGGGAGTGTGTGGAGTTATGGAATGATAAAGAGTTTTCAGTTTGTTATAACCTCAAGTTATTTTGGAAGATGGGCATCAGATTACTTAGTTCTATGGAGAACTGGTGGACTCGTTTTAATTTTTGGTCTTCAGAATACTGGACTAATTTCTGGATTAGTTTAGAGGTTGTTTCTCATTCTAATTGTACTGAAATATAAAATTGTTAAGCCCATACTGAAATGGCTGATTAGCATTTAGTGATACCTGACTGTATGAATTATTTAACTCAGCATGCTAAAGGTTAAATGAAATGGTAGGAAAGCAGTGACTGAATAAGTTTCTGAATAAAATGTAAACACTGCCAATAGTCAAGCTGAAAAATAAGGATTCATGGTCATCTCAGCGGCTGCAAAAAATTTAGCTTTTTATTGATTTGTCAAGAAATTCCCATCAAATATTATTCTCTCTAGTGAGATTGCAAGAACAGAACACAGAGTGGGATTTTTTCAAAGCTGTTAACTTATCCAAATTTTGCAACGATTACAGTTTAAGTCAGAATCCAGATCTCTCAGCACCTATCCAGCAACCTTGTCTGTTCCTCTTCAGACACCAAAGAATGGCAAAGATAATCCAGAGAACATGCCATTAAAATAATGGAAAAAGCAAACAGACTTGAGCTGAAACCTTCTTACTCAATCATTGCCTTCAATACAGAACACAGTGAGGAATTTATAAATAAATGATGGCAGCACTCCTTGGATATACTCCTCTAGAAAGATTTTTAACTATCAGATTCACTAGATGATGCAAGTGAAGAAAAAGGAACAATAAAGGATGAAATAAAAGAAACAGGGAGATGGAAGTAAGGTGACTTCATGCCAAGAATGCCAAGGAAAAGCGTCTCTACAATCCTGCCAGGGCTGGTAGGGGGAAGGAGGGATGCTCACATAGGACCCAATCCTGCACCTTCCCATTTTTGCAAACACCCCCTCCAACCCACTTGCTCTGCGCTTGGGTAGATGCCCTTCCCACTCCACTTTAGTGACAACCCTTAAGATGTCACATGGGCTGCAGCTGTGCACTAAGTGGGTGTAGATGTTCACTAGCACTGGGGTTGCCTGACAGGTGCCTTCTGGTGACGGTTCTGGGAAATTGCTATGTGCACACCTGTCCAGTGAGCCATTCTCTATCTCTCCCAGTTTCTGTCTGGTCCAGCCCTTTTGCTAAGTTTCCCTTCCCAAGGCAGGATCTAATCCAAGCAACCTACTCAGGGGCTGTGGCTGCCACTAGTCCTGGTGCCACCCACTGGTGGTCTGGGGGGACCCTATCCATTACACTTTAGTGCTGCATTGACCCCCATCACAGTCCTTCAGGTCCCCAGGACCACATTCTGATCA
>ML681984.1:48589263-48763753 GCA_007922195.1 Podocnemis expansa
AAAAGCTCAAATATGTCAACAAAACTGTGATTGTTATATATTCAATCAACACTGATCCTTGTATTTGAACTTCAGAGAACTAATTTCTTAAGTGACTAACACTGTGGAACCTACTCCTAATATACTCAGATGACAATCTACAGAAAAAACTTGCAAGAAACTCCTGAAAGCCATTTCTTGTGCTCAATAACTAGTAATGTGTCATTTTATTTTTTAATAGCAGATGAGCTGTAATAAAAGTTGTAAATTATAGAGGTTTTGCTGGATGTCATTTAACAAAAATTGTAGTTATAGTTTCACTTTCTACACAAGTCTATGAGAAATGTTTTCATATGTTAAAGAAACAGCTAAGATTCAATATATGAAGATAAGCAATACTAAGAACTGTAAATAATGCAAAAATATTCAAGAATACAAAGGAAAGTGTTGCAGTGCTTAAATAAAAGTTTTCTTATTTAAAAAGAAAATGCACTTGTATAAAGTTTTTGTTGCCTTTGCTGAACCTCTAGAAACTACTGTTAACACAAATAAAATAATTATTAGATGTAGCTTAATGCTGCCAAAATGGAAAAACTGCAGAAACAGGAGTATGCTCGAAGTGAGCCTAAATAATGGTCTTGAAAACGGGAGTTCTCAAGCAGGCATGCAATAGCTGCATGCAGGGAACATGCAAACCCATTACCTACCTCCCTTTCCACTTTTAGAAAGAACAAATAAGCATGCAAGGTAATCTTCCTCTTGACTTTTCAATTCTAAACAGTAAAAGAGCAACCAACATACTTAGATCTTTCTGCTCCTAACAAATATAGCAGTAATCATATCATATCTAAGTCTTTCTACAAGACTACAAACTAAATTCACCAATGCTGGTACAGTGGTCTAAATCACACTTCCTTGCACCAATCCCCTCACTGTAAGTGAAGGTGGAGGGAAAGAACCCTTCCCTTGGAAGACAACTACCCAGGGTTCCTGCCATTACACTCCGTGGAGATTTTACAGCATCTCAAAGCATCTTTAATTCAAACAAAGATTCTCAATATCCATTTTACTAGTATGAGAATCTGTGGGGAGCAATTAGATTGTCATAATTCCCAGCTTTCTTGTTTGTCCCTGCCGCACAGGTCAGTCATCACTCATAAGCAAAGGCCTGTAACTACCTTCCGCTGTAACAATCTGGACAGTCAGCAGTTTGCGTCTCCTGGCTTATTCTGGTAGCACTCTTAGTCCTCTGTCTACAAAGTCTGAGATTGAAAACACCTTAAATTAAATAGACTTGTTAAAGCAGAAGCGGAATCCTACTACAATAAAAACAATCAGAAATACAGGTTAATAAACCCTAGTCCTTCTCTGCTTAGACTAACAAATGCACTGCCACGCAGATTGGACCAGCAGTCCATTTAGAATGGTAATGTTTCCTATGGTCACCAGCAACAAGTCCATTAAAAACATGTACACAGCCCATAAAAATCAGAGTTTTGCATCAAAAGCCCAAGAAGAAATGCTTGTTTAAGTGGTTTGGATAGCCTTTTGGGTTACTTACATTGTTGTTGCGTGTTTCTACAGCTGGAAACTTTCTGACAATGAATTTGACAGCAGATTCCAGATTTTTGTCAATAAGATATGATGGTTTTGCTTTGGGGTCTCCACATGCCTACAAAAAAAAGAAGAAAAAAGGAAAGTGAACTAAAATACATTAATTCATCTTGCTAAAATTAAGTAATTGTAGCAAGTCTGCAGTCAGAAACTAGAAAGACTTATTTTTTAGTGAGCAGGTGATAAAATGAGTAGGCAAAGTGCAGGGATTGTCACAGCTAGAATATGCAATGGGAGACAGTACAGAGATGCTCTTCTACTGAAAAAAAAATGCATGGAAGTTTCAAAGCAGTTAGTGCAGAACAGCAGTGAGGGGGAAAGCTCAATCCTAAAGAAGAAAAAGATATTTTACGTCTATCAATTGTTTGAGGTAGGGTTGTATTCATCTGATGCTAATAAACTGTTTGAAAAGTCAATCATATCATCATCTGTAGAGGAGAGTGTTGGGTATATTAAATGATTAGTGTATTCTATGTGAAGCAAAATAGGAAACAATCTGTATTTAAGTTTTTCACTCTCATTATATTCTGCAAGACAGTGCTCTTTCCTGCAATTAAACTAATTAAAGTAAAAAACTATTTCCAAAAGTTAGGAGCATGTAGATCTACTCAGATTGTAAATTGAACTTTCAGTGTCCCCCACACCCTAAGCAAAATTACAGTACTGCTGTCAGCTGTGCTTTAGAAACAGCACTTCAAACAATTACACTGTCATCTAATACCTGAATCTCAATTGAAAATGTTAAATCTTTTAAGTAATTGGTTTGGCCACATCAGCAGTACAGGGTTCTGTGGGCAACCAACTCATCAACCATCTTCAACAGATGACAGTGATTCATGCAAACTTCAGTGAATGCGTCTTAGAAACCTACTGTTCTAAACTACAGTGGCAAAAACTGGACAAAGACCAATGCTGTACAGTGCCAGAAGTGTAACAAAGTGCTAACTACAAGGCAAAATATTGTGCTCAATTGTATTTTCATTCTAGTATATAGTTTTATTCCCCCCATCCCCTCACCCATAAGGATTTATAAAATGTCTGTGTCTCATGCAAACTAGATAACATGCTATGTGTTTCTATGCAAGATAGTGACTAGGATGACAGCTCATTTTAACTTTTCTATATTGATTTCTATGGCTGTTGTTGTGGATTATAGAGACAGAAGTCATGGAGTATGAGACTGATCTGAAAGCGGGCAAGCGGGCATAGGGAAGGTGAAAAGCTTTGCAAACCTTCCAAACTTGTCCTTGCTGGGAAAGCATTGTAACAAAGAGAGAAAAAAATTACACATAAACAAAATATTCTCAAACTCTGGCATTATTACTTTTAAAATGTATTAACACACTTATCTATAGTCATCAAATTAAGGTTATGGCTATAGGCTACTATATTTAACACACTTTCTAATGGACAGCCATTCTAAATACACACAAACTAGCATTTAGTTATTGCAATTCCATTGCTGTATAACAATGTTTTGATTGCAATACATGTTGCATCATGTCAGTTCCCCTTGAGTTTTCCAAACCAAGTTTAAGGAATGGGGGTGTGGGCAAGTGGGGTTGACAAGACGACAGCACATACATCTATAAAAGAACAGGAGAGAGACCATCAGTGAAATTTTACATACCTGAAAAAGAAACAGCAGCCAACACATAATTCTAAAACTCCTGCTCATATTACAAAGAGACTTGCTGAAAAGCCAGATTATGCTAAAACAGCTACCTAAGCACCACAGCTGTTATTTTTCCTCCAGGGAACAAATACTAAACTAACCTTTCCCAAACAGTCACTGCTAACTCTCTACTATTCTTCAAAAAGTACTCACAATGAAGCCGAAAATTGAATGCCCATATTTTAAATTATAAACAGTAATTTTTCTTTTCAGTCTCAGAAGCAAAACACATGCTGAAATATATTTAGCCATAAAGAGAATCATCCATAGCGTGCACATCCTTAAAAAAGAGACACCTCCAAACAACTGAGTTCTAAGCTTTGCAGTGAGACCCCAACCTGCAGGCAAAGAGACCTGAAAATCCAAAACTCTGACTAGTTTTTCCCCCAGTCACCATGTAACTAAAATTTCCTCAAGATTAGAACATCCATTATCATTCCAGAATTTGTTTACCAATGTTAAGCTGACTAGGTGATCAGAGCTCTTATTGACAAGAAGTGCAAGATGAATATATAGTTACAGACACCCAGTGAAGCCAAATATTGTTTACCAATACATCCAGAAAACATAAAAAGTAATAAACATGTTAATAGTTGTGACTCATATTTCTAAAGGCAAAGCTTTTATTTAGATCATGGGTGTCAAAGTTAAGGGGGCCAGATCTGGCCCACTCAGGGCACTGATCCTGCCCCCCCATAGTTGCCTGGGCTGTAGCTGGGAGTGCTTTGTAGCAGCAACAAACACAGACAGGGGCTACCTAGGCAGAGCAGGGCTAAGCCTCTTTGTGACTCGGATTGTGTGAGTGAGTCAGAGCACAGGGAAACAAAGGAAGCACTCCAACCAATCCCAGCTCAGGTTTGCTGTGGTCTGCCAACCAATCAGAGTCTCAGTCACAGCAGGCTGGGCCAGGCCCCCAGGAAGCCACCACACTACCCCCAATCCCAACTGGTCACTGATAGACAGTTGGAATGCTAATCTGATTGACTGCACATGCACAAACCACAAGTAAGAAAAGGAAAAAGTAAATGGGACCCATATGGGAATGAGCCAAATCAAAGGCCAGTCAGGACTGAGCCAACCATTCCAAATGACTGACAGTGGGGGGGGAGGCTGGAACCAAGCCTGCCTGTGGCTGTGACTGAGGCTGACTGCCTGTCACCACACAGTAGGGGAAGTGGAAAGGGAAGGAGAAGGGGGGTGTAGGAGCTGTCCAGCTGGGGAGGTGGAGTCCAGGAGCAGCCAAGCAGGGGAAGGGGGGGTCCGGGACCTACACAATAGAAGGGGGATCAGGAAGCCAGCATAGGGAAGAGAAGCCCACATGGCACGAAAAAGGGAAGATGTCAGAGAGCCTGCAGGGCTGGGGGCAGGCAGGGAAGAAGGGGAGTCCATGCTGCTCTGAACATTGCAGGGGAAAGGACTGGGGAGCCCTGGAAGACATGTCCCCTGACAGGTGTCCTGCCCTCCAATGTGGCTCTCCACATTGAATGAGTTTGACACCTCTGACTTAGATTGAATCAAGGACTAATGCTCATCCACTGAAGAAAATGCAATGCACCAGACTAAAGGAATATATCAATGCTTAAAGCATCAGGGTGCTTCTCCATGTAATTTTCCTTTCTTCCACAGATCATTAATTTGTTTACTAATGCTTGCTTGCCCCGCTTCCCAACCCTCTTCCTTCAGAGGACTACAATAAACACCACTCTTCCACTAAGTGAAAGAAAGGAAAGCCTCTGCAGTCTTCCCAGCCTCCTACTGGTAGACGGAGACAGGGACCCAAGCTTCATTACCAGGCTGGCCACGGCTGCACCAACACATCTTTCATCCATTTGTGTGACACCATGTGCAACTTCATACCTTCTCACACCAGACCTCTCATCACTCACTCAGCATTTGTCAAAAGAAGTTCATGTCCAGAAAATTCACTCCACTACCCAGGAAAAAACTGGAACTGAGCAGGCCTATATTAGTGTCTGCCACCGGTGCTACTACGAAGCCAGTAGCAAAAGTAGCAGTATAGTGTGATCTGTGTAGGAGATAAAAGAGCAAAAAGACAAGGAAGTTGAAGGCAGTAGACTGAATACAAATCCAAGTAAATCATAGATATTGTTTGCTGGCTAATACAAGGTGCAGTGTTAAGAACCCAACTTATCTCCTCTTCCCCATTGCAGAAACCAGGAACACCATAGCACAGCATATGTCAAATCTGAGGACTGTTTGCCTCACTTTACCCTTCGTGAACTAAAGAAGCAACATTAATAGCTTTCACTAGGAATAAGGTTTAGTCTTCTGAAAGGTAACCACAATACACAGCCTTCTGGTCTCCTCATAACCCCTCAAGAGGGGAATTAAAAGCAAGAGAAGAAAGGTATGGAATGAATTAAAAACAACTTGAGAAAAAGGAGTAGGGAGAAAGCGAAAAAAGTTAATACCAATTTTAGAGGAAGACTAAGATTTTTTAGTAAAAAAACCAAAACTTGGATGTAAAGTTTTTCAGTCACCCACTTGACTATTACATATGGTGAGGACAGCAAAGCCCCGTACAAATTAAAACATATGGCTCTCAAATCAAAAGCACTCAATCCTTTTTAAGATTCAGTGTCTTTTGATGCACTTCAAGCTTGATATCTCACTAGATGCAGATGCCCCATTACTGCCAAGTGGATTGCTGTAACTATGGATTTTTATTTCTGATTTACAGCCATATAATACAGTGACAACTGTTTCAGCACTTGCAGAAAATCAAATCAAGTCCTAAAAAAATGTACTACTAACTAACGCAACATTCCTGGAATACAACATTCAGAAGCTATGGGCTTCTAGCTGCTTCAGAACTGGAATAGTATGCTGAAGGAATCTCCAGCAAATCACTTTCAAATTCTCATCAATGATACTTGGCAAATGTAACATAGCTATGCTAGGTAAGAAGATGCAACATAAGCAACAAGGCCAATACATGGAATTGCTATTTTAGAAATAATGCTTCAATAAAATAACAGACAGTTTTCTGTCAAGCTACGGAGGATCTGTTTCCTCAGCAATCTACACTAGGATAGGTAGCCTGCCACCATTAGTTCCCTCAGCTGAAGATTTTTTCCCATTGGGAAACATCACAACCAACTCTAGAACACAGTCAAAGATAATATAAAGAACCACAGGAGTCCAGTTCCTATGTTTTCATTTCTAGTTAAAGTGTGCTTACGAAAGCAAAAGCAGGTAATTTTAGTTGAATGTCAAACACTCTGACCAAGCACCATATGAGCACAAAATGTCAAATGGAGTTTAATTTGGTGAACAAAAAGACACCGTCACATCTTTTAAAATGTATTTTCTTATTCATTAGGAAAAGCTTAGACAGCTTTGAGTGAAGAATTTACTTCATGTTATTTGATTTGATTTTTTACTATTTTGCAATTTCTGGTTCATAACCACTAGGACAATGCTGCCATATTTGGGCAGCAAAGCTGCAAGGAAATGTCTGTTAGAAGTCTTATGATGTATAAAATAGCTTTATTATGAAAAACAGTTATTTCTAGAGAAGAAAATAAAATCCAATATGACTGCTTCTGAAACACAGTACTCCAGTATTTGGAGACAGAAAAATCCAGCGAGATTTTTGCCCTACTGTAATTACATGTTAACGGTAAAAGAGTTAATCTGATGACAGGAAAAAACAAAACGCGAAGTATTTTAGTCTACTGAAAAGATCAAGCGAATTGCTGCATGTGACCAGCTAATCACTCAAGATCAAAGGAGCCCACCAACATAAGACACCATCAGTCTTTAAGACACAGCAACTTGGTCTGGTGGACTGGATACTAACTAAGAATCAAAAGACAGATTTTCTATTCCTGTTCTTTCCTTGCTGACCTGCAGAAATGTCAAGTCTTGCTCGCGGGACATGAGACTCGTTCATTAGCATGCTATCTCATTTTCACATACATTCCAAAGGTCCTCTCACTCATTTTGAGTAAATATCTAAAAAATTTAAATTATCTATAATATTTTTACTCAGGAGCTAATAAGAGACAACAGTACACCTGGGGCTTCAGGCATACGGCTGTTTTCCAAGTCAGATCTACATTCTAAACAGGCAGGAGAGGAGAGAAGGAGGAGGGGTGCATGTGTAAAAATACTTGATGGTCAAAGAAATATGAGCTTGCTTTAAAAAAATCATCAGGACTTGATCAAAACTGTCTAAGTTCTGAAAAATACAGTTCAACATTTAAAGCACCCTAAACAAAGTCATGACCCTTCATTTTTCCAGTAGCAAGCAAGACTTTTTTTTTTTTAATGTAGTCTTCAAAAGTTCCCATTACTGTTCAGTGCTGATAGGCTGGTTTTTGTTTTACCCATCTGAAATGCAGGAGAAGAGGTGTTCAGTCTTATCTGCAAGAATAAGACATCATTCAGACCAACTCTTGGACTAGTAAGACACTATTATTCAAGTGAAGCTGGGAAACCCTGAGTTGTCTTTCAAATGTGAGCACCAAAAATAAGCTATGAAAACAAAAGGGGAGCACATGACTAAAATGAGGAACCAAATTAGATGTTAAAAGATGGGTGACATCGGAATCTTTTATCTATTATCTGTTGGCTTCAAATAAATGAAATTCATTTAATGTATTGTTTGGTTGTTTCATTGTAATTAATTAATTTATTTTGGAATCTGGTTGTTTTAGTTTGCTGTAAGAGCAATAATACACAAACCAAAGATCTGCGCTATAGTGTTTTTCAAACATTATCATTTTGACAAGATGATAGGTTTATATAAACAATGTTTATTTTGCATAACAAAAATAAAACTGTTTATCAACACAGCAGTCTATTTTAAAATATTTTTCTTGTTCTGTCCACTGACTATGCACCTAAGGGCACTTCTAAACTTAAAACTTACGCCAGCACAGCTATACCAGAACAGCTGTGGTGCTGTAAAAAAGTTTGTGAAGCTGCACTATGTCGACAGGAGAAACCACTCACACCAAACATCATAATGCCACCTAGCCAAGAGGCAGTAGCTATGTCGGTGGTGTTTTATTCACATTCCTGAGCAACAAAAGTTTTGCCAGAGTAAGTGTTGGCACAGACAAGGCCTAAACCAGGGGTTAACAACTCTGGTCCTCAAGGACCTTCAGTCATTCAGGTTTTTTTTATTTTTCTACCCAGCAAATAACTGATTTTATTAAAATCCACTGGTTCGCATTGCTTACAGACTTTTCAAATGCCCAAGGCTTTAAAATGAATTAGGACTTAAGCGTTTCATAAGCAATATTAAGTAGTGCGTATTTTAAATCAAAAATCCAAGAACCTAAGGATGAGAATCCCTATCTTAAACAACGATCTAACACAGTGGTTCTCAACCTTTTCAAGGCCACAAACCCCCTTTGCAGGGGGAAGGGAGTCCACAGCAAATGTGGCCCGTGCAGGGGCAGAATGTGGCCCGCTGCTCCCCGAGGCCTTGGCTCCCCGAGGCCTTGGCTCCCCTCCCCTGCCTGGGGTGCTGGGAGCCGCTGCAGTCATGGCCCGCCTTGGCCAGCAGCCGCCGGCCATAGCCCCCCTTCCCTGGCAAGTGCAGCTGGGAGCACCTGGCTGTCCCCCAGGCTGCTCTGAGAATGCTTTGCATGCTCAGAGCAGGAGTTTTTAAAACTCCCAGCCTGGGAGAAGCTCCCTGTTGGTTGGCCAGAAGCACTTCTGGCCTCAGATCCCTGCCTGTCCATGGACCCCCTGCAGCCACACTGCAGCCCACCAGGGGTCAACGGCCCACAGGTTGGGAACCACTGATCTAACACACCATCTGGAGAGTCTCACTCTTTGGAGCTGCGAATCTCAGGCTTAGGCTACCTAACGCAGTTAACTCGCCCTCCAGCTGTGCACTTACATACTCAGGTAAGGGAAAATTCACATTAAGGGAGGCTGGAAGTTGGCATTGTAACTCCACCCCTGCAGGAGGGATAGCCTTCTGTTCGACCTTAATAAACCAGGTCTATGTGAGTGTGTACGAATCAGACTTTAATTGACTGACTGGTCCCACAATTCGTGTTATTTCAAACTTCTCCAGGCTGATATGCTGCAGCTTTGTTACATCACCAAGAAGTATCTTTCCCGTCCTCTCTACCCGCAGGTAACAGAACACGCAGCAGGGTGGACCCAGCCTGTGGGGGGTGGGTGTGTGTGAGAGAGAGAGAGACTTCACTCTGTGGGGTGAGGAATTTCTCTGTCTGTGAAATCTGTGGGTTAAAGGGAAAACATAGGCAGACCTTTGCAACAACTCCTGTAAGAGATGTAAAGTTCAACTCCCAGAACACAGTAAAGTAACAGCTGTTTTCAATAAGTGTGTTTATATTTGGTGCCTTGATACAATTCATTGTGGGTAACACAAGGGGAGAGGGAATGAATACGCAAGGCATCACTACTGCTCAGGACAAACCCCGTCGCCACCACATAGTCTGCCCTCCACCCCCACCGCCCCCAACATGCCTAGTTCTGATCCCTGGCCTGCTGCTGGGGGGACCAGGCACAATCCACACACCAGGCTCCTGCCTGGGGGACCCTGGTGTGCAACCCTCCACCCAGCTCTGGGTCCTCTCTCCACCACTGGGGAACTCTGGTCTGCATCTGGCTCAGGGATCCCCTCCCCCTTACTCCATGACCCCACCACCACCACCAGGGACCCTGCAGCAAGCACCCAGCTCTGAGCTTCCCCCCCAGAGCCCAGCAACTGCTGCCACCTAGCTTTTTCCCTCTGTTGGGCCACTACATTCTGCTGTGCAGATAGGGCCTCCTGGGCTGGAGAGGGAGGGGTTAAAATTTGCCCTGCCTTGGCTAGATGAAGCAGCCCCAGGGGCTGGCAGCTCTTCTCTCCCTGCTACACAGACAGGGCAGGAAAAGCACTTCCTGTTTCCCTATGAGAAGGGGGGAGGGATGGGGGCATTGCCTCATGGCCCTAGCTCTTCCTTGCACTGTGGGACACTTACCCACAATGCAATGCTTCTAAAGTGGGAGTCACAGAGAGCAGTGCTGGTGCATGGAGTGAGGTGTGGCCATTCAGCTTCAGTTTTGTTATGCAGACTTCTCAATGTCAACATTAGCTGGCGCCCAAGTGTAGACATACCCTCAACTCTTAAGGACAGCCAACCTGTGGCATCTCTGGACTTGCTGTGACTCTGAGCAGGTCACCTGCCTTCTCTGTGTCTGACTCCCCCTTCTCATGCCTTGTTAATCTAGAGCAGGGGTCTCAAACTCAAATCATCATGAGGACTAGTACGTTAGCCCGACGGCTGCACCACTGAAACCTTTTCATACAATGGTATTGCAAATATCAGTAACGATCCTGTTGTCACTGGCCGCAGAAAATAGCTTTAGGGGCCACAAGGGCCGCATGTTTAAGACCCCTGATTTAGAGGGTAAAGTAAGCGTCTTAAACCAGAGCCCATCTCTTAATACAAGTTTGTTCAGTCTAGCATAAGAGAGTTTAGACCTTGATTGGCACTTCCAGGGATACCCAAATAAAAATTTTACACTTAAAAACACTGGGTTCTGAAATATTCCAATGCAATTTGAGAAGATTGTGAACCAAGAGATAAATGCTTGTAGGACAAATCAGAACAAAGATATAGCAAGTTTATCTTATGTTGTTTCTGCTAGTCAGAATATATAACAACTCCTCCCCCCCCCCCCCCGATATCCCCTTCTCTTCCTTTTGGCTACCTTAGCCTGCCCCAGGCCATTTCCAAATGGCTCCAAATGATGCAGAAGGGAAACTTTTCCCAAAACTGGATCCTTGTATCAGTAATGAAGGACCAAATTCCAGTTGGACAAAGAACAGGCAGAAATTACATCAACATACACATGTCTATACTCCAACAGAACCTAAGCATCTGTGAATGTTCCTGAACTAAAGGGTCATGCTAAGCAGCACAGCATGTTCTTACTCCTTCATTAAGCTGAAAACCATTCTTAGTTTTCTTTCTAAACGCAACTGCAAACTGAACATAATCACACTGAGCCCCCCAAAACCTAAATTATCTTTTGATCAACAGTTAAGTAATTCTCTCATTTATATGAAGAGAACATATTTATGCATGGGGTAATTTATTGTCTGAAATAATTAACTTTTATGTACATGACTGAGTATCTAGTGACAACAGTAAACTTGCTATCCACTCAGGCTGTCTTTATCATAAGAAAATATTTTAAAATTTTAACCAAACTCCAGTTTCTAGAGAAATGGCTTTTGTAAGATAAAAGAAACTGGCCCCTATGTTTAAAATGTTGTAAAAATGGCATAAAATGGCAAGCCGTCAGAATACAAAAGTAAAAAAAAACTGTACTAACCCACAGCATCATTCTGGAATGCAGAGCTGTAGCCTTTGCCAGAACCAGTAGATTAACCACATGTTGATTTACCCTTTGATCCAGTAATTGCTGGGAGAATTACAGAAGGGCTCCACCACATTTTATTTAAAAAATATGAACAGAATGACAGACTATTATACCTAAAATCCTGCATAACTTAAAAATGGACATTTAAAAAACACAGCATTCAAAGCAGGAGCATACGTTTATATGGATTGCTCACAGACACTTCAGGGTAGATCCACACAAGACCCGGATACTGTAAGACTCAGCACAGGGCTCAAAGAAGCCTTGCCACCCAGTGGAATCCACAGCCCTGAGCTAGGCTACTAGACACCCAATACAATACAGAGGGAGAGACAGGTGCTTAAGAACAGGATCCACAAAAGCTAGCATTCTGAGCAGGCAGCTGTCTAAGCCACCTACTAGGAAATGCTAATAAGGGGGTACGGCTAAGACCTCTGTTCAAATGGAATCAGGAGCTGAAGTCAGGGTTGAAGGGAAACATCTGTATCTGCTTGGGATTCGCTGCCATGAATTCTCTACTGGAGCTGGATGCCAAAGACATTTTTAGCAAGGAACGCCAGAGGAGGGAGAGAGGATGGTGGCGGGCATGGTGCCCCTTTTTAAACTTTTATGCCCACAGAACTGCCAGACCCTGAGTCGATACATGAGGGAAACAGGTTCAACTCCCCCCTCTGCCAGGTGGAGAGAATGTTCATAGGATGGTGATCTACCCCCTGGGTATTCTATTCTCTCTCTCTCGATGAAGCTGTTTCACTTTGCATAAAGTTTCATGGGGTCAGAACGAATGACAACTCTGCCAGATGGCCACGGTTCTTGACTTTCAATCTTGATACTTGTTCTTTATGTAGATTTGTTGAGTCCCAGTGTCCTGATGAATCAACTGTATATACAAACCAGTTAAATACATATGCCAACTGGAAAACAAAGGGTTGAAAAGGTGATAATCATAAAATTGCCCTGCAACATTTCTTTCCTCCTGGAAGTAATGCTGAATAAACAAATAACTTCTTCAAGAGGCTCTGTTACATCATGGAAACCACCAAAACCAATGAGAGTAAGCGCATACACCTCAGCATAGAAAAAAATTCTGCTCTAGAAATGTAGCTATTAAATAATGGCCATATTCTACCCTTGATCTGTACAGAATAAGCCTATCTTCTCCATTACAAAATTTAAATTACTTCAGTGGGAACTGCAGTTCATTGACTCCAGTTGGGCTCACCTCATCAGTAGGAGATGTGAGGCTATTTGTTCATTTAGCCCGTGAACAAACAAAAACGTAAAACAACCATCTTCACAGAATAAGTCTGACATTCCAGTTTAAAGAAAAAAAATAGACCAGTAAACATAGATTATTCAAAATTCTAAAATAGCACAAGGCTTTGAAAATTTCTATAATTGGAATAGATGCTAGATATGATTAAATGAATATGTAACAAATAGGGAACAAGTATATAAAAAGACTTAAGCTCTACGAACTTCACAGAGGGGTCCTGGTGTAGCAAAGAATTACAGACAGAAAATGTTTCTAGATTCTATAACAGGCGTGGCCAAACTGCAGCTCAGGAGCCACGTGGCTCTTGAATGAAAAAGTGTGGCTCATGGAAGAACGTCAGCAAATCAGTTTAGTAGGTAAAAGTATACAGCTATATGCCTCAGTGCAGCCCTTGAAGGTTTAATAATCAACTTCTGTGGCTCTTGAGTTCCATAAGTTTGGCCATCCTGGTCTATAACATCTGGCATACAAGTTATACAGCCTTGCCTACAAGAGCCCTTATGCCAGCAAAACTTTTGCCAGTATGGGGTATGAAATAACCCTCCATCTCCAAGCAACATAAGTTTTGTCGACACAAGTAATTGCGTGGACAGTGCTGTGTTGGCATCTCCCACTGACATAACATGGCTGCACAAGTCCTCTTACAGTTGCATCACTACAACTTTTCAGTGCAGATTAGCCCTAGATAACTAAGTATGTTACTTTGGATAGAACTGACCACAAAAATGTAAAAAGCTCCAAAAAAGCAATGAGCAGAAGGGCAGAGTAATCATATGGAGCATATAGTTTGTGATCACAGTGAAAACCTGTTGGGGAACTCATTAAAACTATTAATGTGGGACATGAGCACAGGGATTAGTTTCTCAAGCATTTAAGAGAAAGTGAAATTTGATAACAGTAAAATTCTAAGATCATATACAAAATAAAGAAAAACATGAAATGATCCAACACAGAAAAATTACATTAAAAAGGTCTGGTTCTGCAAAAGGTGGTACATACCACAAAACATCTATATCTGGCTTTCCAAATTTGTGGTATGATTTTAGTAACGAATTAGATTTCTCCATCATTCCCCCAAATTTACAATTAATCTACACAATCAATCACAAGATACCCCAACAAGAGATGGAGAAGTTCTTGAGCCATTCCATTGTACTGTGTGACAAATTCACTTGCCACACAAGAAAATCATGGACAATGTTATGGCGTAGGATTTAAAATATGCAGAACAGTTTTGTCCAAAACTTGCCCAGTGACTAAGTACAAATGGCCTGAAAGTGACTAATTTAATAGTTAGGCAAAAAGATAATTCAGAAACAGATTTATATCTTCATCTCTAAATTTTCCTAGATTCATGTCAGTTACTTAACCTTTGTTTGTCATTTAGTTAAAGCTAATTATCAGTTAACATCTAATTTTGAAAAAGTCAAACCCCAGGGGGAGGGACTGCAGTTATTCCATTGGAAAAATCTATACTGTAAGTTCAACATAAAAGGAAATTCTATATACTATATATGAATATACTAAGATTAAAAAGTGATTGCCTTAATATCTCTGGTGAAGGCTGCTGCAGCTGACTCACTGTTGAATTTTCCATACTTTGTGGAAGTCTACAGTTTATTAATCAACAGGCTTGTCTACTGAAAAGCTGGTATGAAAGAGGGCTTTCATAAAAGAACTAAACAGGTTGCTTTGAGAACTAATCTGCAGTACATGGGCTAATTACTTCTCAAAATAAAGTTCTGATATTTCTTAAGAGCCTTGACAAACTTCCTCCAACAATAGCACATGCTTAATTCTTCATCACCAATGTCCTTAAGTTATTTGTATTGTGTTCAATCAAAAGGTTCACCTATCCTACAAATACAACTACACTGAAAACACTATTTTCCTAGTTATTCTCTTCATCTATTTAGATTTTTTAGCATGAACCAAAACCCTCCATTCTGTAACTGGATCAGATACACGAGATCAAGCTTTGGACCTTCTGAAGCCATGGAAGGCCTTGCAACAAGGATAAGTCTCATCCATGTGACAAATTTTAACCACTTTGTAACAATCTCAGACAGCCAAATTTATAGGGCAACAGGTTCAAATGTTCAAAAGATTTTCTAACACTACCATTTAAGTCCTACATCAGAAATGACAAGCGTTGGATTTAAGTTCAATCTAATGTTTTCTAGGACTAGAGCAAGACAAAGCATTTGTCTCCCTGGCAAAACTACAGACTTCAATGGCACTTTTGTGTCAAGTATGCCTATAGAATTAGACATTTCTTATTTAATTCTAAGTCTAATACAGCACAACACTGAAACCCACTACATTTTGTAAGGTTAGCTCTGAAAAGTCGTAATGTTAGTAGACATCAGAACCGGTTAAACAGAAAAGGCTGATTATGCTAATTAAACATGAAGGCAGTGTCAGAAGTGGAGAAAGGGATGAATGGTGGGGTTTAATTGCCATGAAATTTCAGTACCTTAAATTAAGTGACTTGTAATCTGCCCAAGAAACAAAAAAGTTACTAAAACTTTTGGTTTCATCGGCAAAACATAGACCAGCTCTCCTGGCATGATTTTGAATTTAATGTGTAAATCAACTGTAGCTTAAAGCTGACCTAACATAGGTTGACTTCAGTTTTCAGTGTGGACATGCCCTGTGTTCATATCAGGCCTGGGAAGAGAAGTATGGAATGGCAACTCAGTGAACCAAAACTGGTATGTTGGCAATCAGACCTAATTGGTGAATAAAATAAGGAGAGAATAGACTATTCTACGTATCACTCTCTTTCGCAGACCTTAAAATAGAAGATTTTGGAGAAAAGTTGGCAACAGAAACGCTGGCTGACTAAAAGACAAAAGAAACAGGAGGCGGCAAGGTTCACCATTATGGGTGTCATTCCCACGATCTCCTGGAATCCCAGGCCTCTTTTGCCCTAATCCTAAAAGATGTCCTGACCAGATCAGGGAGAGGAACCCAGATAAAATTACCATTTCCACATCCACCAGCTCAATCCCAACCACCATCTGGAACAGCAGTCTGGCTCACACTCAGATATTGCCATATGTCCTTTTCCTTCCCTAAGAGATGTCCTCACCAGATCAGAGAGAGGGACCCAGAAAACATTACCATTTCCACATCCACCAGCTCAATCCCAACCACTATCTGGTATAGCAGTCTGTCTCACACACACACACCACCATGTGTACTTTTCCTTCCCTATCTCCTTTTTCTTTCTGGTTAACAAGAGACAGCCTTGCTTAATCAGCCAAGACTATATATTTTACCACACTAACACAGGCCTGTGACCAGAAAGCCAGCTAAAAGCAATGCCCCGCCTAAATAGACCAATGTTAGTAAAACTTAAACAGGTCTCAGGTTGGGCTGTTAAGACTATGCGCTGTACCCTGCAGTTCTGTCTCCCTCTCTCTGTGTGCATGCATGTGCATATGAGAGAGAGAGAGAGAGAGAGAGAGAGAGAGAGAGAGAGAGAGAGCATGTAACAACTCCATTCCATCTCAATTAACATCCCTTTCCCCTCCCAAAAGACAGTTATTGCCATATTTAATACCATCTAAGAGACTGTCAAACAAGGATAATTTCTTCCTTAAAATCTCTCCTCAACTAAAGGGAAAGGAAACAAGGGATGCTGTTAAAGTTATAGCCACTGTTAAATACCTTATATTTTTAATGCTTTTGCTCCCCACCCCCTTTTCCTGCATCTTTAATAAAAGGCTAAAAGATTTGTATGGTGTCTGCCATGTTTCCAAACAGGCTCAGGTCCCTGGAAACCAAATGTGAAATCTTGTTTAAAACTCTTGAGTTTTAGAAAGTTACAAGATCATGTTAACACCTTAAACCCTCAGCCTATTTATTCCTTCTAAATAAATACAACAAATCTCAACAACATCTTAAGAACAACTTTAAGAAGTCTGTGCACAGACATAAAACCCGTGCTTTGGAAACGAATATGGGTAACACAAACAATTAAAAATGTCAAGTAACAACACTAATTTCTGATTCCTTATTTTTGTGGAGTTTTATTCTGTAATCTTAATTTTGTTGTATTATACAGTTCTGCTGAAAGTACTGTTGCTTTGACACTGATTAAAATCAATTAATCAAAAACCACAAGAACTTTGCCACCAACACTGGCTTCTATCACAGTTTCTTGTCTTAGTTCAGTCAGCTATTCCTAGTGTTTAAATTCACCAATGAATCTTATCACAGATGCTTCCTGGCAACTGCACAATTTTTTTTAAAAAGTTCTCTTAAAAAAAAAACACTGAAAAGAATTGTTCCTGCGTCACTTCTATTGGACAGCATGCTTACCTAAAAATGATAGGAGCATTGACAGAGAAATTTAACTTCGTTTAACTTTGCTGATCTCACTGAAGCAAAGCCTTGGCCACATTTGGAGTTCACTAAGTCAACTGAAGGGCTTCCTTAAGTCGACTTAATAACTCCTGCCCTTGAAGTTGACTTAAGCCAAGGGACCCATTTAAAGTTGACCTAATAAAGTTGACTTTAAATGGGTCCCCTGGCTTAAGTCAACTTTATGAAGTGGACTTAATGCAATGTGGCCTCACTAAGTAGACATAATAAGGTCTACTGAAAGTTGACTTTAAGCAGACTTTATTAACTCAACTTAAAAAAGTCAACATAGCTTTTGTAGTGTACACATAACCACTAGTGGCAACGTCACAAGCACGAGAACTTTTCTTGCACAGCACACTTACAATAGACCAGAGATTGGAGAGAAAAACACTAAACTGGGTGTGCTTCTACAGAAAAATTGCTTATGTACAAGCTTAGTAGGAAGTACTGTGTGAAAAGCAACAGCACCAGTATAGTCCTTTAAGGAGCCAAGGAAATAGGCAGGTTCAAATAATAGAAGGAACAAGGGAAGGGAGAAAGTATAGGGGCAGCACATCCAAACATCATGATAATCATTGTGCAGACCATAACCTTCCTGAAGAAATCCACTCTCGGTGCAGATCAGATACAAACAAATGGTCCACTAGCAACAGGCTAAAAGTATTTTACTCTACCATATACCACTTTACTAACCACTCAATGATACCCATATCCCATGCTCTCACCATGGGAGGGGGGAAGCAAGAACTCTTCATACTTCTCCAGGCACTCCTCCTTACTTCATTTTATTCTTGTCCCCTAAATTACTATTGATAATCAGAATCCTGAGGGCAATAGCAAAACTGATAACAGTCGCATTAGTTTTACTCTGCTGCTGCAGAGATCTATTACTCCACAGGAAGACTGATGCATTCAGTGAAAGAAGGCTGGAGAAGTAGAGTAGCAGACATGGAGTCCTGGCAGCAGAGGAGTGGAAGAATAGAATAGTGGATCCCACAGCCAGTGCTTCTGTGCAAGCTCATTTATGAGCCTCAAGGTTTTGGTAAGAAGTCACCAATTAAACTGTTAACTCACACACAGTATTAAACAAATAACTAGGACATTAACATGAAAGATTAATGATGATCAAGTTTTGTGTAAAGCAGATACTATGGATTATATCTGAAAACAATGAAGAACTTCTGACCTTCATATACTGAAGTTTGTATTATTTAAGTTAGACAACATCAGGTCAAATTGTTAAATCCACTGAATTCCAAACTCTGCTATTTCAAAAAACAAACAATGTAATGGCAGGAAGCATCTGCAGACAGGAACTGAAGAGCAATCAACCATTTTAGACAGAAAAAAGTTCAATGACATAAAAACTGGGATGTTTACAAGTGAAGATAAACTACAAACTGAGTCTTAAACCATTCTTGATAACTTTTAAAATTACTCTGGAGCTAATATTTTGCTTAGTGCCATTAAATGGGCAAGAAACTTCTCAATCTTTTAAAATTTCCTTATTCTCGAAGCAATGATTACAGCAATTTCTCAGTCTTATCACTTGAACTACTATCACTTCCTCTTAAAAAACCATCTTAACCACTTCCTTTAACCGCAGTACCACATAGGCTAGTAACTTCTAGTAATGTGTTCTCAATTCACCTTGAATAGTTAAAAAGAGCGTCAAAACTAAAAACACTAAGATTCTTTCCTCCTGCAGAGTGCTCTAAAAATTCAACAAGTTTGAGCTTGGCTTTCGAGACAGTCTCCTTCCCTGGGGAGAGCTTTTCAGTCACAAAGAGCTCAACACAGCACGCACACTTGAAGTCCAAAATTTACGGGAAAGCCTATATCCCACTGTAAGGAAGACCAACCCCTTAGCTCTTCACCAAGCCCCTCTCCTCAACACAGTTCATTCAGACATCATGTTGCCACAGCCATTCAGTTAGGATGAGCGCTGTTAAAACAAAAGAACTTAAGTTTTTCTATCTAACTGCTATTTGAACACCCACAGAGATTTCTCTCTGGGACTCTACCGGCTTTGCCATGGAGTACACCACACAGAGCCAAGCTACCTAGATACGCCTCATACCTCCCAAATCATCTGATGCTTGAAATATAGGTATCTGTAGGCACTTTTACCTGTGTAGCATATTTTGTTTGCCAAATCAGCATGAGCTATCCTACCAAAAGATGTTTGCTAGTACAATTATATATTGATGCAGACTTCAAAGAAGGGTAGATAAAGATTTAATAAGTATCTTGAATCATTTTCCCTGTACACAGTTTCTCCACTTTACTATGGCCTTACATTTTTATATTTACATTATTGAATTGAAACAGCAAAGAGAACACCCACATAACTTCCCAATATACAAAACTGCAAGTTAAGAGCACCTGATGTGTAAATTTAGGTCTCATCCACCCAAGAACTTGGCACCTATTTAGCGTGACTGACTTAGTTAAACCAGAGCACACATGCTCCTAAATTGACAAACTAAAGTTTAGGTTAAATCTACACAGGTATGTAGACTACAAACTTTTTGCACCAGTTTAACTAAACAAGTTTTTTAATAAAACAGTATAAGCAAAATGGATACAAGTCTGCATGTAGATATGACTAAATTCTCATATTACAAAGCTGTTAGAAAGCTGTTGTAACATACTGAGTACATTAAAAGTTAACAATGTAACTTCTGAAGTTAAAACGCTTTCTATGATCTAAAAGTTATCCGATCAGAAGTGTATTTGTAGCTCATTGTTTAACCAGGGATTCCACACTTCAGATACTTAATTCATGTAGGAAAAAGTACCCACTCCATCTCAGGAAAGATTTTTTTTAAATTTAACCTAAAGTACTTAGTTTTGAAGCAAGGTTGCTTGTGTTTAGACTACTTAGTGACCATTTTTAGTCAGTTATTAGATGCACTGAATTCTTGTTGACACATTCTAAACTTTTCGTTGGCTTTATTTTTAATTTTAAAAGGGATAGCCGTGTTAGTAGAGTCCAGTGGAAAAACAACAAGGAGTTGTGTGGCACTTTAAGACCTAGGGTCAGTATGCCACTGTCGACCTTTAGGTTTCTAAGGAATCCAACTGAAAGACTGAATGTTGGTTGGTTAAGATTTTACCAGTTCAGTTGTATTTATTCTGAGATACATATAGATACAGATATTCAAACTATTTTGCTACATTCTTGGCAGTACAGCACGACCACATTTAGGTTTCATTCAAGTCAATTTCTGGGCCAAAGGATTTGAAAAATTGGTCTATTCTGCAATTTCAGATGTTTTCATCTGAAATTTCACAGAGGTGGTCCTGACCAAACATGGGGTTGGTGTGTGCAAGCTTCTTGAGGTGAGGGATTGCCACCCCTGCTTCTGTGCTGCCAAGGTGAGTCTGATCTCCCCTATGCAATAGGGAGCACCCCAGCCCAGCTGGGACTAACTGCTAGGCCTCCCTGGCTGAAACACCCGCTGCAGCATGGGGGAGATCAGAATCGCCTCTGGTGCAGGTAGCTCTGTTGCTGGGCAGCAGCCCCATGTTCCTGCAGATGAAGGAAGCTTCCAATCTTGTCTCGTCGTCATCCCCCCCCAGTTAGGAACACCCCAATCACAGGCCTGTAACTTATAGCCTCAGCCCAGCCAGGGCATTACCTGCAGCACAGGTGAAATCACTCACCTCACCAGTCCCTTCAGAAATCAGCTCTGAAAACCACACAGAAATGAGGGTGCTGATTCTGACAATCTGCTACAACAGGTTTGTATGCCCCATCCCCATTTTGGGTCTGGATGGCCACTGTGAAATTTGAGATGAAAACATCTTAAGTTGTGAAACTGACTAATTTTCAAATCCTATGGCCATGAAATTGACTGAAATGGACCCTGAATTTGGTAGGGCCCTATCCCCAAGGATGGAGTAGTGTAGCAGAATAAACATAGCAGCATAGCATAAATATATGTAGCAGAAGTAGTACAACTAAAGCAGTAAAATTTGAACTAAAATTCACTCTTTCAACTAGATGATTAGAAGTCTGAAGTTCAACAATGCCATACTGATAGTGGGTAGAAGAAATTAAGCTAACAAAATTTAATAAATCAACAAAAACTCAATGCCTCTAACAGCTGACTAAAAATAGCCACTAAAGAGTTAGCCTATGAAACATAAGAAATCTTGCTTCACAATTAAAGGTTGGAAATTGTGTCAAGTTTTAGCTATGATGGTGTTGTGATCTTTTTCCTATATGAATAATCCTATCATGTTAACTTCCTGCACCTCAGACCATTTTCCCTTACAAAAACACTTTTTTTTCCTTTGTTTTTCTAATAAAAGTAACACCAACATGGAGAGCAGCTATAGTCTTTTAGTATAAATGAGAACTCAAAACACCTGTTACAACAGAAACCACCAGCCACCTTTCTAAACCGCCACCTGCCTCAAATTTACTGAGATTAAAGCGAATGTTAGGGAGACCTTTTCTCTAAGGCAGCTGGGCACCCTTGACACTTGGGGCTGGGAAGCTGAGGTAACCCACCCATACTCTTCCTGGAGTCATGACTCAGAAGCCAAAAAATAAACAAACCTGAGGGAAATGCCTGCTTCACACCTCGCTGGCCTCTCCCCAGTGCTGGGGTCAGATTAAACCAGAGAGAGTCATTTTTATGAACTCACCACCCACTCCCTTTTGGAAGGGTGATTTCAGCAGAGAGGGGGGGACATGGGACAACACGCCGCAGACCCCCACCAAGGAGGGAGCCCCCTGCCCTCACCCACCGACTCCACCGGGGGAACACTGGGGCTGGATAAACCAAGAACAGCCTGGAAATTGGGAAAGTGCCGAGAGGGAGCCGAGACAGGAGGAGAAGTGGGGGTGGGCAGGGTGGTGTGACTAGTCTGCATGGAAGAAGGGGGGGGCCCCTCACGTCAAATCTGCCCCAAGTCCCCTGAGGGGGGCTGATTTGGCAAACCTGGCCCCTCTGCACCGCCTGAGGGAGAAACACCCCCACCGCCCCCAGCCAGCCGGCGGCCTGCAGGACTCCCTCGCCCCCCAGGCCTGAGGGGAAGTTTCCCAGGGCGGGAAGCCCCGGCCCGGCACCCCGCGGGCGGCGTGGGGGGATCTGCGGGGCCGCGGTTGCGCCCCGGGCGCCGCAGCTAGGCCGCGCCGGTCCCGCAGCAGCAGCAGCAGGAGGCGGCGGGGGCCGCCAGGGCCCAGGCTGATGGCGGCGGCGGCTGCCGCGATTCCGCCCGGCTCCCCGCAGCGGGGCCCCCGCACCTTCTTGATGTTGTAGAGGCGGGTGAGCATGCCGACGCCCCGGTCGTTGAGGATGGTCAGTTTCTCCGCCAGCTTCTGCTGACTAGGCTGCAGCACCGAGCGCGACATCCTGCCGCCGCCGCCGCCTCCCTGCCCGGCCCCGCTCACAGCGCCGCCATCGCCCGCCGCCCGGCCTCGCTGCCTCGCTGGCTCCCCTAGGCGTGGCGGCGGCGGCCCTGCCCGCGGCCCACAGCCACCAGGCCGGGCTCTGCCCCCGCCGCGCGTCACGTGACCCGCGCTCTGCTGCCCCTGGCGGCCGCCGCCTTGCCTCGCCTCAGCCCGCCTCAGGGGCCCAGGCACCAAGGCGTGGGAAGGGGGCGGGGAGAAAAGGCAGCATGAATGTAGCATTTCGCTGTTCTCAGGGGGCCCTGGCAGGCTTCCCCCTCAAAATAGTTCCAAAGGGGCAGCCGTGGTAGTCGAGTAAAGCAAGGAGTCTTGTGGCACTTAAAGGCTAACAGGTTTATTTACCGCGTCAGCAAATCCCGCTTTGAAGAGGGGGAACTACACTCCGCTGCGTTTATTTTCATCCCATTCTGGAAGTTGCCCCTCTTCAAAGCGTCCGACGAAGTGGGATTTTCTCCCACGAAAGCTCATGTGATAAATAAATCTGTTAGTCTTTAAGTGCCACAGGAATCCTTGCTTTTTTCCTCTTTTTAGGGGGCCCTGGAATGCTTCCCCCTCAAAACAGGGTGTTCTGGCGCGTTCCAGCGTACTTTAACCCAGGGCTCTCAAACACGCAGCCCGTGGGCCATGTGCGGCCCTTAAAGCTGTTTCCTGCGGCCCACAACAACACTATCGTTACCAATATTTGCAACGGCATTGTATGAAAAGGTTTCAGTGGTGCAGCCCTTGGGCTAACATACTAGCTAGCCCTCATGCGGCACTACACGAGTCCTCAAGCAACCCTCATGGTGATTTGAGTTTGGGACCACTGCTTTAACCCATGTAAGTAAAAAGCCAGACAAAATCATGTGTTTTTAAAATGCATGTCAGATGGAAGACATGAAGGTAAAAAGGAGGACGGGCATGTCCTCCTTTCGCCTGACATCTGGTAACCTTAGGCCCACCAGAGCCGTAACACTATGTTTTGCCACCCAGGGCGCATTGTCGAGAGAAAAGCTCGTTCTCTGCTTTGGTCAATGATGGAGCCAGCACAACAGCATTCCAATCAGAACGTGCCCCTTGCCATTAGTGGCGTTTGGAGCTAGTGCCACAAAACCTGCCCTTTAATAGAGCGGCTCTAGTTAGCTGCTCCGGCATACCCAGGGCAAAGCCCCGTTGGCCTCACCATAGTTACGGCTCTGCAGCCCGCTCCCGCTAGACTGGCTCAGAGGCCAGGCAGTGACTCAACTCCCTTCTGGGGGGCACTCAACACTCTTCCTCTCCTCTTCCGCCAGTGACGTCAATCCCCCAATAGCCCCAAAGTATAAATCAGCCCCCTTCCTCCCCAGTTTGAGATTGCTTTGGGTGGACTGAGCTAGTGTGGTCCATTTCCTTCAGGCTAGTAACTGACTTCTTTTTTTAAGAACAAAAGCTGAGAGTCTCACATAATCTCAAGGCTCCCAGAGTTGGGGCCAGCCCTAGAACCAACACCACTACATGCCTTGCTAAACAGCCCTGATAACTGGCACCACTGCTCAGTGTTGCTAATTCCTATGATTTTGCCATAAGTGCCATGGTATTTTTCTTACTTAAAGCCCAAGGTCCTGGGTTTGTGTGATTTGGTGAGAATCTCAGCTTTCATTTAAAATGAAAACTAGCACTCCTGTTGGTCGATAAAGTACAGAACTAGTATCCACGTGAACCCGACAGCCTCAGAAGCTAGAAGGCGAATAAAGTGAACCCCAAATTTATGATTTTTAAAGCCAATCTCATGACTTTTGAGCGCTTGGAGTTCACAATACTGAAACATGCTCTGTTCAAGCAGCTAGAGGTTGAGTCCTTCCCAAGCTTGACTATAGTCCATCTGAAGACAAAAAGTGGAGATCCAGGGAAAACAGGAGATGTGTGCCCAGGAAGAACAGAGGTGGATATTCCAGCACCAGCCCGGCAGATGCCTGTTGTGTTGGGTACCCTATGATCCACGTGTCAAGAAAGGACAAGGTATGGTACTGTAACCATCTCAAAGGCAGCTTGTAGTGGCTCTGTGGCAACCAGATGGTACTCCCCTGTTGCCTGCATGAATTGGGTTGAGGAGACTTTTCAAGTAGGAAATTCATGGTTGTGGGTTTTACTGACTATCAGAGGCCAGCACCAAGTGGCTGAACTAGGAAAAGGAAGCTACACTTGCCAACACCATCTACCAAACCCGTGATTGCAGTGGCAGTCACAAGCAGAGGTGGCCTTAGGCAATTGGGGGCCTTAGGCAAAGTCCCATTGCCTGATCCTGCCCACCGCTCTCCCAGTCAGCCCCCACAAGCCAGCCCAATCCCCTCCTCCCATCCTAACCCACTCCCCTGGTAACCCCCCAGTCGGCTGGACCCCCAACCCTCCGCACCCTTACCCAGCCGGAAAGAGTGGCGCAGCCGAGCCATGGCTCCTCCAGCCGGAGAAGCACTGATGGAGCATGCTCAGATGTTCTGAGCATGCTCTGTCAGAGCTTCTCTGGGTGGGAGTTTTAAGAACTTCCAGCTCTGGAGGAGCTCTCAGCTGGCTGGAAGACAGAGTCTTCAGGCTGGATAGAGACTCTGGCTACCAGCCATGCACAGCTTACAGGGAACATTGATTGCAGGGCCCCCTATAGGCCCTCACGGCCCCCTCTGAGACCCCACCCACATAGTGCTGGCCCCTCCCATGGCTCCAACTCCCTGCCACTGGCCCCTGGCCCCCCTCTAGGTCCCCCCATAGCTCCAGCTCCCCACCCCTGGCCCCCAGGTGCTCCCTCTGTGCCCAGTGCGAGATTAGGGTACTCTGGGTCTCCTGTGCTGTTGGGCCCCACCTGGGCCCAACCCACACTCATCTGGGGACACAGCCCCCTTCCACTCCACGGCCCTGCCCTGTGCAGGAGGGCCAGCACTGGGGTGGAGCAGAAGGGCACTGGGACCATGCTGGCCCCAGCTGGGCTGATCCGACCCCCGGAGTACACTCCGCATGCAGAGCCACTGCCAGTGAGGCTTGGCCATGCCAGAGGCTGTGCTGTGCAGCCAGCTCCATCCCCAGGGATGGACCAACCAGCCCAGGGGCAGGGCAGGAGAGCAAAGCTTGGCCTCTGGGCTCCCTCTCTGCCCCCAGGGGCAGACTGGCTGGCCCTTGGATAGAGCAGGAGAGCAAAGCAGAGCCTGGCCTCCAAGCCAGGGTGGCTTCGCTCACTCCCAGCACTGCTCAGTGGAGGGTGCCCCCTGTTGTGTGGGCCTCTGGGCCCACCAGGGTTAAATCGCCTGTGTCTGTGCCCCCCTCCAATGGCCTCATCTCCTGCCACTGGCCACAGGCCCCAGGACCAGCCCCTCCTCCTGCTGCTGACCAAGTCAGATGTGGCTTTTAGGGTAGATAAAGCAGGCAACAGGGCCCCTTGCTGCTTGGTGCCCTGGGTGATCTCCTGCTTCGCCTAACTCAAAAGCCACCTATGGTTGCAAGACCCCCCACAAATAGATAGAAGTCTGTGGTGATAATCTCAGTAGACTTCAGTTAGCATTTGAAATAAAATGGGCAGTTCCCATCTCTCAGGTGGTTGGAAGACTTAGACAGACATCACTGCATTGGTTACCTTCAGAGTCACAGTTTCATGTTTTTGCTTTGCAGCCATGATGTTTCATTAAGCTTGAGGTTTTGATGTCATCATTCAACTTTAGCAGATGGGTACTGTAGGAATGTGCCTACTGTAACTATGCCTAATTTATGCCAACTGTGGTTGGTGCCTGCAATGGAGCGAGCTTCAGTGCTGAGCAGCCAACATGACTTCTAGATATAAGGATATGAGAAGCAGCCTGGGCTAGTAGATGAAGGAGGGAACTGTGAATAGTCTTCCAAGGAGAGCAGTGGGGGCAAAAAAATCTAACTGGCTTTAAGACTGAGCTTGATAAATTTGTGGAGGGGATGATATGATGATACAACTTAATCTGGCGATTAACTCATCTCTGACTATTAGCAGTAAATATGTGATGGGATTTTAGATGGGGTGGCTTCTGAGTTACTACAGAGAATTCTTTTCAAGTGTCTCGCTATGAGTCTTGCCTACAAGCTCTTTGTTTCAATCAGGCGTGGCCAAACTGCGGCTCTTGAATGAAAAAGTGTGGCTCACAGACGAAAGTCTAGGAGTTCTAAATCTCCTGCCCTGAGCATGCTCATGAGGGAGCCCCAGCCTGAGCCTAGCCACCAGAGAAGCTGGGTAAAGGGGCCCTGGGGAGGGGAATATCGGCCAGGGGGAGCCAGCGTCAGGGGCTGGAGGTTATGAGGGGCGGGAGAAGCAGTGGCATGGTCGGGATGGCAGGGAGAAGCTAAGTTTTTAATGTATAGGTCAGCCTAGTGTTCATGGTAACCTTAAGTAATTATTAGAATCTGACATTTGTAGGATCAATATTTGCCCTCTTTTTTACAATAAAATTAAAGTGTGCAATGAATTTTAAACTTAGTAATTTTGGAGTAGGTAAAATATGTCCATATGCCTCAGTGCGGCTCTCGAAGGTTTAATAATCAACTTTTGTGGCCCTTGAGTTCCACAAGTTTTGCCATGCCTGGTTTAAATGATCACCATATTGAAGAGTCAGGAAGGAATTTTCCTCCAGGAAAGATTGGCAAAGGCCCTGGGGGCAGGGAAGGAGAGAAGGGAAAAGATTTCCTTCCTCTACAACATGGGGCGTTTGCTGGTGGATTCTCTCTAACTTGAAGTGTTTAAACCAGGGGTCTCAAACTCATGACCTGAGGGCCATATGCAGCCCCTAAAGTTATTTCTTGTGGCCCACAACGACACTGTCACTACCAATATTTCAGTACCATTGTATGAAAAGGTTTCAGTGGTGCAGCTCTTGGGTTACCGTGCTAGTTCTCATGCATGGTGAAGCCTTGAGCTAACATACTAGTCCTCATGTGGCCCTCGTGGTGATTTGAGTTTGAGACCCTTGGTTTAAACCATGATTTGAGGACTTCAGTAACCCAGCTGGAGTTATTGAATTGGGGTCTATTACAGAAGCAGGTGGGGAGAGTGTGTGGCCTACTTTGTGCAGGAGGTTGGACTAGATCAGCGGTTCTCAACCTTTTGCAGGTCACGACACACACAGTGGCATATCAATACCCTATAGGACACACCAGCCCCCTCTGCCCCTCCGCAAGCCAAATCCAGTCATCTTGGCTTTCTGTGACACACTTCCCCAGTATGGTGACACAGTAATGTGTCCCAGTAGTGGTCGAGAACCACTGAATTAGATGATCTTCATGGTCCCCTCTGACCTTAAAGTCTGAGTGTATGAGTTTGATGGATGGTGTATATTAGGGTGGCCCATGTGCCTTCCATTCCCGACCAGAGAGTTTTGTCAACCACCTCTGAAGGTCCATGCCTGTGCCCTACATCTCCTTAAGTTCTGGTACAAGGGCATACAGATGAATCCACTGCCTCTCCATTCCTTCTCAACCACAATGTCAAGAACCCTAAAGAAGCAGAGAAAGAACAGGTGGTGGGGCAGTACCTGGCCCACAGCTCCCTGTAGCCACGCAGGCCTCTGCCTCTTCCCTCTCCCACCCCCTGATAGGCCTCCCATCTTAGAAAACTCCAATTACTATACAGGTTAGTAACCTCTTCTTTCCCAAGCAATACCTCAGTTACTGAGAAGGATGCTGAGAAGGTGGGTTCAGTTAAAGATCAGTGAATAGCTACATCAAAGGCCATGTCTTCCCTGAAACCAGGGCCAAATTAAGGCAGGGGCTTTAGGGGCTGTATTCCCTGGCCCCAGCCTGAAGAGGGGCCCCATGACCCCTCAAAAATCCGGCCTGCTTGGAGTGAGCTGCAGCTGTTTACCTCTCGCCTTCAGCCTGCCTGCCCAGCCCTGACTAGCTGGTCTGCTCAACAGCTAACTTGGGACGGAGCAAGAGTACCCATCCTCTGGCCTCAGCTTCCAGCAGAGGCATTTGCTTGTGCTAGCCTGCACCCCAGTAGCCCCCCAGAAGCATGGCATGCAGTTCCCCTCGCAGGCACTCCATGGCCCCCCAAAAGCACAGCCCAAATCCCCCTGTGCCCCCCCATGCCCTCACAACAGCGTGGCCTGCAGCTCCCTGTAGCCACGCTGGCCTCTGTCTCCCTGCCCCACCCCCAGGGAGGCCTCCCAACATCGCAGTCCTTGGGCCCCCCCAGTGGCAGCACCAGCTGGCCCCTCTGAACCTCCTCTGCAATCCTGGACAGGGCCCCAGAGACCCTGAACCTACACCCCAGTAGGGGACTCATAAAGGGTGGGCAGCCACAGGCCCATCAGGGCCTTCCTGGAACCATGAGTGATAGCACAGTACTGGGGAAATGTGTGTACCGGCAATCAGGTGATGGCCTTGAAACTGTCCGGGATGGGTATTTTCTTCAGTAGGGTAACAGAGGTGAATTGAGCCCTAATGGATGTACCCCAAAACTAAAATATGCCCCAAAACTAGGATTACCAGATCTCAGGCAAAAGGAGGAAGGCAGACATTTTAAAAATACATGATTTTGTCTGGCTTTTTACTTCCAGGAGTTAAAGCATGCTGGAATGCCCTGGAACACCCTATTTTTAGAGGGAAGTATTCCAGGGCCCCCTGAAAACAGAAGATTATTACATTAATACTGCATTTTCTCCATGTGTCCTCCAATGTCCTTTTTGTACTTCCTTGCCTTTCTTTCCATGCTTTGGTATCTGGTAACCCTACCCAAAACCTATTTCAGCAGTCTTTGAGTGGAGATTGGATGTCCTTTTATTCTTTCCAGGAAAGAAACAAAGCATCTGGGAGAAGCCATAATAGGCTTAATCCCATCAATGAAGAAGGCAAGAGTTCTGAAGATTGGCTTTTCTTAAGGAAGGACACTGGGAGTAAAACACAGGCAGTTGAATGTCCTTATAGATGTGAAAGTCTGCCTGAAGAAAGTTGCTTCTTACTATCAAGATACATTCTTCCACAAATACATTATATTCTGCTTGCAATAAAAGATCTAATGTAAATGTTAAATAACTTCTTATTTTCAAGTTCCAAAGGGGTAGCTGTGTTAGTCTGGTACAGCAAATAAGGAGGGAGTCCTGTGGCACTTAAAGACTAACAAATTTATCACGTGAAAGCAGGATTAAATCATGCCTGCGGATTCTTTTCCCACTACAACAGGTGATTTGACCCCACCTTCCTCTGTGCTGTTTCCCAGTGTTTGAATCTTAACAACTGCTTTGATTTGCTTTTACAGTATGACCTGATCTGTGACTTACACTACCCTGCATTTATTTTCCTCCCGATCTGTAAGTTTCCCTATCTTCAAAACATCTGATAAAGTCAGATTTTTTCCCGCAAAAGCTCATGTGATAGATACATTTGTTAATCTTTAAGTGCCACAGGGCTCCTTACTTATTTTTCTTATTTTCAGGAATCTTGGAAAGGGGCTTTGGCTACTTCCTATGTTTATGGAAAAAAACAAAACAAAAACATGCTGATGCTGGCTAAAATCTTGAACACACACACATTTTGTACTTAAAGTATGTTTAAAAGAAAGCTTTACCATACCATTGATCATGGACAGCTTCTGTAGCATTAAGGATTTTAAGGTATATCCAGTGTTAGCACTTTAATGATCCTTTTATAAATACAAGGATCATTTTTATCTGTTTTCATATTTGTAGGAAAGTCATAACATTAAGGGAGGGGCAGGATTATCAGCAGCAAGTATAAAAATCATTACATCTTAATCAGTTTTGCAAAAGTAACTTGTTTTCAAACTGCTTCTCACAGTGTTTTGACAGAGTATTTTCACAGAATATAATGACTTTTTAATGTAGCAAGAGGAAGAACACCAGTTTCACCCTTCCCATTTGGAAATGGTAATTATAATCCAATTATATAATATAGCCAAGAACAGATTTGAAATATAATAGACCAAACTTCTAGGCATTTAGATTTCTGTCCTTGTTATATCTGGCTGGTCAGTTAACAGTGTGCGTCTATAAATGTGTTACAGCAGTGACATAGGTCAGCTAAAAGCACTTTTCAAAACTAAGTGCCAGATATGAATACTCTAAAGAGGATACTCACCTCTTGAATGCCTCCTTACAGCTGAGTGCATTACTGTAAGCTTCTTCCTGCTCCTGGAACTTCTGTAAGTTGTTGACCTCACTCTGTGTGTCTTCAATGGCTCGTCCTCCTGTAGCCAGAGATTTTTGTCTATTTAGCTAAAATCTATGATTAAAGTGGCAAAAGGCAATCTGACAAAATTTTTAATAGAAATTAGTTAGATGAGGAAAAATAAATAGCAGTCAAAATAAGCAGTATATGAAATAAGGAAAGGAAATGAGCGCTGGCCTTTTAAACGAACTCATTCCTTCTCCCATCAAGGCGACGGAAGATTAAAACTTTGGACCTCCCTCACTCCCCATCTCAGTTAACTGACAAAGACCAGTTGAAACTCGGTAGAAGAGGCTGTTCAGATAATAAGCCATCATTCCAAATATGGGCAAAAGAGATGAAATCACACTTTCTGTGATTGGTTGAGGATGAAATCACTCCTTTTGTGATTGGTTGAAGGGATGTGAGTAGGCGTTCAGAAATGTATAAAAGGAGCAGCGGTTTCAGCAGAACTTTGGAGATCTCTCCCACTCCTAACGGATACCAAGAGGCCTTTTGGCCGTGGTGCCTATTGCACTAGGAGTCTTACTCACAGCCAACCCAAGAGAGTGTAACAATGTCTCTGGTGGATGACAAGGGCATCCTCGCATCGGGCTTAACTTGGTGGCCTTGAGCACTTGTTCAATAAAGTCCTGGATGTAAAATAGCCTCCAGAGAGTATACTGAGTGCCTGAGTGATGCCGCCAACTGAGTCCTGCCTTAACACTCAGAGTCTCAGTTTCCATCTAAAAGGGTACCCTAGCGTCAGGCTTGACTGACGGCCTTGAGCTCTGCTCTAAAGTCCTGGATAGCATTCCCACACACATTTGTTGCATGACATTATCATTTCCCTAAAGGGTACCCTAGCGTCAGGCTCAACTGACAGCTTTGAGCTTCTCTTGAAAGTCTTGGGTAGCATTCATGCATACAAAGGGCATCCTAACATCAGGTTTGTCCTGAGTTCTGCTCTCTTCCAGAGGGTACAGCAGGGTGAAGTCTCTGCTGGGGGACTTTTGGGTCTCACCATCTCTGGCAGGAGCTTCCAGAGGGTACAACTGGGACGTCTTCCCAGTTGGGGGGGACTTCGTGTCTCACCGTCTCTGGTACAGATTGTGTAAAGGTTTCATTCCAAGGAGGCTGCACCACTGGGCCAACTGAGTCCCAACACAAGGTACATGCTTTTAAGGATGCCCAAATTGTTTGCATGAAGGTGTCAATCCAAGAAGGAACCCTGACCAAGTCCCACCTCAAGATTCAGGGTTCTGAAGAACCAGCATTCTGAAAGCAACAGTAAGTGCAACAGAGACCTCTGCTCACACAAAGTGGTAATTGCAGCTGTAAGCTTTAGTGAACCCTCTGAGCCATCATCTCTCCAGTCATTGAGGAGAATGAGGTAGAAGAAACCATCTGACTAGGCCTTCTTACAGACCGGATTACATCTAAGTGTGGCAAGAAAAGGGTCCCAAGAGGAAGTAAAAAGACCAAAGGCTGCAGTCAGAGATTGAAAGCTGTGGTTAGGAACCAACAGGCTGCTTACAATCACTAACCACTTACAGGGGCCCAATCTATATAAGAACAATCTGCGGCACTAGGCAAACCAACGGATAGAGCTTTAAGGTGGAAAACCTTCATTGTGCTGAGAAGGGAAATAGATTTAAGACCTGAGATCTCCCCATTCCACAAGTGACGGGCCCTCACTTGTGAAATGTTATAGTTTGTTAAATGTTTTGGTATTTGTTTATGATGTTTTAATTGGTGTTTGTTTTACTGTTAAGTCTGTAATTGTATGTGTAACTTTAAGAAGTGTAACCCAGCAGAGCAGTATTCCATTCTAAATTGTCACTCTGTAATGCTTGCCGCGATATACAGATATTAATTGGTATTTGTCAGTCTCTAAATCCCAATATGATTCTGAAAGATCTTTTAAAGAAATATTAATACCTGTTTTTCAAAGAATTCCTGGCTCTGGGTTTCTTTGTTGCTCTGTATGTCTGTTCTTGATTAGCAGGCTGTAGCCATATTTCCACTAGGGGTTTTACCTGTTTGGGTGGCACTGGTCCCAGACTCTCCATCTCAGAACTAGTCTGGTTTGGAGGCACGTATACTATTTGTTGCTTTCAGATGGCTTAAAACCCCGCATTTGAGTTCTGAGGTAACACTCCAGCCTAGTCACACAGTCAAAAGGAACCCCTTCCAGAGTAGCAAAGAGTCCATGTAATGGATTCAGCAGTTGGCTCCCTCTGCTTTGGCTCAATGGGAGGCCATTGCGCCTCACTACATCACAGATCTCCATCTACTAACTGGGGGATAGTCCCCAGCCCTCAGGACAGGGAAGGCCAGTAGACAGTATATAGTTCAGTGGGGGGACAGGCCCTCAGGTAGGGCAGAGCTAACAAACACATGCTGTTCAGCTGCAGATGGGAAAGATGCCACTCCAGATGTGGTAGCAGTAGGGGTTAGGAGGACCTGGACTCACCCACTCCATCTGGTCCCAGCCCAGGGCAATAGCAATGGTGGATGAACCTGCCACTGGCTCAGTAAGGACCCAGCCAAAGCATGCTGACTTAGTAAGAGGTCACAACATAACCGAACTAGGGTCAGCTGTCCCTGTGACACTTCATACCTTTCCCTTGGGGTATCTCGGTCTGTAGCTATCCTCTGTCACCCTGGGCTAAACAAGTAGTGGTCATCCAGGAAGCTCCTCAGTGCCTCAGTTAGCTGTTGACTCTAGCAGCTTAGATCAGTCTTCAGGCTGGCAAGGTTCTTCCTTGGGCTCCAGCCCCAGGAGCAAACATAGGGCATCTGTCTCCCCTGGCAGCTCCCCATAAACTGAGTTACAGGACCCTACTTTTATATTTCCTATCTTACTTCTTGATTCTTAGAGCAAGGGCAAGTCTGGCCAGATTCAAAGGGTGGTCTCTTCCCAGGGCAAGATTAAAACATCTTGAGACCCTAAGCTAGAGGTTGACATCTCCTGCACTTGTGCCAAAAATGGCACAGGGGCTGAGCCTGAGAGGCATGAGGAGCGTGGCCAGCAGGGAAAAGGAAGCTGCAGCATGCAGCTCCTGGCCCCTGCTGGCCCTGCTCCCTGCTGGGCAGGGCTAGAAGAGAGGGGGGCGGGTCAGCCAGCCTGGAGCCACCGCTGCCAGGGGTGGGTGCCGGCTAGGCCCAACCCCAACCTCTGGAGGCCACCTGTCGCTGCTGGGGGTGGGGTGCTGGCCGGCTCTGGGCCCCAGAGGCTGCTTTCTGCTGCTTTCAGCCTCTACCCCGAAGCCTGGCCCCAACCCCTTTTGGCCCCACCCCAGGCACCCACTGAGGGTATTGGGGGGTGGGGCTGGCATGGGAGCCTGCAAAGGGTGACTACCTATGCCCTAAGCTATGTCAAGATTCAGAGGCCCCACAGTATAAAATATAAAGAGAAAAAAGTGTATTACATTATAACAGAAAGAGTAATTAAAAAAATAAATGATAAACCATTGTATCTGCCTAGGTACATAGGCAAAGATGCAACAACAAATTAAATAATACATACGTCTTGCAAAAAGCTTTATTATCAATTCCAATTCCAATTAATCTCCTTAATCTCTGACATATTTAGAGGCCTCTCCTAATATGAGGCCCTAAACCATGGCTTACTTGACTTGTGCCTAGATCCAGCACTATTCCACCCCCACTGGATCAGTGGGAGGCCACCCCACCTGACTACCATCCAACAAGTGAATAGTCTGCCTATTCTCACAAAGGTCATCAGCCCTGTATGCTTTAAATTCACTCCTTCTCTTGGACTTTCAAACAAGCCCTGTGTACTTTGTGTTTACAACACTTTGCTTGTGGCCTGAGAAGAATCCAGGCTCACCTCTTACTGCAGAGTCCAGCCCAGGTGTCCTATAAATAACAGCTATAGAGTGCTCAGTTCAGTTTGTTGCTGCTGCATTCCTGGACTTCTGCCTCTTTATGTTCATCATTATTCCCAGACCAAGAGCTTCAGACCCCTCTCTACCTGCAAAGTTTGCTATGAAAGTGCAGCCATAGATAAACCATGACTAAGCCTCACATTCCTTTGGGGAGAGAAGGAAAGGAACAACCTTTCACAATTCTCTGGTCCCAGCCAAGAACTGCTCTGCTAGGGAAAGCCCTGCAACTTCAAATCCCTTTTTTGGGACCTCCTTGATTGGGATTGGCTATTGTTAGTATTTCTATTCATTGGAGGACCAGATCTGTGTAGTTTCCAATATGGCCACTCCAGAAAGGCCTCTCTAGGCAGGACAGGAGGACCCACCTTTTTTGCTCCATTCCTCTCACAATGCTGATTCCAAGGATGGAGTCTAATAGTACTATGTGGCCTTTTCTAGCCAGTGACAGAGGCCAGGAACATACCGTAACAAATACCGACTAGTCCCAGTGTAAAGAAACACAAAAAAGATGGCAACATTCTATATTATTTTTATCCTCTTCCCAAAAGGCAGATAATAGTATTCAAATACAATGAATATTTTGTTAAACCTCTTCTTTGTAAAGATAATGAACCTTTAAAGCCACAAGTACATTTAGGGGTTTTACAAAAAATATTCCAGCCACTTCTACCCCAACAGTAGCCATTAGTATATGTAGGCCAAGTCAGTAGTGGCTGAAAGTTATTGCCATCTGAAAGCTACTGAGTGGCCTCTGAAGCAAGCTGCTGTTCAGTGTTAAGTTGATAGAGGACAAGTAAGCACTTCACAAAAATGCCACCACCAATGGCCACAGCTGGCAGGATAGGTGGAGAAGGCAAGGATGAGAATAGAAGGTTCTCTATCTATCCTCTCACCTGCAGAATGATCCCTTCATGGCAGGTCTGCATAGGCAAGCTTTATTAGTATTAGTATTAGTATTATTGCTCTGTAAATGTAGATGTGTAAGCAAAGACAGGCTCACACTGCTTTGAAGAGCTTATGATCTAACTTCAGCTAACCATGCTGTGCCTATTTTATGGTTCTGTGGAGGGCTTTCGTTTTCCTGATTTGCAAGCTAGCATGTTTCACAACTACAAAAAACACACTATTGTTTCATATTGGTACATCCATGTACAAAGTTACTCTCCATTTATTCTTAAACATCCAGATGTAGACTATGAAATTCAAACTAGATTGGACCTACTTATAAAATTAAGCTACCAAATATTACTGATAAAATACAAATTGCAAAAGCATGGTGGTGACTGGAAATCCTTTCTGAAAAGAAGTTGTGATTGTTTCTTATTGCATCACACATACTGTTTTCTTCTTTAAGCATGTCTGATATTTCATCATTTCCAATGATTAATGGCCCTTCCTAACTGACCAGTCTCTCTGATGAAATTATCTTCTGTGATTAACTCATCTATTCCTCACTGGTTCCATATCTTTCAAGGATACTTTGTGATTTATGAGCCTGTCATCTGATGGGTGCCACCTCAGCTATTACCCATTTTCATCTCAGCAACCTCCAACCCCATTCTTTTTCTTTTTTTTTAAAGGAAAGTGTGGAATTTTGTAACAAACAAGTGCTGTGTTTTTTACTAAACAAAATCCAGGCAACTAACATCTTTTGAACAGTAGAAGTAAAGTAAAAACATGTAGGTCTTTCCCCTGATGATTTTGTTTGGACTTCCTTTGTTCTGTCATAATTACCAAAGATGCTTTGAAAACACTGAATTTAAGAGTATAAACAGGGAAGCAATCCCACTAGTAAGAGTGCTTCAAGATTGAGAAATCATTCCAGATACAGAACTTTCATCTCTTCCAGGTTTCTTCTGGGACTACAGGTCCAAGCTCTCAGAGAAGCTATCAAGAATTGAAATCACCATCTCCTGCCTGCCTTTGTGAGGAAAATTCCTTTTTCAGCTACCATATACTGGACTTTTGGTGGAATTTGTTAATTTAAACTAACAAGTTCAACTTTAATTTGAACTAAATTCGACCTTATTAAATTGAATTAACAAAGTGGACTAAGTCAATTTAACTTTAAATTAACTTAGTCCACTTTGTTAATTCGACCTAACTGCCTTTAATTCAACCTTATTAAAGTTGAATTAAGAGTTAATCCAGGTCTACACTGTCCTTAGTTCAAACTAAGGAGTCGAATTAAGGCTTAGTTTGACCTAACAGGCAGTTCTTGTTAATTCAAATTAAGCTTTCATTAAGTCCAATTAAGGGATTTTTTTAATTCGACTTAATGGAAGTCTAGTGCAGACAGGGACTAATTTAGTTTGAATTAAGCCTCCTTAATTTGACCTAAACTGCCAGTGTAGACATAACCTTAGGCTATGTCTACACTTAAGATCGCTATTTTGAACTAACTCGATTTGAATTAATTAATTCAAACCAATATCAGTTAATTCGAACTAAGTTAATTTGAACTAGCATGTTTCCACTCAAAACCTAAATTGAACTATCATGTCCATGCATAGGACTTGCTAGTTCGATTTAGGAAGGGACACCATGGGAAGTGCGGCAACATGGCCCCCAAGAAGGGCCATTTCCCTCGCCAATCTCACAAATACAGGAAGGGATCTCAGCCCTCTGCCCATTGTGGCTGGCAAGAGGCAAAGCGAGGAGGTCATGGACTGAACTCAGTTCCCGCCTCTTGCCCAAGACATGCCCAGCACCCATGCTACCCTGTGCAGTGCTCTTGTTGCCTGGAGCGTGCTGTTCATGGAGCCAGACAGCGCAGAGGCTGGCACCAGCACCACCACCATGCTGGCCCTGCCAGCTGCCATACTCATCATATGCTGCCCTCTGTGCCCTGTTGATTCTGAGCACGCAAAACTAGGAGTGACTGGTGGGAACGCATAGTCCCCATAATGAAGAGTGACTGCAGACCTTCAGAATGAGCAAGCAGATCTTCCTCGAGCAGGTCTGCGAGCTCACCTTGGTCCAGTAGCACACAGACATCTGGCTCAGACCTGCCCTCTCCATGGACAAGAGAATGGCCATTGCCATCTGGAAGATGGCCACGCCGGAGTCCTACCACTCCATTGCACACCACTTCAGCATCAGGAGGCCACCGTGGGGACCACCGTCCTGCAGGTCAGCAAGGCCATCAACTGGGTCCTGCTAGCCTGCCTCATCACCCCAGGCAACCTAAAGGACACCATCGACAGCCTCAACACATTTGGCTTCCCCAACTTCACAGGCATCCTGGACACCATGGACATCTCCGTCTGAGTCCCAGAACACTGGACCACAGAGTACAGAAACTGCAAGGGCTATTATTCCATGATTCTGCAAGCCCTCGTGGACCACCGAGAGCTCTTCAATAACATTTATATTGGCTGGCTGGGGAGGGCACACGATACCCGTGTACTCAGAAACTCCACCCTGTACAGGATCATGTAGGTGGGCACCTTCTTCCCCCCAAATAACATCACTGTCAGGGGTGTGCAGTTGCCCATCCTTGTTGTGGGAGATGCTGCCTACCCCTTGCTCATGTGGCATGTGAAGCTTTAGACAAGTCACCTGGATGCAAGCAGGGAGCTGTTTAATAGGAGGCTCAACAGATGCTGCCAGGTTGTGGAGCACATCTTTGGATAGCTGAAAGCTCACTGGAGGTCTCTCCTGGCGCACCTCCACCTGGCTGAGTACATAATCCCCGAGGTTGTCAGCACCTGCATCATGCTGCACAACCCGTGTGAACTGTGAGGGGAGAGGGTCCCCCGTATCTGTGAGGCCAAAGCAGAACACCTCATTGAGCACTTTGAGCAGCCCAAGGCTGTGCCCCAGAGAGATTGAGGCCAGCTGAGAGCAATCACCATCTGGGAGGTACTGAAGGACCTGTTCCTCAGCGAGGAACATAGAGGGCGGGGTCTGCCACCAGGCACCCTCACCTCTGTCACTCAGCCCATATCTGTCCCCCCCCACATCTGCCCCCTCCCCATCCCCAAACCAATAAAAACAACCACACAAATGATAAAAGTTTAATAGGTTTTATTTACTTGGGAACGGAGGGGTTTGAGGGCAGTGAGGGGGTTTGGGACTTTGGGGGAAAGCTGGGGACTTGGAGAACTGGGGTCTTGGGGGCAGTACAGGTGCCCTGGGGGGGCATGTCCTGGCTTTCCCTGTGGTCACCCCAGGTCCAGGGCACTGGTGGCGATGGGTGCTGGGATTCCTTGAGGCTGCTCCCTTGGCTGCAGGAGAGACAAAGTGGTCAGCCAGCAGTGCATGCTGGCCGCCAAGTCCTGAAGAGCCATGCTTATGGGGACGAGGGCGTGGCTCTGCTACTCTAGGGCCATGGTCTGCCACTCGTCTAAGTCAACAGACTGCTGCAGCAGGCATAGGGTGGCTCCCTGGTGAGCATGCCCTCTTCGGCCACCTGGCCCAGGTGGATAAGGTCCTGGAGGAACTCATTCCTCATCTGGCGGGCTCTCCCCCTCTGCCTGGAGGTGAGTGACAGGCTCCCAAGAGTCAGACGTCTGGTGGCAGCACAAGTTGCTGGAGGGAAGCAGAGAACAGGGTTAGTCCCATCAGCTACCTCGCTAGTGTTGTGTGCAACCTGACAGTAGCAAGCAGCTGTGCCCTGACTGTCCCCCTGCTTCCTGATCCATGTCCTTTGGGACAGGGTCCCTATGGTACACACGGCTGTGCTGTGGTGCCCAGGCCGGATGTGGTGCCCACAGTGCAGCAGTTAGCTCTGCCCTGAGCCCGGGACATCTCCTGAGGCCATGTGCTAGTGGTATGGGCTGCCTGCTGTCTGCCCTCAATGCTGACACCTCTGGGTCCCCCCACTGCCTCTGCCAAAAGGCCCCTACCCTCCTCGTGTCTGGGTCACCCCACCACACAGTTCCCAGCCCCTCTGCCCTGTGGGAGGGCCTCCACAACCCCCCGTCCCCAGGACCCTGCCTGTCCCCAGGCCATGTTCCCTCATGCTGCCTGTGCCACATGCAGACCAAGCCCTGCCCGCATAGATGGAGGGAGGGAGCACTCACCAACAGGTGCTGCTGAGGTCTGGTGCGATGTCCCCTCTCCAGCATCCTCCTCCGTGGGGTGGGGCAACTCTCCCTCCTGCTCCTCCTTCTCTGGGGTGGTTGGTCCCTCTTCCGGGGTGGGAAAGAGCACTGGGCTGGAGGCTGGGGGGGGGTTGTGCCCTCTTGGCGGCTGGCATTGCCTCTGTCTAGGATGATGTCCTCCTCCATGAAGTCCCCCTCTTGGGGGTCAGCCATGGAAGGGAGCTCCATGGAGTAGACGCTCCCGGCTGAGAGGCCAGTGGGCTCCCTACCCAGGCATGCATGGAGCTTTTCATAGTAGTGGCAGCTGGCATCAACTGCTGCCCCCCCGGCACCACCTCACTTCTTGGACCTGGTCATAGTCCTGGCGCAGGGGCTTGATCTTTATGCGCACCTGCTCCGGGGTGCATCTATGCCCCTTTGCAGCCAGAGCCTCGGATATACAGGGATTAAAGTATAATTTGGAGGCCCCTGGAACCCTCCTAAATTTCTGTGCCCCCCTCATGCAGGTCCAGGCTCCCTTTCCACAGGTCTGGACCCCCTTCCTGCCTGTATGGGCCCCCTTGCTGCACCCCATCTACCTCCCCCCCAAATGCCTGCCCCCCACCCCAGCTTCTGCTCCACAAATGCCTACCCACCACCCCAGCTACTGCCCCCGAAACACCTACCCCGCATCAGACCTCTCTTTCCTCATGTCTTCCTTAGCCCTGATGCCCACCTCTATGCTCCCTGCCCCAATTCCAGCCCTCCTAACCCCCCACCTTCCAGCTCCCCATCTTCACTCGACCTCTTCAGCCCCCCAACCTCTTCCCAGCCCACCATCACAACCCCTTCTTCCCCCCTGCCCCCATGCTTTCTCTGCTGACTGCTTGATCGCCCCAACCCCCCCTCCCCCTTACCTGGCCAAAGTGACTGAAGAGCTGGGCCAGGAGAAGGAGGCTGCGGTGCTGGGCCGGCCAATGAGAAGGGACCCAGCTGGAAGGGCTGGAGCCATCAGAGGCTCCAGGGAAGGGTGGGAGGGGTGGCTGGGCTGGCCCTAGCCATCAGCCCCTCCCTTCTGCCAGCCTAGGGGGAACATGCCAGAACACTGTGTTCCGATGCACCCTGATATTTTTAGGGTGCCCCAGAATGCAGTGTTCTGGTGCATCCCCCTATTTTTGGGAGGCCCCAGAACGTTGCATTTCAGGGCCTTCCCCTATTTTTAAGAGGATGAGAACGCTGGCTTTCTAAAAATAGGGGGCCCTGAAATGGCATTCTGGGGCATTCCCCCTTACTTTAACCCCTGCAGATACGTCTACATATATCTCCCATTTGCAGTGGCTGGCCCACAACTAGGTGAAGTTCTCTTCACTGCCCCAGATAGAGAGGAGGCTGAGGACCTCCTCAAGGCTCCAAACAAGAGCCCCGAATCTTCCCTGACTCACAGTGCTGGCCTGAGAAACGGCTGCCTGCACTGCTGCCACCAGGGTGAGGAGGGCAGTGGCCAGGGCAGGCACTTCCTTTCTGGTGTCATGCACCCTGGGAGGCAGAAAGTTGAACTTTGTTTAATATGAACTACTGGTTAGTTTGAACTAATGCAGCTCCATTGGGTTAGCTTGAAATAATAAGTTTAAACTAACCATTAGTTTGAATTAGAAGGTTTTACAAGTTTGAAGTAAGCGTTCATCACTTCCAGCTAAGTAATTCCTTAGTTCGAATAAATGAAAGGCAATGGGGCCATGGACAAATTTAGGCTGAATTAAGCTTCCTTAATTCAAACTAAATTGCAAGTGCAGACATACCCTTAGAGATCATTTTGTTAGCACAACATCACAGAATAGCATGCTACCACCCAATCCCTTCAACCTGAGAAACAGCTTTCTTATCATGCCAGAATGTCTCCTATATGGATGCGATGAGAGTGGGAAGAAATAGATCACATAGAACTAACTACACAGGCTTTTGATTGGAGAATCAGAGAATTCCCCTACATCTGGGATATCCTCAGATGTCTCTCCAAGGTACTTTAAGATGCTATTGCATCACTGGAATCGTCCAAAGGAGTCTTAACCAAGATCAATGAATCGCCCCCATTGTCCAATCTATCCCAGTTGAAGAAGAAAACAGCATTGTTGTTTAATAAAAGAAGACTCAAAGAATGAGGGGTTAATTTCTGCTTTTCTATAAACCACATTTTCATGCTAGTGAGACAGCTAAAAGATTCTTTGAAGGTTGAATTTTACATATGACAAATCATCTTTTTGGTGTCAGAAAAAATCTTGAGTGTTTTAAATAAAATGCACTGAAATTTATGCAGAGGATGCCTTGGGGGAAGACAACGCAAGCAATAAGATACAGCCAAGTTAGTGCAGTCAAGCTGAAAGACTGAAGTTGTTTATAAAATCTTTACAGATGCCCCACACAGCTCCCTCTCTCTCAATCTGCCACAAGAATATGAATTTGTTTGTAGGGTCTGGGAAACAAGGTAGCTGTTCAACATCACACAGCAATATTACGTGACCTAAAACAGGAAATAGAGATAATACTGTGGTGGTTATGAAAAATAAAACCTATATCCCACTGTAACTGTGTGCATGCATGTGTAAGAGAGAGAAAAAATGTGAGAGAGGTGTGTGATGTCAGAATGCAACAAACCAAACTCGCACAAGGTTGGGAAACCAGGGCTAGCACCTTTAACTGTTGTTAAAAATAGTAATGACCAAGTAAGCGATCAGGACCTCTGGTTTAAATCTCTTTATACCTCATTAGTAAATATAGCACCTTCAGTAGCACAGTTTCCCACCTCAATCCCCAGCAAAGTGTTAGAGGGAACAGGTACTAAGTCTCTAACATAGCTTCCTGTGGCATCCCAGTCAAATATTTTCAGATTCAACCCTGTTATAGCCCCCTGAAATTGATGTGTTCAGCACAGCACAGAAGAAGCCTGTGGTAGTACAGCCAATTACGGGATCAGATCCTTAATAGGGAAAGCTTTATTACTAGATACTCTCTGCTACCCAACCTAGATCTGATCAGGACTATGAATGATGACAAACATGTAGTGGAGGGCAACAAAAATTATTAGGGGGCTGGGGCACATGACTTATGAGGAGGGACTGAAAGAACTAGACTTATTTAGCCTGCAGAAGAGAAGACTGAGGGGGGATTTGATAGCAACCTTCAACTACTTGAAGGGGTGCTCCAGAGAAGAGAGAGCTAGGCTGTTCTCAGTAGTAACAGAGGACAGAACAAGGAGCAATGGTTTCAAGTTGCAGCAGGGGAGGTTGAGGTTGGATATTAGGAAAAACTTGCTCACTAAGAGAGTGGTGAAACATTGGAACGGGTTGCCTAGGGAGGTGGTGGAATCTCCATCTTTGGAGACATTTAAAGGTCCGGTTAGACAATACCCTGTCTGGGGTGATTTCGTGAGAGTAGTCCTGCTTTTAGCAGGGGGTTGGACTGGATGACCTTATGAGGTCCCTCCCAACCCCATGATTCTATGATTCTGAGAAAACTTTAAATCATTTTATACTATCCTACTTACATTTTTTACTGAGTTATTTCTCATGAATTTGAACATAATTTTTGCTTCTTCTAGCATGCTTTACTATTTACCTTTAAGCACAAGATTTTGTGTAAAAAGAAGCTAGCTCTCAATGCACTGCTTTTTGCCTGATACTTCGTCTTTGCTAGTCAAGCATCTTAGATAACTGTTCTCTCCAGTCAGCTGCAGGAAGTACTGCAATTGGTAATCTAACTACTGTAATTGTACTGCAGAGAGACTGAGTTTCTAATTTTAAGAAGTGCTGATATTCTACTGGTTTTTTTCCCCTGGAGGAACATTATATGATTGCATACACTGGCATATTAAATAGAGCACTAGAGACTGAAGAACTAAATTTAAATCTGCTTTCAAAAATTTAATTGCAGGGCTGATATTTCATGCATCTTAAATTTTTTTAATTTAACCAATATTCACAGGTAGCTAAAAAGCAACATGTGCAAGATAATATATATTTTATTATGTTTTTAAAAGAAATTAAAATAATTAATTATGAGATTTATATCAATTATGTTTTTAAGTGTTCCATGTTCAGTTAGAAAGATAACAGAACAAGCTTTTTCTTTTTAAAAAAATCAATGACCTGTAGGTGTAACATTGTGAAAAATGGTGGATGCTATTTCTAATATTTTGGATTTTAAATGATGGAACCCTGGTCTCATAGTTTATGTCACTCGTGTGAACAAATTCCTAATTTAGGATAAAGCTTCTTTATGTAGATTATTTTTAGATAGGCAATGGAGTCTACTTGAGCTTCAGCTTGCAGAATTACCTTCTAATGAGAGAGGATGTCTTCTGTGGAGTGGTTGCTGGGGGTCTGATTTCACAACCTAGTGGAATCTGAGACATCAAGATCAGCTGGTGACCAAGTACATCTGTGTACCTGCTCCTTACACTAACTGAAAAAAAGTAAAGAAATTCTGTGAGTTAAATCAAACGGTGTCTCCATTTTCTATTATGGGTCTTCATTTATAGAGGAAGATGGAATCATATGTGACCTAACAGATCTGACCTGCAAAATCTTAACTTTTTCATTTATAAACCTCCTTATATAGAAGTCTGGTACCAAATCATATGATGGTTTTGTGTATACTGTACACTGAAATTTGGTTCAGTGGCTCCTCTATCACTCCAGAGAGGAGGATGGGCCAAATCTGAGTGATGTTATTCTAAGTTAAAGTGACAGTGGTTCAGCTGTGCATACCCTGTGAAAAATTTCTGGAGGTGCTATATTTGCATATACCTTTGTCTCACTCCCTCCAACAAATCCTAATAACTTAAAACAAAAAATCCATCTGTGCCATCCCCTTTGCTGACCCATTAACATCACAGTCAAAAGTACGGTGGTGATTTTTGCCCCACAAATACTTTTGATGAGTTGTGGGTTTACTCTGTTTTTTGCAGAATGTATTTCATTGGAGCACTCAGGTAGAGTAGTAAGGGAAAAATTATTTGTTATTAAAATGGAAAGTGATCTTTTAGAATGCTGGGGCTATTCATCTGTATTATTCACTTCACAGGAAAATGGAGAAATGCTGTAGTGTCATCATAAGACTGAGAATGACTTATGGTTATAGGTCATATATAAATGGTTTACATATATCACTAGTCAGGTTTGGCTGCTGTGCATTGTAGCTTTATTACATGCAGGAACATAAATACTCTATAAATATGGTTGCTAATATATAATTGGAAAGGGGTAGAGGTATTTAGAGCAAAGGTATTTTAGTTACCTAGAGATGCAAATAGGCACCTATTGGGGGCTTTTTAAAGCATTTAAGTGAGTTAGGTACCTAAGTTCCATTCATTTCAAAAAGTCTTTCAACTTCCAGAGGATTTCTGTTTTAATAGTTTGTCTTGGGTGAAACAACAGCACACTGGGCAAGCCACAGTCAGCATATCAAAAAATTAGAAGGGGATGAATGTCTTCTAATTCTTTAGGCCCTGAATTGCCCTCCATGTTCATATTGCCCTATCATTAGAACCTACAATTACTCTTACAAAAGTGCATTTTCTGCTTCACTGATCAACTGAAATAGACAGATAGAATCAAGTTAATGTCACTGTAAGAACAGAGATTAAATTCACTGTTAGAAAATGTAAAAGTAAAACTGAGCTACCCACATGAAAATGAAACAAATATGAATTACACAATTGCTAACAATGCTCTTCACTGATATGTTTTTCTCTTCAAAGGTTCACACAGGTCTATTATCTATTTTTTGGAAGAGCTAAGATATCAAGATATCGTGGATTTTTATAAATCTGTTTTTCAGTCTGTCACAATAAGAGATTAATCTTGCCTGGTGCTTGCAACGCCCACTGACTTCAATGAGAGTTGAAGGCATTTATCAGTTTGCAGAAAGTGCTCTGCACCTCAAAGGATTATACTATCTGTGTGCAAAAACTGGGTATGGATTATTGGATTATTGAGAATTTTTGTTCACAGATGCTTGCAATGCAGAAGTAGTTACAACAGGGACAAACATCCACAGCTTGTATGACTCCAGCGCTCGTGACATAGATTCCAAAGCATGACAAGTACATTGTTCACACACACATTTGCCTCATATTCATCCCTTTCAGTAAGATAAAAATAGCAATTCCATGTGTAGTGCTGACCTCTGGTGGCTAAGGCAGCTGCAGCAATCATCCACGTTCCTCACAGCAAAACAAACAAGTAGTCCTGTGGCACTTAAAGAATAACAGATTTATTTATTGCATCCCACTTATGCTGTCAGTAGGGATTAGCTGATTTTATGTTAAAAAAAGTTTATTCAAAATGGAGACTCTGAATCTTATGTAAAGCCTATGCACTGTGAACACTCGTAGCTTTTATGTTTTGTTTTTGTTTAGTTCTGTCAGAATGATGGAGATTTAAAAGATTTAGGATCCAGTCCTGTAGATGCTTATTCATACAAGTAGGCCTTACATGCACACAAGGCTGATGTCATAGGGCACATGGGTAGATAACTAGAGTGCTGATTTATTTTTTTAGGGACAATTCTGGTCCAGCCTTCTGTTGGGGAACTTGAGCTTGTTTTTACTGGGTATGTAAGTGTTATATGGGTTGATCACTAGCCTGCAAGGGAATGTCATAACTATAATGTAAATTTATAGGGGGCAACACAGCGTCAGTTGCTGTTAATCAAAGATGCCCTGTTAGTTTGGTGCCGTGTGCATAAATTTGGGTGCCTAGTGCAAAAAGGGTGCCGGGTGCACAACTAGAGTGCTGAGTGCACCCCCTAAGGGCTGTGTGCAAAAGTTACCTGTCAGTCACCAACAAATGGTGGGAAAGGAGCTTATAAATTTCTAGCTCACCCACTGCCTCATGCTGTCTGCTCAGGAGGCAGCATCACGTGGGTCCATTTATTCTTGGTTACCAGACTCCATAGGACATACCATCAATCCACTAATACCCAGCTGAAGGATCATCTACACAGCGGGTTCTGTGAGCGAACACTAACACTGCTCCAGGATCCTGCCAGCTGTTCCTGTGACATTGCCTGGATGGTAGATGACTGCACCCAGTGATGGTGAAGAAACATAGTTAAGTGGACTTGATGGGGATCTGGGAGGAGCCACTGGGTGTGCAATTGGCTACCTGTCATCCTGTTGCTGTTTATGTTAATCAGTTCCTTGTTGTTATAAATAAATCATTGTTATTAGCTCTTAATCAGCCTTCTCTCTCTGATAACTGGGTAACTCAACTCTGATAGATGGGTATGGGTACCGAAGAATACCTGGGATGAGATAGGGTATCCTGGCCTAATAAATTACCATATCCCTCATCTGGAGGTTAACACTTTCACTTAAGAAGTTTTTCTTGGGGGTCATGGGGGAATCTGCCCCTTTAAAGGCACCCCACATTATAAACTGGAAACAGGAATCAAAGTACCTATTCAGCTCCTGCCCAGCCACCTTCCCAGCACAGCTTATGGAAATAGGGGCTCCTAAGACAGGCAGGCAAATGTCCAGTACCAGCCCAACTCCTGCAAGGGTTTCCATTAATTTCAAAGGGCCTGTTTGAGTATGCACTGCAGACTAGGTCCTTACTCACTGACTCAGTCTGGGGTTTGAAGTGTTACCCTGGCCCAGCTAAAATCAGTAGTAAAACAACAGTGTGCAACTAAAATTACTACCCGTCAGTCAGAATGCCTGGAAGTGTGTGAATTTGTGCTTGTATTAGTGTGAGGGGCTCAGATCATCAGAGATGAGAACATATTCACCTCTCCCATTTTACACTCTTCCTTTGTGATTACACCTGTGTTGTAAGTCTAATCCTTGTCATATTTTTGGTACTGGTTCCATAAAATTCTGGTGGGAAATACTGCGATATAGTAATCAATCTCCACAATCTTAAACCTATTCAGTTTCAGCACTTATGGGTTTCCTTCCTGAGCAATGGAGCTTTTTAGTCCCAAGTACTACAGTTAGAGCTGCAGTGCAAACTTTGTTCAAATTATTATAGCTCAGACACCAAATTACACTGCAAATTAACATGAGTAGTTTTGGGGAGCTTTTGCAACATCCTTGGCTGCAAGAACTTCTCTCCTAAATTATACAAATTATCTGGGCACACACGTTAGCAGTCAGTGTAATGTTCACTGCACGCATAGTAGAAATTTGGCATGGAGGAAAAATATATCTCCAGTCTATCATTTAGAACAACTACAAGTTAAACAAAATGATATTATAAGGGCAAGCAGATTTTATTCCACTCAAGTGACTGTATTGCCTCTTTCGTTACTTGCAGCATACTGGTGGGCACTGTGTGGAAGTCACATACTAAGGTCAAAATTTTTCACTGGACAAAAAACTGATTTTTTGTCAAAACTTTTTTTAAACACAGAAAATGCGTTTTGGAAGAAATTGTCTGAGCTTCTCTTGGAAGATCAAAATATGCAAAGTCCAGCAACCAAAACTTAAAAAAAAATTCAGTTAGTCAGGCTAGTTTTCAGTGAAATCAAAATCTTTTGATTGAATGGCCAACAGTTTTTAGCTATACATTGCTGAGAACAGATTTTTTTTTAAATCAAAAAGTTTTCTGTTGCCAAACTTGGGGGGGGGGGGGGGGGGCTTTTAGCAGTAAAAACCTGGAAAAAAATTATAGAAAAATTACAACATAAGGATTTCCTCTCCCATTCTGGTCAATGCTCTAGAAGGGAAAAGAAAGAAAACATTTCCAAACCAGCTCTGCTCATCTTGCTGCCCAACCTTTTGTGACACAGGTTAAAAGCAAAATTCAATCTCTAGAGTGTTAATCTGGAATGTCTGGCAAGTCCTGAGACACTCAGTAGTCACATCACAGTTTAAACCAAACATAACTAGAGCAAAGTAAGAGCACAACTAGATCAAAACTTAATGGTTGCCCAGACCTATTCTCATTGGTGCCCTAGCAGCTACAACATTTACAGCTAACTAACAGGAAGAAGAGATTGTAAACCAATCAGAGAACACTTTTGTATGACCAATCAAAAACTGTCTTGCACAGTTGTCTTAGAAAAATGAGGCTTAAGGTAGCCTCTTTCTCGTCTGCCTGGTGCTGCCTGCTTTTTCCGAGAAGAAGCGGAGAGTTAGATGCAGACGGTGCGAGAGGTTGCTAGAGCGTTAGATAGGAGATAAGCTCCCTGAAAGCATTATAGGCTGCTAATTTTGCCTGTGTTAATTGCTAGCTGGAAGTTCCCTGCTCATGTAATGCACTCACTTACTGAGGAAATCAGAAGCTTCTCCAGGAAAAACCTGAGGAAGCAATGCACCAGGGTAACCACTTTAACTGGGAAGAGAATTATAGAGACATGGAAAGATGCCCGAATGCAAGTAGTGGAAGAAGCGGATCCAGGTGATGGGTACAGCTGTGGTTACGTGCAGGACCTTAGCTTGGACCTGCAGGTTGGTGTTATTAAGCCCTGGTTACTGCTAGGTAAGTGCATATTTGAACTTAAATTTGCAGCCCTATTAAATGCCTGCTCTTGCAAGGTCCTAAGCACCAACTGGGGGATGCTTAGCTGCTGTGAAAGGTGCCTTGAGGTGAGCCTGATACACATCTTCCATAAAGTGCTCAGCACTATTCAGGGTCAAGTACTAAGAGGCTGCTAGCTTTGCATTTATACTGAAATATGAGTTTCTTCATACTTGCCTGCCTGTTCACATTGGCTTGTTCAGTCAAGCAGATAGGAAATTTGATTTATTAAATTTAGATAAGCTGGTACTGGTCACAATATAAAACATATTTATATTGCATTATTAAAATAATTCATTTTCCCCAGGGAAAAGCAAATATTAATGTCTTTTAAAATTAAGTAGGATGTTTGCATTGTCTGTTCATATTTTGACAGCTCTCTATGCAAATAATGTGATAATGAGTCCTTTCTCTTTACAGGATCACAAGATGCTGCTCAGGATCTGGAGACACTGAAAAAATATGGGGTAACAAATTGCCTAACAATGACTATATAAACTGCCATATATTTAGCATTTGCTAGTGAAAATTCTTTTTCAGGTAGTTGAGACTGTTTGTTAGTTTTCTGGCTTCTTTCCCCCTTAAAGGGGGGGGGGAGCTATACCTTATCTCTAGTTTAATGAGGTTGCTACTCAAAAGTCTGCATCTGAGGCATTCACAAATGTGATGACTGTTCATGGGCTTTACCAGAAACATGAACCATCTGTATTTTAAGATAAAATGTGTTTTATTACAGAACAGATTCCATGCATCAAACTGTGGAGTCATCAGAACTTAGAGTCTAGGCAGGGTCAAGCCTGGGCAATATTTATACTGGAGAAGTTCAGGTGGTGGTGTGGTCATAGTGCTGAATCTTTCCCCGGTTTTGTCTCTTTCTAAATCTCTGGTGATGTAATCTAGTGGGAGTGGTCCTGCTTTTTTGGCAAGGGGTTGGACTAGATGACCTCATGGGGTCCCTTCCAACCCTATGATTCTATGACAGTGGAATATCTTTCCAGGAGGATTTCCCTCTGGCCCAGCTGTCACTAAGGTAGGGTGAGTGGGGCAGCCGCCCAGGGCCCTGCGCTTTGGGGGGCCCTGCAGGGCCTGCTCTGCTGCCCCCCTAATGCCAGGACTAGGCAAGCCGGCCAAAAGCGGCAACCCAGTTTAGCACTGCCAGTCTGCCCCCCCGCCCCTGACATGTGCGCTGCTTTCGGCTCTGTGCTGGAGCAGTGGGGAGGAGGCGGGTGGCAGCGCAGGGCCCATATCACTATCTCTCTGGCTGTGCTGCCTCCTGCCCCCTCCACGCTGCTCTGGCACAAAGCTGAGAGCAGCGCATGTGCTGGGGCGAGGGCGGATGGGCAGCGCTGAACCAGGCTGCCACTTTTGGCTGGCTTGCCTGGTCCCTGGCATGGGATGGCCAGAGCAGGGGCCCACCCCTCTCCTGGGCTAGCTGGCCCCATTCACCAGTGCCAGGGAGAAAGGGGGGCCCTGCAGAGGGTGATTTGCCTGGGACCCTGCACCCCCTTAGGGATGGCCCAGTTCTTTGGGGCAATACCCTGGCAGTGTAGGGACTGTATGGATAGCCTTGTGCCACCTTCACATAACTTAGTCCCCAGCCAGGCCAGAATTTGGGCAGTGCAAAAATGGCATAATAAGACGACCGAATCCCTCTCCTGCCTAGTCTGTGCCTGCTGCACCATGAGGCCTTATGCTTCAGTAAGCAATACTAGTGAATAAGTGCACTGCTAATCAGTTCTCCAATGTTCCATCATAAAGCTGGAGGACATTTTACTGAGGGAGGTGCTGCATCTTCAGTTGTAGTACTGACTAATATTTCTGAAGCATACAAAATGCTTTATGGTCTCATCCCTCTTCTATTTATCTCCTGCACTCTGCTGTGCCTTCTTTTGTTGAAAACTCTTATACTGGCTGGTGTAGATGGATTGGAGGCATCAGATATTCTGTTTTCATTCCCTGCCTCCTTGTCTGTGAAGGGAAGCAGCAGCATTTCCATCACGTGATTTAACAGGAGGATAAAAATGGGCCATGGACCAGATCTTTTCCCAGCATGAGGAAGTGATTAATACTGCTAGAAGGCAAAGATCTGACAGACTGCACCCAAAGTGTAGAAGACCTTCCCCCCCCACCAGTCTTACAGTAAATGTGGGACTTTCTCCACATTCAGCAGGGTTGTTTCCTTGTACTCACAGTCATTTAAGATGCCATGGCTTACAAGGTGTCAACCTTACCAAATTCAATTTGGTTAATCAGATTCTACCAACCTAAAAATACCCTTAGGAGTTTATTGGATATGAAATTCTTCATGCCCTCTCATTAACTGTTTTGGAGTATGGCAGTGTACTATTTAACAGTGGGTCCAATCCTTCCCAGGGATGGCAACATTTCAATGACAAGTTGGGGATTCCTATAAGTAGTTTGCAAGAGATTTTGTATGCCTTCTTTGTGAAAGGAACTTAACCTTAATAGCAGCTTCTCAAAGATGCATTTTCAGAGGTCATTTACTTGAAAGAGCATGATTACCCTAGTGCTTAATCCTTCTTTAAAGTTGGACTGAAGGAAATGGAAATGCCACTTTATATGCATTAACACTTGATAAAATCTTAAGTAAATGCAAAAAGATAGTCAAGTCAGAACACAGACTGCATGTCTGAATGAAACTGAATACCACAACTTGATAATCCAGTTGATGTCCACTTAATTGGTAATGCTATTTTTCTTCTTGTTAATTTGCTTGTTTATTATTTTCATAAACTACCTTTTTTGGCTTAGGTTACTCATATCCTCAATGTGGCATATGGAGTTGAAAATGCCTTCCCCAGTGACTTTATATACAAGAGCATTTCTATACTGGATCTCCCTGAAACTGACATCATATCATACTTCCCAGAATGTTTTGAATTCATTGAGCAAGCCAAGATGCAGGTAAATCAATATTTTGCACTATTAGTTACCCCAGATATGTAGCCATAACTTAAAACAATTTCCCTTTGTTTAAAAAAAAAAAAAAACCCAAAAAACAAAATCACCAAAGAGTGACCAAATATTGTTTACTAGTTTAGATTTTTTCTAGCGCAGTGTTTCTTAATTAGATCTAGAGCAATGGTTGACTTTTTGTTGAGCAACTCTTAACATAAGTTCAGATCCCTCGTCTAGGAGAAAAACCTATTGGGGAAAAGCTTCCCATTGTCAAGTTTCTAGAATTTATCCATTAGTGAAGTAATGTTTTGACATGCCAGAGAAGGAGGGAATTTGGCAGCACCCCTGGAAATCAGTGGGGGTTTGCTGACTTCCTATAATTGTAAGGGAGACCTTAGCCTGCTACTGTCATCTGTACTCTCCCTTAAAGGTGAAATACAGTAAACCATGAATTCAGCCTAAAAATAGTACACACATTGGTAACTATAACGTTCCCCAATCATTTTTAAGATGCTAGCATGGTATTTTGAACACTTTCCCTATATACAAAGACAACCATGTATTCAGCAAACTGTCCTTGTTCAGGAAGTATTTACTGAAGAGGGATAGGCACAAGTTTGTCATTAACTGCTTTGCTGAATCGGTGCATAATTATGTGACAATTTCTGTAAAAACAACAAAAGTAGGAAACAAGACTAAACTCTTACGATTGCTTGGCAATGCTTATTTCTGATATGCTTTTCTATGTACATGAACTGAACAGATACACATCTGTAGAAATAGGGAGACGAGAAAATCATAAATCATAACGATGCAAGCCTGGGAACATAAGTTTTCTGTTTCAGGTTGGTTTCTTTTCTATAAGAATAAAGGCCAGGTCAGGGTGCAGAGGAAACAAGATTTCAAACCTCATGACATAACTATTAAAAAGTTTGGCAGGCTCTACAGATTAAGTAATTCAATATATAACAGATAAGAGTATTTCCTCCAGGCCATTCACTATAACAGTGCAAGCAGAGAATGCCTTGGCAGTCAAACCTGCTTCTGGATTATTCCATCAGATCTACCATGTTCATTATTTACATAGCATAGGATAAAGGAAGGTAATATTGCCCCATCAGCCTTTGTGTCACATAATGTTCTTTTCTTCTAATGTATCATTTACAAGTTACCTGAAACGGGGTTTTATTTAATGACCTTCTTCAGGTTTCTAGTTACGTTTTCCACTTCATTCCTAAATGAGCCTCACCATCTCAGTGTCACTGCTTTGCTTCAGAAGTTTAATTTTTCAATTACTTCTCTATAATCTGAGATACATTTCAAATGCCTTTCATGGCAATACAGATTTTTCTATACTGCAAAATGTTTGTGTGTTAGACTGCCAGAAGATAGATTTGGATTAGATTAAAACAGAGGTTCTCAAACTGTGGTCCATGGAGCACTTGCTGGTGTTATCTGCAGAGAGTTGGGTGGTCACATGGTGCTGAATCCTCCTGTTTTTGGGAACAGCAAAACAGCACTGAGAGATTGCTAAAAATATCAGGAAACCCCCCTATTATTTTTCTACACAAGCAATTACTTTATTGTTTGATCACCTAAGAGAAAGAGAGAAGATGGGCATGTAGCCTTAATGAACAGGAATGTGGACCATGAGGAATTCCGTATTAAAATGTGGCAGACACTGAAAGATTAGAGAATATAAACAGATGCCTCACTGTTCATAAATTCACTGACAGCTAGTAAAAAGGAACTGAGTATCCCAAACTAATAACCACGGAGGGCTATTGTCTTCTCGTTGCAAGTGCTTATGTGGAATTAAATTATCCAGAAACTTCAGCATCTATAGCTGGGACAGATTTTTCAAAAGAGTTCACTTTCTAACTAGATGCCAAAGTAACTGAGCAGACTTTCAAAAGCCATTAGCTGACTCATTTGAAGTCCACACTTCAATGTGAGAAGAGTTATAATTAAATCTCTTCAAGTTATTTTAATTTTAAGATTCCTGGGAAGTCTGTTAACCCAGATAAGTCGTGTCCTATAGATGTCTTGAAGAGGAAATTTCAGCCAAGGTCCCCTTGTAAGATCTCTCCATATTGTTGCATTAAGAAGGCAGTTTCCTTTCAAGGCAAAGGTCACAAACAGGTCTCCTTTGCTTTCTCCTCAGGTTCTATAACCAGTATAATTGCTCACAGTTGGAAGTTCCCACACAGCCCTTTTTAAGCAAGCATGTTTATTTGTAAAGTGAAAGCATTACAGTGAAAACATATTAAAAACCAAAAAGGAACCTACATAAATGCTAATAAGCTCACAAGAGAGCGCCCCAGCTCAAACAAGGGGTTTGGCACATACCCTCCATGTAGTTCTTCAAATCTTACCAAGAGATTTTTCTATAGCTCCAATCCATAACAGCTCTTAGCTCAGGATAAGCACACACCCATAAATCATTCATTCTCTCCATTATAAAGTTTGGGCCTTGATCTTGTCCTCATGTAACAGGTGATCAGCAGACAAAGGTCCTACTCCTGCAAGTGTCCTGCTTCAAAGGGCTGTGCTCGTGCAGACTGGAGAGGATATATATGTATACAACTTACCCCAGCGTATCTCAAATGCATAATGTCATTTTTTTTCTTACAGGATGGCGTGGTGCTGGTTCACTGTAACGCAGGAGTTTCTCGTGCTGCCACAATCGTCATTGGTTTTCTAATTAAATCAGAAGGACTCAATTTTGCTAGAGCATTCTCTACAGTGAAAAATGCAAGACCTGCTATCTGTCCAAATCCTGGTTTCATGGAGCAGCTTCACAAATATCAAGATTCCAGTAAAAAGACAACGGAAAGCATAAATGATCACAATTGATAAAATGGGAGAAGTGCAAGAATCTGTGTGGTTGTACTGTAACATGTTCTGGCATAGCATACCTTAAATGGTCATTTCTGAATTCACCCTGCCCTTACCAGTATATATTTAAATTAATTTCCCCCACAGTTAATGCTTCAGCTTTTTATGCTAAAATGACTGTTACATTAGTTGGTCTGGACATCATATAGCTAAGAGCCCAGATTTTCCCCTTATTTTGTTCTATTGCCTTCAGAGAGAACTTGGCCCAAGGACACATTTTTCACAGGGTGATAATCGAAACATGAAGTTTGGTTTCCTTGAAATATCAGAATGGCAGGATTTCAAGCACTGGCTAAGATGATAAAGTCATCTCATTTACTTGAATACCTAGTCCAATCTTTATCCCTTATAGCTGATTCTAAAATCTAGGTAATAAACTGTTCTAATAACAAAATGCCTCTGTGTTTGGTCTGAAGTTGATCTTGCAAAGGAAGACAGATCTTTATTGAATACTGTGGTTAGCCAGACAGTAACGAGCCTTCCCTTCTCTCTTTGCATCCTGTTCAGGGGCCAGCCACAACTTAAGCTTCCCTAACAGTAAAAGAAATGTTTCCTGCAGGAGTCTTCAGGGATACTAGTTTCCAAGGCAGAAGGGAAACATCATCTCTCCTCCTTTATGTCCTGCAGTGGATAAAATAGTTAAGTGTGCTCAAGAAAAGCTCTTACTTTTTCAAAGAGTACAACATTGCTGTTCCAGTGTCCATTCTCCTGGAGTATTCTCTCAAGTCAGTGGTTCCTAACCTTTTCTCTACCATGGCACAACTTGCTGCCTTTAATTACTTTGAGGCACACCACCATATGGTCTCCAAATGAACTCATGCACATGCATGAGCTAATCCAAAAATCATGTAGTTTTTTCAAAAAATTCTGTGGCACACCTGCTCAGGCCTCACAGCACACCCGTGTGCTGTGGCACACTGGTTGGGAAACACTGCTCTAAGTCCCAGAGCATGGCTACAGACTGAAGAACCACAATGTAGTGTATACTTAGAGAACAAGGCCAAAATACCGCCCTCAGCTATACCCATTCAAACCAGCAAGATGAACAGAATATTAATGTAGAAATGACAAAGACAGTGGCAGAAATATAGGGTTGGAGTCAAGATACTTAAAGAGGGAGAGTGGTTAAACAATTAGTAGGATTTTTTCTTTAACAGTTCTCTGTCTCATCATTATCCTGCAACTCTAATAACTGGGACAAACACCTCAAGTAAGAAATTCAGGCCATGTGTACACTTGAAAAATGAGTCAACCTAACAGGTTGACTTACAGCCACCCCTGTAATTACTCAAGTGACTGATGTACAGATTGTCCTTTTTGGGCTGGTGGACCATGTCCTCCTTAGGAGTATTTGAATTAATTTAGGAGGGGCAGTGTGGAAATCTGAGACACTGGTTTCTCAGCTCTCTTCTGGGAGACCCATGAGCTTCTGCTCAGCTGCCTCACCTGTTCCCTGTTAGGAGCCAGATCTGGTCTTCTCTGCTTCCCATTCCCATCAGGGAACTGGAGGAAGGTATCAGGGGCTTTTCCTCTCCCTGTTCTTATAGGAAAGTAGCTTGGGGTGTGGGATCCAGCTGCCTCAGCTTCTGCTTCCTCAGCAGACTGGCAGTTCTTTCCTTCCTGCTGGGATCCAGTTTGCTCACAGTGACTCTTGTCCTGGCTTTATAGGGATCCAGCCACCAGGTGCTTTCTACACTTTTCCAAGGAGCTGCTGGAGTCCAGCCATCTGGTTTTTTTTGACCTGCTCCCAACAATGTTCTTGTCCATTTCAAGACTGGAAAATGGAAATTGATAAGAATGACACATAACTGAGAATGTAAGGGAAGTGTCTACATTGACACTGCAAAATCATCCTCTCTATGCAGACTTAAGCCCTACACCTGTTCTTGCGATTGTTCTGTGTTGTCATATCAAAGGAATTCCATTGGTGGGAGGAGTGTTTGCATGTGTACGCTCTCGCCGTTTATTGACAAAAGCTGACTTTTGTCAACAAACCTCTCTACTGCAGACTAGCCCTCCCAAAAAACAGAAAAAGAGGTGAGAAACTTTTAAATATATTAATCTAGGCAGCATTGTTGATTTTGATTCAGCATTTCTAATGTGTTCATTTACCAAAGAAATAACACTGGGGTTGGGTGGGAAAAGCATGAATGTGTGTGTAAAATGAGAGGCAACTGAGGAGCTTGGTTATATAACCTCTCTTCCTTTGGGCAGCAGTTATTGGGCTTGCAATTTTACTTACAGCAGGTTCAGGATGCACCACAGAGAATTCAATTACACTAAACCATAGGGATTGATGTTTCTAATTGGTGGTCACTGCATTAGTGTTTCATGCATACAAAAACTAAACCAACCCCCAAAGTGCATCCAAACTGTGGCTGCGTTTCAGGTGGGGGGGGGGGGGGGTGTGTTCCAGTCTCAAAGAGGCTGGCTGGGTTGCTCGGGGGTGTTGGTGGGTTGCTGAGTGTGTCACATTGTCACGTGACTGAGGGGGTCCTATTGAAGGATCCCGGGGGGTGGGTGTGTTACACACCTAGGAGACACGCGGGTGTAAGTAACCGGGGCCACGCCGGCCAGCGCAGGGACGACAGAAAGGAGGGGGGCGGGGGCCAGCGCGTGGCTTCCGGCTGCCGCCCCGACCTTTGCCCCTCAGCCGGCCGAGTCGATCACTCACAAGATGGCGGCCAAGGCGCGGCAGGAAGTGACGTACCGCTCGGCGGGCGGAATTTCCGCTCTATTTGAAAGTGTGCGCCGGGGCGGCGAGGCGGGTTGTGAGGCCTCAGCGCGATGGCCGCCTTTGCCATGGAGCTGCCGCCGGCCGGTGAGCAGCTCTCCTGGGGCGGCTCCTCTGCTCGCTGGCGGAGCGAGTGCGGGACGGGCCTGGCCGCATCCTTCATTACCGGCCCGGCCCGGCTTCCAGCGCTGAGGCCGGTTTGAGCCTCTGCCGCCGCTCGCGCCCATCATGGCTGCGGCGGCGCCTTCCCGCCCGTCGCGGCGCCGGTGGCAGCCCTCAGCCTCGGGCGGTGTTTCCCAGCCAGTGTGCCGTCAGGTCTGAGCACGTGTGCTGCAATTTTCTTTGAAAAACTACTCCAAGAGCTCTGGACTGGCTCATGAGTAGTCTTGTTTCCATTTGGAAACTACATAGTGGTGTGCCTCAAATGAATTAAAGGCAGCAGGGTGGGCCACGGCAGAGAAAATGTTGGTTACCACGGGCCTAGGGCCAGATCTTCAACAGCCCAGGGGAGCTGGGTGCTTCAGTCCCTCTCTGTTGCTGCGCTTTCATGGCGCGGAGCGCGCGTTTCTGATCCCTGTGCGGCTGTGAGCCCCCCTGTGCTGCTGGGTGAGATGAGGAGGAAGAGGGGCTGTGTCAAGTTGATCCCTTTAAAAATGGCAGGAAATAACAGCTGCTAAATTCAGTGAAAATGCGGGTTCAGGAGACTTTATTTCTGTTTACAATAGTAAATCCATAACTAGGAAAATTCTTTAATGCCCATGCCACAGCTCTAGTTTGAATGGCAATGTTAAAGCACTTTAGCGTTTCTACATTTCAAACTTGGTTTTGCAGGAGCTGAGCCAATGGCACTTGGGTCACCGACCTCTCCAAAGCCAGGAGCTGGTGCTCAGTTTCTTCCTGGATTTTTAATGGGTGATTTACCAGCTCCAGTGACCCCACAACCTCGCTCTTTAAGTGGCCCTTCTGTAGGTGTGATGGAAATGAGGTCTCCTTTACTTGCAGGTGAGTGAACTTAACCACGAAGCTTTTTGTGGAAGCACCCATTTTTAGTTAATCAAATCTAGCCTTCTTTAATCTAATGATTTTTCTTAACAAATTTGAGTCCTCAGCACTTTCCAAACTGTAGTTGCTAAGGTGGCCTTAAAAACATTCAGATTAGTTTGAATAATCAGTTATTAGGTGTTGAAACTGGATGCTTAGTGATCACTGTGAATACCAGTGAGAGACAATATGGCCAGTTTGGAGATCATTAAGGTTCACTGTGCGAGGTTTTCTATAGATATGTTAGTTATATAGTTCTGAAAGGGTGGCTATGTTAGTCTAGTTCAGCAAAACAAACAAGGATTCTGGTGGTGCTTTTAAAGACTAACAAATTTATTTGTCACATGAGCTTTTGTGGGAGAAAATCCCACTTCATCAGATGCTTGCAAATGGGGAACTCCTAGAATGGGAGCAAAGCAGTGCAGGGGAGTGCAAGTCATAGGATCAGGTCAGATTGTTACAGAAAATCAAAACAGTTGTTAGGATTCAAACAGTGGAATACAGCAATTAGTTTTGCTTCCCTACCCCTACCCCCACTATCTGTTGCATTGGGAAAAGAAACTATAGTCTTTATTCAGCACGAGTTCATTGCGTCAATGCTAAATAGTTACATAGATATGTTAGTTACATACAAAGCTTAAAATTAACTACAATGTATCATGTTCACTAAGCAGTCACTTGGAAAGATGTATACAGGAATGACTGTCCTCAGGGTCCCTGCTAGAGAGTAACTGGCCCTTGTCCAGGGATGGCAACCCAAAAGTTAGGAAGAGCCCATTTTAAAAATTTCCTTCACTTATCAACTGTTTTGAGAGCTGCAAAGAGTGTAGCCTCCTGGTTTTTGAGAGGTGGAGGTGGAAACTGGCCAGGGCACCTGCTGCAAGGTCCCCTAGTGGGTGGTAGGGATCCTGGAACCAGGAGCAAGCCCCCCACAGGGTCCATGTATGGTGGAGGGAGTCAGGAGCCCATCACCCCCATGTCCCTCTCTGCTCCAACCTGCAGCACTTCCTGTGGAATCAGGTGTTGAAGGAGCACACCCCTTTGTCTGAATAGTGACTTTTTATATGTTTCCATAAACAGTTATCATCTAATTATCTCTACCCATTATCATATATGCCAATTACTTACTTTAGATTCTTATTCTTGATTACATTTCATTCTCACCATGATAATTAGGGTTGTCAAAACTTCATCTGGTAATAGGAGGGGTGGTGTAAAAATATGCCCTTTGAGCATGAAAAAGTATACCCTCATGCTTTCAAGGATAACTTTTTGTTCCCATCATAGTTATCTATGTAGAGCTGCAAGCAGGCATGCTGTGTATCTTGTCTTGCGTACCATGAAAAGTGAGACATCTGCAAGGTTACCCAGTAGTCCTACTCGTCTGCCAACCAGTAGTCATGCTACTGCAGTCAGAATAGCCAAGCAAGCATCTGAAGCTTTAGGGCAACAAATTAACCTGGATCCACAGCATTCAGAATGAGTCTTAAACAACTTTCATGGTGATTTAAGAATGATGGTTTTGATATAACAGTTGTAGCTTCCTCCAGAAGTATAATTTGAGTTTCTGCTGACATCAGGTCAGTCAACGTTTGGGCATTTGATTGATCAAAAATAATTAGTCAATTGACTGGTCAAACTGTCATAAATGGTCATACTTTGAAGATCTAATTTATGTGGTAATCTGTAAACTTAATGCAATGGGGGGGGGAATTCTAGCACAGAGGGATGTTTGTCTATGTGAAGTAGTATAGTCCTCTTATACAGACCTTTGACAAAGGGTACCATATCCAAACACTTCTAACAACAGATTTAATGAACATTTGAAGACTTCCCAGGAGTAGGGGTCTTCAGTGCCGAATCAGATTAAATAGCAAACAATTATTAGATGATGAAATGAAATTAGCTTGACTGTCTGAAAGAGAAGGAGTGGGGTTTATTTAAATGCTCATTTAATAAGGATCATTTGCTTTGTTGAAAGGGGCAGAAAATGTAAAGGGTATTAACAGACAAAAGAGAGGCTTATGTAATTGAGCATCTTTTCTGGGAAAGAGGAGGTTTTAAAGACTGAATCTTCTTATTCTCCCATTCCCTTTATTTTCATAATTTTAAAAAAAATCAGCTTAAATTGTAAAATCTTCAGGGAAAGGATGAGGTCTTAACTTGTTTAATGTATGCTGTAAACAACCATGAAGCATTTATGGTGTGGTATACAAGTAAAGATATACATACTGTGTGTGTTCTTGAAAAGTCTAGTCGACCAAGATGTGCAACTAAGTATAAATTAACCTTTTTGCTTACTCTTTAGCATGTGGTAAGTAAGACTTTGTCTACACTATTGGGCATAGCTATGGTGCTGTAGTTTGTGCTGCCATAATGTGTTAGTATAGACACAGCCTACAGTGACAGAAAGGGATTTTTTGGGAGAACCCACCTCAGCAAGTAACAGTAGCTAGGTCAGTGAAAGCATTCTTGTCTCAGTCAATGTTGGCTTCTCCACCAGAGATGACTGATTGGCATTGCAGGATGGATTTTTCACAAAACTGAGCACCCAGCTATGTTGACCTAAAACTTAAGCATTGACCAGGCCTAAGTGATCAAGACTTTCAGTAGGTATGCTTCAAATGGGACAATCATGCAATAAGGAGGATAGCTTTGCTTCCTGTATCAGGGCATTTTTGCTGGAATATTTGTCAGTATTTGACCACAGAAAAATAATAGGTAGTCCATTGACTAATCAGTTGATGTTATTTGACTGGTTAACTGACTGCATTTCCAAGCCTAATTCAATCTGTTAAATGGCGTTTGTTTTTATATCACAGGTAAATTACTGGCTAAAAAAAATAGGGGCTTTTCCTGATGAGGAGGAGTTTAGCAAAGCAGGGATTTGTTTGTGCTAGAACAGACAAATGTAGTTTTTAGAAACTATTGGTTTTAAAATAACAATATTTTTAAGGAAAACACTATGAAAGGGATAATAAAAACTGTGCACAGCTGTAACTGTCAAAGGGGGGAAAACTATAAATTCTCTTCAGAATTTGCTCTGGTGGAAGCCAACACTAGGTGAAGGCTGTCAAGTTGTATTGAGCATATTTGAGAAGATGTTCAATTAGATAGGCATGTAGTAATGTGTATTTACTGTCTTCCCTCCTGGCTGCTGGCAAAGTTGTGTAATTCTGTTCTACATCCTGCCCCCCCCCCCCCGGGGGGGGGGTGGAATAGGCTTTTTTACTCTCTGTTTTATCTCGAGGAATGTGCTACATTGTCAGCTTTTTCCAGTCTTCCTTGGAGACACCAGTTTTTACATCTCTAAACTTAATCAATATTCTGGATGGAGTAGGAATTATTTGCTTTAATCAAATGTGTGCATACAGTGTAGAAGGGCATTAAAGGTGCCAGAATGCAGTAATGACATGTTCTGTCTCTTTTGAGTATTGTCAATATTTCAGTGTTTCCTGTACTCAGTATAACTTGTCTAAATATCATTTTGCACTGAGCCATGCTATTAAGACTTGCCTAAGAGCATTACTTTTAGTTATTGATTTCATTAGCTTTGTAAAGTGTGCGTAAATGGGTGTTTCAGTAATTTGCTGCTTTGTCAATTAAGGACTTAGAGCTCCTGATATTTTTAAAAGACAAACTCTTCAGAAAATCACTGACACAAATTTAGTATTGCAGTATAGATTAACTTGCCCTCCAAAATTAGGAATTATTGCAATGGAGAATGAACTGCTACAAGTTGGGCATGCCACAAGGTAGTGAAAGTAGGACTTCCTTGTAAGTCTTGAGGAGATGATTGGTGGCAAGCCATCAATAGTCCTACTAAAGCTCTAAAATGGGATAAGATTGAACATGTTATCTTAAATGTAAGTTAATTTAAGAGATGAATACCCTGGAGGTATTAATATGTTGCTCCTCCATATAGCGTTTTACGGCAATTTCTGCGCACTTTGAGCTACTAAAATAATGAAATGATTGGAAGACTTTTGGTGGGTCTAACAGAAGGTGGGAGGTGTGATGCTTAGCTAGATGGACATGTTAGCGCTGCTCCAGGTAGGAGTGTGGCAGCAACAGCACACGACTAATCCTCTGAGTCTTGAACTAGCCCCTTAAGCATAACTCTGCCTGATTCCCTGGGAGTGTAGGTGGCTGTTGGTTTTGTGGGGGGACACCTATTTTAAGGCGGTAGCCTGAGCGATGCTCACAAGCGTGTGTGCACATGTGCGCGTGTGTTTAGGTACAGACACATTGAACCTCCTAAGTGTTGTGTACACATGAATAATTCATTTGTATATAGGAAATATTGAAGTTGAAAATTGAGGATTAAGGGTGCCTTTTGAATTGGATAGCAACAGAAGTTTAATTTAGACATGACTAATCTACCAAGTTCCATGCCTGTGAAAGTGTTCTTTTCGTGTATCAAGGTGCTTTAAATCAGTTTAATTCCCTGAGCTAGTCTTACTAAATATCTTTATTACGGCAGCATACAAAGGCTGTAGTCAGATTTATGCCCCTGTTTTGGTTGATGTTGTGTATGTATAAAGGCAGTTAGTATATGCCCTATAGAGTTTACAGTTTAATTTATGACAAAACAAATATTACAAGGAGGAGGGAACAGTAATTTGAGCAATGATGATGAGATAATTTTAACTGTATGCATGCTTGATATTTCAAAATCCTTGATTAAGCCATCTATATGAGTATTCTCTAGTGGCCCTTTACTGTTGATTAAGTTCTCATGAAGTCTTGTTTCTGTCTGCTTCATGTTGCAGTGAAGTTGGTTACTATAAAAATGACTGTTCTAATAATGTATTATATTGGCTCTGCCATAAAACTGCAAGAGGTAACTGTCTGAGAAACAGTTGTTAAATAACACAAGTCTTTCATATTCTTATGATTTCTAAAGCTAGGTATGGTTCACAGTTCCTTTAACTTAAGTACTGCAAAAATCAATACAACTGTTCTAAACTGATCTTAGAGTGTAGTTTTACATCTTTAGAGGAAGTTTAGTAGCTGATTATTTAACCCAAACCTAAACCCTGTAATTATCCTGTTGTACATTCATATTGCACAAACAGTCCTCAAAGCCTGCTGCTGTACTAAATACATCAAGATACATTGGACCTGTAACATTTCAGGTGTTGTCCAAGCATCAACAGAGGAACTACATGACAAATTTAAGTGAGGATGTTTTAATAGTAACACTTGTACTTTAATACTACTTTTCTGCCAAACTACATTGACAACACTGACAGTGTCCAAAGAAATGTAAACCAAAACTAAATTTAAAGAAATTTCATTTCTTGCAAGTGGATTGTAATCGAAACTTGCTTCATGTAATCTTTGACATTTCCAGGTCCAGTTCTCCTGTAACTGTAGTGTAGTGCCATACAGAATTTTTGTCATGTGTTCTATAACTTAAAAGGACATAAAGAACAAATGTGTTGCCATATACGTCACTGGAAAACCATTGCACACGTGGGATATGTCTACACTAGAGGCTTAAGTTGACTTATGCAACTCTACGACTACATTTGGAATTAAGTTGGCTTTAGTGCTTACTTAAGTCAATTTAATAACTCCCACCCATAAAGTTGACCTGATCATTAAGTTGACTTAATGATTAATGGAGCCACAGATTTGGCTTGAGTTGAATTAATTGGACTCCAGGTCCTCCTCCACATTTACTGGCCTCCAGGAGGAGCCTGCTCTGGCCAGTCACAGAACAGAAGGAAGCCCTGTCCACCCTGCTCCACAGAGCTGGCCAGGCTTCCCATCTGGCAAGATGGAGAGAGGCAGCTAGCGCTGGAAGCGGGCCACAGCATGGAGCCACCAGGAAACCTTAGATCTCCTGGCCATCTGGGGGGATGAGGCTGTGCACTCCTGGTTGCAGGGGAGCCATCACAACTGGGAGGTATACAGCAGCATTCCCAGGGCTTGGCGGAGAAGAAGCACACCTGGGACATGCAACAGGACTGGATCAAACTAAAAGACTAGCATCTGGACTACTAAAGGACCTGGGAGGCCATGAGCAGCTTGGTGGCATTCACCACCAGCTGCTGCTGTTACAGGGAGCTGCCTGCCCTCCTTGGGCAGGTGGGTGACACCCTGCTGGCCCACTCCATTGACTCTACTGAGCACCTTGAGAGGCGGGGCTTGGTGAGTGAGGATGTGCTGCTGGGCCAAGGAAAGACCTGGAACTAGCTGCAGGGCACCATGTCAGCCGTGGAGGCTGCCACACTGGTGCTGGACCCAGTGATGCAGGAGGAGGCTCCCTGCTCCCAGGGCAACCCAGCCAGGGGACATTGTGCCACATCCCTAGAGCATCTACTGGTGAGTGCTCCCTCCTTGGAGGCATGGTGGTGCAGGCAGGTGGGACAGGCAGGGTCCTGGGGGGAGGAGGGGGTGCAGAGGCCCTCCCATGGGGGCATAGGGGGGGGGGGGAACCTGGAGCCAAGTTGGGTGGGGGTGTGTCTGGAGATGGGGTGGCAGGGGCTGTAGGTGGGAGCACCAAGGCCAGATAGCATTTGCCCGACACTGTTGGCACGTGACCTCAGGAGACCTCTGGGACAGAGCTTCTTGAAACTCACCACCATGGGCACCACACCCAACCTATGCAGCAAAGCACAGCGATGTGTGCTAAGGGGTCTCTGTCCCAAAGAATAGGGATCGCAGATCAGGAGGATGGTCATAGGACAGCAGCTGCTGTCAGGCTGCACACTGCATTACCTCATGGGAGGAACTCTTGTTCTTTGCTTCTCTCCTGCAGACCCTGTGCCCATGACAAAGGATGCTCCCAGGGTGCACCCTGCCCTGATGAGGAGGAGATGGCTAAGTTGCTCATGGAATGAAATCCTGGAGGATCAGCTTCACTGGCAGAGTGGGCTGACACAGACCTGAGAGCCTGGTGGGATTGGGAGGACACCCATCAGAGGGTCAAGCAGGCCATGCTCCAGGAGATGCTTTACTTGATAGAGCAGCAGACCCTTGAGCCTCTGGCATGGGGCCAGGGCTCTTGGCGAACTGAGGGTCCCCTTGCCCTGGACCCCAGCAGCTCTCCTTGCCGGCAGCTCAGGACTCAGGTTGGACGGCAGCAGGCCTGGGACCTGCCAACCTGAGGCCTCCAGTGCCTACTCCCTATGTCCCTGCAGCTCCCACCTCCTCACCCCTATCAGCTGTCCCCCCAGTTCCCTCTACAAATAAAATCATGTACCCTTTCATTCTGTGTGTAGTTCATCATTTTACTGTGTTGGGGACTGGGGGGAGATGGGTGGGGAGAGCAGGCATGGATGGTTAGGGGTGGTGATGGTACCTAGGCAGCTCAGCCCTCAGTGCTGTCACTGAGGAAGTGGTCCCTCAGTGTGTCCTAGATCAGCACCATTCGCCACTGGGCCAGCTGCATCAATGGCAGGATGTCATCAGGCTGCTGGAACTCTGCGGCTCCCCACAGCTCACAGGTTGTGCAGCACACAGCATGCACTGACCTCTGCGATGAGCGTCTCGCCAAGCTGCAGGCAGGTCAGCATGGTCCTTCAGTGTGCTTTCAGATGGCTGATGGGATGCTTAATGACCATTTGGCACCTGTGGAGCCTCCTGTTGTAGAGGTCCCTGCTGGCATCCGTGTTGGCCATGTGGGGCTTTGTGAGCCAAGGCAGCAGGGGGTAGGCGGCAGTCCCCAAGATGACAGCTATCTGCATGTCCCCAAGGGTAGTGATGTGTTCTAGGAAGAAGGTGCATGCCTGCATGCACTGGTAGAGGCTGATGTTCCTCAGGATGTGGGCATTGTGCACTTTCCCTGCCCAGCCCGTGAAGATGTCAGTGAACCACTCCCAGTGATCAGTGAGGGGTTGCAGAATCATAGAGAGGTAGCCCTTCCTGTTGATGTAGGTTGTGACCTGGTGGTCAGGGGCTTGGTTGGGGATGTGGGTGCCATCCACAATGCCCCTGCAATTGGGGACCCTGAGTCCAGTTAAGCTGTCCATGATGTCCTGCAGGTTGCCCAGGGTCACGATCCAGCTAAGCAGAACCCTGTTGATGGCTCTGCAGACCTGCCTCAGGATGACCCCCATGGTGGACTTGCTGATCCTGAACTGGTGGGCAACAGAGCAGTAGGAATCCAGGGTTGCCAGCTTCTAGAGGGCAATGGCCACTCACTTGTCCTGGGCAGAGTGGATCAGAACTGTGGTGAACTCAGTGACCAGCTTGAGGAAGGTGCTCTTCCTTGTGTGTAGGTTCTACAGCCACTGGTGGTCATCTCAGGTGGTGAGGATCATCCAGTCCCACCAGTCAGTGATGGTTTCCCATGCCCAGATGTGTGGGTGCATGGAGGGCACCCTGTCTGGACCAGCTCCCAGGTGTGGCAAGGGGGTTGCCCCATGCTGCCTGCTCCAGAGCCAGAGGAGTCAGGCCAATGCATGGCTGGTGTGGAGCACTGTCCTGGCACATTGCTGGTGCATGTCAGGGTCCATGATCTCCTCGGGCTCCATCTTGTCAGGCATGGTGGGGAGAGTGCCGTGGTCACTTCCTGTTTTGTAGGAGTGGCTGGGGGAGGGGGCACTTCTGTGGTGCACTGTGGGCCAGTTACACACAATGCACCACTCCTAGGGTGACCTAGCACCTGCTAGTGGATATGGGCAGACTACAGGCATTTCAAATGTGGACTCTAAGTTGACTTAACAAGGTTGACTTTAAGTTTAAGTTGGCTTAACTGAGCCCTCTAGTGTAGACATACTCTTGGATAATTATTGGGGCTGTGTTCTGATACCCTTTCTCATGTTTAGGTCCTTCCACTGTAAAATGTCCTGGAAACTTCAGTTAGATCAGTGGTTCCCAACCTGGGGTCTGGGGCCCCCTGGGGTCCACGGAGCCTCTCTTTACCAAGGCCAGAATCCAGCTGCAGCCCCGATGCACCCTGTCAGGGCTGCCTCTCCCCTCCTGCTGCCAGATCCCAGCAGGGGGATAAGGCCACGGCTGCTCCCTAGGAAGGGCGTGGATAGGGGGCCATAGACACCATGGTTCGGCTCCCTGGCGGCACGGGCCATGCTGGCAGCAGTGCTGCTCGCTGGCTGTCCCAGCGCCACTACCAGAGTGGCATGGGCCAGATTGCATAATCAGCTGGGGGGCTGCAAAGAATTTTTTTGTTAAAAAGGGGTCCCCAGCCCAAAAAAGGTTGGGAACCACTGAGCTAGACAACTGAAGGAGTTAGTGCAGGGGTGACCAAACTCATGGAACTCAAGAGCCACACTGAGGCATGTAGTCATATACTTTTACCTAGTCCAAAACTACTAAGTTTAAAATTCATTGCACACTTTAATTTAATTGTAAAAAGAGGGCAAATATTGGCCCTACTAATGTCAGATTCTAATAATTCCTTAAGGTTACCATGAAAATTAGGCCTATACGGTAAAAACTTAGCTGTTGCTCAGTGTAGAAGACTGTAGGCTAGTGGGGAGTTTTTTAAATTTCCGACCATGCCGCTGCTTCTCCCCACCGTCCTGACGCCCTCCTGCATTCCTAAGTTGGGTCTGCTTTCCTAAATTGATTTGCTGACGTTTTTCCAGGAGCCACACTTTTTCATTCAAGAGCCGCATGTGGCTCCTGAGCCACAGTTTGGCCACGCCTGGGTTAGTGCTATTCACAGTGAATGACGGTATCCAAATCTGGCCCTCTGATTTACCTAACTCTGAAACAAGTGTACTGAAAACTGTCTGACAAAATGGTTGAACAGTCTGTTCTTAGTTTATAGAATTTTTGCAAGGGGGGGGGCAAAAGAGAAAGTAGGCAGTCTGTGATCAGATGATTGCTAAATGTTCAAATGTCAGAAGACTAGAGTTTCAGAATTAATCAACAGGAATAAACAGAGGTAACAGGCTTTCAACTTGCTCCTTTTCATTGCAGGTGGATCTCCTCCACAACCGGTAGTTCCTACACATAAGGATAAAAGTGGTGCTCCACCTGTTAGAAGTATATATGATGAATTATCTAGTCCAGGACTTGGATCTACACCTCTAACCTCAAGAAGACCAGTAAGTGGTAATTGTAAAGGTTAGTTGCAAAGCTAAAGTGAAACTTGAGTTAACTGTGGTAGTAAATGCCTTTACTTCCCAGTTTGGGTGTAGGCAATTTTTATTTCAGTATTGAATGCCCTTCATGGTCTGGTTAGTGAGGGCTTCAGCTCCTGAATCTTAACTCAGTTTTCACTTTAGTCATCTTACCAGCTGCATAGTTTGATGAATGAGTACTGCAGTAGCAGCCTGTGTCTCCTTTTGTTTTCTTCCTCTTCCTTCGAATGGCATTGGAAGATGAAATATAAAAACAAGGAATTTCTCTTGAAACAGAGCAATCAAGTTTCAACATCAGGCCAGAAGTTGTTTTATCTTTGTGTTGATCACAGCTTAGCTGAGACTTCAAATATTTAATTTTCCTACATTTTAAGTTTGGGCCTCAGTAACGCTACTAAATGCCATTGTAAATGAGATGGTAATATTTTATCTAAGAATTGAGCAATGGGGCTCTGTCAGTAATAGTAAGTAAATCCAATTGAGTGAAATGCTTTGGTTAAACTTCAGCTTCTAATTCAAACAGGCCAGAAGTAAGATTTCTGGAAGGCTGGTTCAGTAGCTTGTCAGTCAGTTCTCATATCTTTATGGATAAAGAGGCAAATGTTTTTCATTAGAAAACTCTTGAGTTGCTACAGAGACTTAATTTAGTCTCTTGATGGTATACTTGGAACTGCATAGAGCACATGCAGGCTTTCTGGAATAAGAATTATGTAAATTGAAAGTTTATTGTACGGAGGGGAGAAGCCACTAATGTAGCCTAAGGGGCTGGGGACTTCATGGTATGACTACCAGTTCTGTCACTGTAGTTAATAGCTCCTGTTGAATTTAAAAGTACTCCTCTTTTCTTAATCATATTTTAAAAAATCACTGCCTTTAATGTTGAAAGGATGTAGTTGTAGCCCTTACTTAAAACACCTGAAAATCCTTAGAGAGTGAGAAACTTCTGAATACCCTATTTCAGTTTGGGAGGGGGAAATAAGAAACTAGGTCAGGTACAGGGGTAGGTAACCCAACTGAGCATGCACTATGTGTAAGAGGTTTTACTGAAGCTTAATTGAGTGAGGAGGAGGGAACATAACTGACTTACAAAAGAAACTGATAGGCATAAGTGAGGCCTCTCATTTGAAATATTTTGTGAATATTTATTAAGCATTGCCATTATAGTGTAGTTGTGGTGAGTTATGTTTACTTAACTCTTCAAAATAATAAAAGGTCTTTGCGTATAGATTCAAAATGCTTATTTGTTCTTGGCAAAGCATATGGTGTATTGCTGTCTAGAGAGAAGCTGACTTTTACTTCAGGAGTTCAGAGGCTGCTGCATCTGTGATATTGATAGATGTCTCCAGTGTAGCATAACACTGTTGTCAGCTAAACAGCAAAAGATGAACAATTTCTAAGCAGTGTTCTGTTCCGTGTTTTCCCAATGTGAAATAGTTAACTAGAGGAGTTCACTGTATAAAGCATAGGAGTTGATACTTCGTCAAAAGACTGCTAGTTAATTGCCCTTTATTCCAGAAGGATAAACAGTGAAGTAAGCACTTAAGTATGTAACAGTTGAGGCTTATTTGTATATACAAGGAATTTTCTAGGTTGTTATTGAAACAAATGCAGAAGCAAAACGTTCAGCATGTTTTTGCATGTTAGGGTCCACTTATTGGACTTTGGACAATTGTTGCACTAACTGCAAGCAGAAGAAAGCTTGACTTAAATTTATTTTGGGCAAAAATCTAATTTTATTTCCTATGAACCTTTCCTGTCTCACCTTTGATGGCAGACAGTAGCCTTCCAAAATCTAACTTTTCTTCCTAACTATGAAAAGAATGTACCTGCAAGTATGACCTGTAACTTTTTATTTTAATACAGCCCAGCTTTTCTGTAACACAAAGTCCATTGGTTGGAGCTATGCCAGGAACCCCTGGAACAGGTAGATATCCTGTCGGATTGCTTCTATAGTACTACTGTTTTTAGCATGGTAAAGGGCCATCATTTTCTGAACTTTTTCTATGTTGTCTTGCAAATAAATAGCATTCTTGCCACTTGGAGATAAGTGTGAGCAGGAAAGCACTGTTAAATTTATTATGGGGATACTGAAGCCATAATTTTCACAGAACAAGGAGCTCCACCTATTTATCTGTTCCTTGTGGTAGAACTCCATGCTGTATCGAACAGAGGCAGAGGTGGCCACTCTTGAGCAATACTATGGAGGATGACAGATAGTGCCATCATTCTAAGCACCACCGTAGTTCCTTGTATGAATACAGTGGCCTCTTGTAAATCTTTCTGCTGGACCCCTGTTCTCACTGTGGTCACTGCACAATAGATGCAGGATCACAGTTTGACCTCACTTCTAGTAGCTGCAAATGAGGATGTGGTGAGTAACTTAGTCACAGGGCTTAGCAACATGTCTGCAAACTTCACTGGTCTGCAGTGACAGAGTTTTTAGGGAAACAGGGTTTGGGTTTGACAATAGATTACCTGATTTTTCCTGTTAAAATAGTTATACAACATTTATACCCTTAACTAGATGCCTCACTTTCAACACTGCTCTGACTAGCTTAGTTACAGTAGCAATTCATTGAAACCAATCCTATTTCAATTTAAAAGCCACCAGTGTATTTAGTCCTGCCAGTATTGGACAGCCCAGAAAGACTACACTGTCTCCTGCCCAACTGGATCCTTTCTACACTCAAGGGGATTCCTTAACCTCAGAAGATCATCTTGATGACACCTGGGTAACTGTATTTGGGTGAGTGAGTGGCACTGTTTCTTTAAAAAATCTAATGACAAAGTCCTGGTAATATCTAGTTATTCTGTTGGAGTACTAGTATGTGTAGATATTCAAGCTGTACAGTAATGAAAAAGTACAGATTTTTAAAATTGCTCTAATTTCTTAGAGTAGACTAAAGTCCACTGACATTTAGCTTGCTTCTTAGGACGTGGGCAAGTGCAAGACCAGAAAGCAGAAGCAATAGGACATCATTTTGGGGTACCAGCAATCACAGGACTCCTGTTCAATAAAGTCAGGAGACAGAAATTGAATACATCTAACTAGTAAAGTTACTTCCTTAAGGGATCTGCACATTATTTTTCTCTCTGAACATTCCTTTTATCTTAAGCACTGATTCTGAAACAGTATTTAATGAATAATTCAGCTAATATTGCAGTTCTGGGAACTTTGCCAAGGAGATGTATTATAGGAAAATGCACATAAGTGACAAGTTAGGGGGAGGTGGGAGGGAGAGCTGTGTTAGTCTGTATCAGCAAAACAAACAAGCAGCCCTGAGGCACTTTCAAAGAGGTTAGTCTTTAAAAGTGCCACAGGACTCCTTGTTTAAATATTTTGTGTGTTTTGTAATAGTCTATCACTGAACAACACTTCTAGTTTCTCGTTTGTTGGCTTCAGGTTTCCTCAAGCATCTGCTTCATATATTCTACTACAGTTTGCACAGTATGGAAATATATTAAAGCATGTGGTAAGTCTTATGTTGCCTCATCTTCTGAAATATGGTCATTTGTTCATTCCAAGGACTAAATTTCTCTACTTCCAACCAAAACCCCATGCAGATGTCCAACACTGGAAACTGGATGCATATTCGGTATCAGTCCAAACTGCAAGCCCGGAAAGCTTTAAGCAAAGATGGAAGGATTTTTGGTGAATCTATCATGATTGGAGTCAAGCCTTGTATAGATAAAGTAAGTTAGCCATTCATTCTGTGTGAAAGAAGAAATAAAAAAATTAGTCATCTTTTGTTTTTGTGTCTTCCTTTTTCTCTTTTAGAATTATGTAGCTGGAGGTGGGGGAGGAGGCTCATATGTTAAATTCAGTGGCATACATAAGTATTTTTCAGGAGTTGTCTTTTACCTTAGGACTTTAAATAAAAAGTATTCTAAAATGATCCTTGATATAACATACATGTATTAAAAAATAGGCATTGTTGCTGTTGTTACCTCCAAGGTGGGCCGTGGAAACTTACTAGGGTACAGCTAAGCTACATTGCACTTACGGATATGAAGTGAGAGCATATTAATTCATCTAAAACTGCAGGGTAAATGTAGCTTAGGTAGGTGATTTTACTTGAACTGGAATTTGAGGCATTTTGCTGCTTTCAGAATACTAACATTCATACAAAAATACTTTGAAATCTAACAATCTGTTGACTACACTTAAAAGCCACTAGTGTGTAGATTCCTATCCAGGTCTGTGCACAGACCATGCTGGGTAATTGTCTCCTCCATGCTAAAAGGAAAGTACACCCACTTATTTCATTAAAACACCAATTTCTGGAGCACTTTCATCACCTTAGTCTCATCTATTGCTGGAGCTCACTATGCTGTTAGATGGAATGGGGCTCAAGTGTAGCTGTAAACCATCTGAAGGGAAGAGGATAAGCTACATACCAGACTAAAGATTTTGTAAAGAGGAAGAACATTGTAGTACCATGGAAATAAAACTGGAGAAGGAATACAAATGATTCTGCCCAGGAAATACTCTTAACAGGACTGAGACCAATTCTTATAGCAGTTCTACAGAACTTGCTATCAAGAGGCTTTTGCTGTGTTGCAGAACCAAAAAATAAAAGGGGAAAAAATATTGAACAGATGAAATATAAACCTCTGTTCTGGAAAAAGCTGTTGGACGCTATCTCTACACTTGATACAGGATTGTTTAGCAATAGGTTGAAGAATGAAGAGCTGAGTTGACACTATCTAGCTTTGAATGAAACCATAACATTTAGGTATTTAACATCCAAGGCTGGAACACTACAAACTTCCTAAGACTTGCTTTTAGTTTAATTTATCACTAAAATCATGTTGTCTATGCAATTTTCAGTTGGGTCATGACCTTCAGTCTCAAAGGCTGTAAATCATTAGTCTGCCAGTAGTTTATAGTAGCATCATACAGTCCTTTAAAATGAGCTTTTTTTAACTGCTACACTGTAGGCTAACGTTCATCATAAAATATGTACTGGTAGTTCAGCATCTAGCATGCTAGCTTAATATCTTATACTCCTCACTGAATACACCAGAGTAGCTTTATTATCAAAGTCCTAGCCCAAGTTGAGCCATTGGGATATTGTTGTCATATCAAATCTAGTTACTGCATTAACTGGAATTAAACAGATATGCACCCATTCTCATTACTCCCAGTTTATTAACATTTAACAGTATTTTTCTCTCTTTCAAGAGTGTGATGGAAAGTTTTGATAGAGGTGCTGTATCATCCATGTCTTCAGTCTTCACGCCATCAACAAAAACCTTAGCCGCACCAATGCAACCTGCAAATACTCCAAGGATTTCTACGATGAGACCACTTGCAACAGCATATAAAGCTTCCACCAGTGACTATCAGGTATTTTGAGTGTGTAGAGAGCAAGAATTACACAATATGTAAGCAGAATTTTGTAAAAGACATTTGTATTCCTCTTGATCGTCTCGCTGTAAATTACAAAAACAAACTAAGCCAAAAATATGAGGGGTGGGGGTGTGTGTGGGGGGTGTGTGTGTGTGTTTCCCCATGCTTCATATTGGGGACATCAGCACTTTGTTCTGGGCATAACTTATTTTTCATCTCCACCTGTAATTTGCCTTGACAAGTAGGAAAGGCGTAGTTTATACACAAACTTGCTGAAATAGTCTGTCCATCAGTCAAAAAGCTTTCAGGATGGTGCCTTTGTGGTTTGTGGGTATTTTTTTGAGTCAATTTCTTATCTGTCCACACAAGGGAGTTTTTTGTGTTGAGACCCTTAAATGCCTATTTTTATAGTCATAGTAATTTTAAAAGCTGGTCTGTGTAAATAGCATGAGTGCACGCTGGGTGACCAAGTGTTTTTTTGTCTCTTCAGGTGGTTTCTGACAGACAAACCCCAAGGAAGGATGAAAGCATTGTATCTAAAGCTATGGAATACATGTTTGGCTGGTAATAAACAATGGAAAGTATTACACTAAAACACAGTTAGGATTAGAAATAAACTGCCAGCTTCATGGGTTAGTTGTATAACCAGTCATGGCAGTATTTCAACTTCCCATCATACCTGTTAAACCTTCAAAGAGGAGAATTTGGCATACATTGTTTGCACTTTAAATGATGGCAATGTACAGAGGATTTTAAGATGTTTAAACTTAAACTAGTAAGTGTAAATACAAGTGGTCTCTTGCTGCTTATGTGCTTCAGAGATTGCATGTCTTGAGCAAAAAAATCAGTACTGATTTGCCGTAAATTATGGAATTCTGTTCATTATACTTTCCAGAAAAGTGACTATACAGATGGTAGCTCAATTCATTGTTTCCCAATAATGTAACAAGCTTTCTTAATCTTTTATGGAAAAATGGTAGGTTGTCTACAGGATGAACACTATGCATTCTAGTAAAACAAGGGATTTTTCTTGGGCTACTAATTTTAAAATTAACATTTAAATTTTAATTAGGATGCTGTTTAATAGTACATTGTTTATATAAAGTTTTATCTCAGAATACCATTCTAAATGTTCATAATGGAGTTTAAAACTTTTTAACCTACATTTTCCTAATAAAATTTAATTAAATTGAGTTTCCAAAGTTGAGTTCTTTTTAAAAGCTTGAGTAACCTGTGTGCATGAACTTTCAATTTGTCTCACAGGCTTGAGCCAGGTATATTGCATATATCACCTAAATTTATTTACAGCACTGTATCAGAGCTGACATAGCCAGTCACACTGGGTGGGTGGATTTAATTAGGATACATTGGAATTAGTAATATCATTAACATTTAAATTTGGATCTACTAAGAAACTAATGAAGTAGTGCACTGTTCCACTTATACCTTTATGCTTTATGTAGAAAAGGTCAAAAGTATTCTACACAAACTTGTATGTTTCACCAGAATTAAAATACATCCCTCCACTTGAGTGCCTAGGACTTCACCACTTTTAACAATGTTCAGCGCAGTACAGCTAGGAACAAGCAGTTAAAAATATCTAACTGAAATTGCAAAGTAAAAATTTCCTAAACTAACATGGCCACAATGAATGCTAAACTAAAATACAATGCAAGCAATTTAATAACTGTAATGGACCAGCATCTTTTTCATCATAAGATTTTCTAATAAAGAAATTCTTTTTGGGTGTTGGCAGAATAGTGAGTGAAGGGTAGGATGCTCTCTTGGATTGCCTACAAAATCCAGGTCTTTCCTGGAAGGTGGTCTATCAAAGGCTGAGGAGGCTTCAGCATACATTGTGAGATCAGTGGTCACAGACTGAAATATAGCTAAACACAGCTTGTATTCTCAATGCTTTGTCAAATGGAAAATCTTGTCACTGTATGCTGCTATCCCAATGTCTGTTTTCTCATACCATCTTCCAGCTTCACATATTTGACCGTAACAAATTTTGATCCAGAAAATTACAAACTTCATCCTGACTCTGCAACTTTCGCTTTCTCAAAATACCTGAGTAGCCTTCCCTTCTCTCAATAAGCTTAATGGATTGCAATTAGTGTGCTTTAGTAACACTACCTCAGAGTTTAATTGTGTAGCTGTTAGTAACCTCTCCCCCACATGATTCAAGAAGGACATTTCCATAGTTGAGGGCAGCCTCTGGTTCCCTACATGGTTGACACTCCCCTCTCACCACTCTGTAATTGGTCCCAGAGTTTATCGGTGTGTTCATGTGCCTTTACTCAATAGAAGACAGAGTGCACCTTAAACCTCTCATGAAAGGGAAACAACAGTGTGGAAGATGTACAGCCTTAAGAGCTGTTTAAACACGTATTGCATCAGTTTATATTAAATTGGCTTTTAAACTGACTTAAACCAGTGCAAAACCTAGCATGGACACTATTGGTTTAAGAGTAGTTTATAGTGGTATAGCTTAAACTTGTTTCTAATTGACTCAAGCTAAATTGGTATGAAAGGTTTACTGATTTGAAGTGTCCACATACCCTTTTGCACTGGTTTAACTTTATCACCTTTAAATAACCTTTATGCAAGCAGTACTGAGAAGCATTGTATTTTTTATAAAAGCTGGTAGTTAGTAAAGGGCTGTCCTCTTGTTGGAATCTAAACATGAGCAAGCAATCACCTGTAGTCTATTAATCAGTATGCTGGGTTTCAGTTGCTCCTTAATTGCAGTTCCCAGTTCACATGCCCAAAATGTGCTACCTTCTCTTGCCTCAGCTTCTGAACAACCTGGTAAGAAGATAAAGCTCATCACTTAACAAAACTTCTGACAACTGGTAAAGTACAGCTTTTGTAAACTATGGCATGACTTCCCCAGAATTTTTGGTGATTTGCTGATAATTTAGCTCACTTTTTTATCATGTAAATTTCACTTGGATCTAACTGGCTTCTTGCTCACTCTCTTCCTTCCTCCCTTTTCCTCACACTATTCTTAGTACCAGTGTTGGTTTCTTGACTGCTGCTGTTTTGTTTCTGATGGAGTGTAGGATGATCTCTTCTCCAGACTAGCACCTTCATTCATTTTTCCCCTTCATTGATATCTGTATACTGAAACTGCCTGTGGATGGTTGTTCAATATTCTTATCGTCTGTAGGTTAGGAAGAGGATGGAGAACTTGCATAGGATCAGAGAATCAATACATTTCTTGGTTAGTTTCTTTATGCTTCTGCTGTATAACTTCTGCTCTTGTATTGCTGATTGAGGTTCTTCCTGAAGTGGTTCGGATTTGTATCGCATGCTTGTTACAGTAGGGGTTTTCCAATAGCATTTAATGGTGTGCTGAGTAGCTGTGTTCATTTTGTTTATAGGCTGCTGCTTCACTTAAAACAGACTGATTAAATATAATAGTCTAACAGACACCCCCAAAACATTGCACTAAATGCTCATTTTCAAAATGCATCTCTAGCAAAAGTAAGTATCTCTTGAGGGGCAAATGCTAAAGGGGAGCATTTGGTGGTGTTGCCCTGTTGGTTCCAGTATATTAGGGAGCAGGGGGTGCACAAGGTAATTTTTCTTTTCCTGGATCAGTTTCTGTTGAGGAGATGCAAGCTTTTGATATCCATGGATCCTACATATGCTTAACCCTTCATGTGGTGCGCTTCATGCAGTGCACTAAATGTCCCAATAACTTACTGTGGGTGAAACAAGATAATCATTACCTTCCTGAATGAACTCACATAGAAAAACAAGACAAAATTGCCCCATATAACTAGCGGGTGCACACTTCACATAAAATGAGTACTCATGTTGGACCTCTGTCCCATTCCTCAAAGGAAATCTGTGTAACACCTTCAGAGGATTAATTTGAGAGCTTAAACTGATAACTTTGCTAGACATTAATATTTAGCCTTAATAAAGAAACTGGATTTATGGATTGTTACAGGGGTGGCCAAACTCATGGAACTCAGGAGCCACACATGTTGATTATTAAACCTTCAAAACGTGCACTGAGGAATATAGCCATTCCCTGCTCCAAAATTACTATGTTTAAAATTCATTGCGCACTTTAATTTTAGAGTAAAAAGAGGGCAAATATTGATCCTACTAATGTCAGATTCTAATAATTACATAAGGCTACCATGAAAACTACACAGTAAAATCTTAGCTGTCACTTGATTTCACCCTACACAGTAAAATCTTAGCTGTCGCTCAATTGTAGAAGACTGCAGGCTAGTGGCAAGTTTTTTAAAATCCTGACAATGCTGTGCTTCTCCCTGTGGTCCTGGACCATGCCACTGCTGCTCCCTGCCAGGCTTGGCCAAACTCCAGCTAGGGAGCTCTTGGGGTGCCCACAGAATATAGTGCATGATTTCCCAGAAGACTGAGTGGGGGGCTCAAGCTGGTTGGTGCTGTAACATTATTGGGAAACTCCTAGATATAGAACCTGGCCCTTATGCTGCTGTCCTGACCCCCTCCTGAACTCTAGGCCCTGATGCTGGCTGTCCTGGACCTTCCCCCAGCCACTGGGCCCCCTTATCTATCAATTCCGGTGGCTAGGCCCAGGCTGGGGCTCCCCCTCTGAGCATGCTCAGGGTGGGAGATTTAAGTCTTATAGGCTGTGGCTGCTTTCCTAAATTGATCTGCTAACATTCTTCTGCAAGCCGCACTTCTTCATTCAAGATCCGCATGCTTCCCTCCTCGCAAGCATAAGTCTGAGTGTAGTATGCAGAACTTTTAATAGTAGAGTAAAAGAATGTAAAAACATAATAGCTAAATGAGCACTGATCTTAAGAATCAGTGGAGAACAGGATTTCCACCAAAACCCCACAAAGCATAAAAGAATGCCAAGACACAATAGCTAATTGTGCTCTTTGTGTTCATGCTAATACAGAACCCATGCAGATTAGTTGCCCCCCCCCCCCCCCTTAGGAGCTGTTAGGCACAGCTTCTATACCCCCCTTACATAAATTAGTCTTTAAGTGCCACAGGACTCCTTTTTTGTCTTCTATGTAGCTGTGACTGAGTACTTTCCAACACCTGAAAAAGAAGGTGGCAAAAAACCAACCAACCAACCCTGTGTAAGATCAAAAGCTTACTTCACCAACAGAGGTTGGGTCAGCAAAAGATACTGCATTCCTTACCTTATCTCTCAAATATTTGGAGCACAAGTCAAAGTGACAAATTCCATGGATGCTTTTGAAAATCTCCAGCCGGGCCAGCTGTTGAACTACCAGGAGAACTCGTATTAGAAATTTGTTTTTCCTGTCTTGTGTTTAATTCACTCGATATTGTTGCTTTATATTGGCAAAGTGCTAGCAGCATGATCTAGATTTTTTTCCTTGTAATTACAGACACTGATTTGCATTGTACCCAGAATTAAGGGGCTCTTTTGTAAAAGTATTTGGTGTAGTATACAGTGCTAATTTCCCACCTAACCTCTAGTTCTGCAAACTGGTATGTATACAGCTCAGTTGACTTCAGTGGGGCTGTGTGCTAACTTGGAGATCTGTCCACCTGGCATCTGGGCCATAATTTCAAAGTATTTCCTTCATAGCTATTCAACATAATGTTTAGTCTTTTCTGCTGTACAATTGAGTATTTAGTCAAAGGCTTGATGCAATCATATCTACTATGTCCTAATTCTGAACATTTTAAAACTCTTCATTTGTAGGTCCTGCAGCCTCTGTTATATATCGTACCAATTTCATTAACAGTTTATTTGATAGTGTCCTTTTTGCTGATGAATTGTTCCTTGCCAGATAATAGAAGAGAACATAACTATTCTACATCTCAAAATTTAGAGGCTACTTTTAGATAACATTCGCTTTAGCAGCTTTTTGCCCAGATGGACACCATAGAATAAAAGTGTGAATAATCAACACTTATTTTATTTGTACTATGCATTTATTTCCACTCACTGAAAGTATTTCTACTTCATGCAGTAGACATAGACTGCTATCTCCACCTTGTGGCAGCTTTTTAGAGCTGTCCAGTTTGCTAGCTTTATAATTGAATCTGAGGTGTATGGAATTTATCTTGCTATGCCAGTGTAGGTTCTGTCTTTAACCTTTATCACAGGAGAAAAGTACAATGTTAAAAAAAAAATACATATAAATTTTCTTTTCACTTGCAGAGGTGTGGGTGAGAGGAAAAGTACTGAGCCAGCATACATAGCATAGATATTCTTACCAGTGTAGCAACCAAATTGCAAATGGAATAGCTTATGGGTATAAATATGGGGCTTGGACTAAATTGTGGTTGGAACCCCATGTAAGTCTATGGTATTTATTCATTTTTCCAGAGAGAGAAATGTGATTTCATACCGTTTCCTCATGCTTAGAAGCTGCTTTTGTCCATTTTTTGGTCAACATTACTTATTTGTATTGCAGGAATTCCTAGAACTACCAACCAGGGCTCCATTGTACTAGGCACTGTTCAAAAATATCAATATTCCTATGATGTTTTTTGTAAAAGCAGGGGTTTGTCCACTTCTATTCCATTGTTTTCCTTCCTCAGTATGCCTGCCTCAATAAGATTGTATACAGTTGTGGAAGTGTATGCATGTTGCTTGTGAAGTGCCTTGGATGAAGAATTTTTAGATAACTGTAAAATAATGTGAGCACAGTTTGTGATAAAAGTCCTTTTAGTTCTATAAAATTCTGTTTAAAGTACTAGAAAGGTGGTTGATACAGATTTTGCCAGTAGGCACCAAGAATATAAAAGTACCATGCATTTTACCTGCCTCCAAAATAGTTGCACTTGTAACCAAATAAGAAACACACTAACAATATTCTGCAAAGCAGAGTGATGGCCTAACTCAGGAACATATGCATATGGTGGTTTGAATGATGAGAGGGAAGCTGTTCAGTGCACAATGAGGGAGACACATTAGAGGAAGCAGAAAAATAAATGGAGAATGAATACAAAACAGATGAGCACAGGCAACAAGAGGAATTCCATGTGAGTAGAAATATAGGCAAGACAGATCTAGCAGAGTCTTGAGGATGAGGATGAGAAACTTAATAGGTACAGTGAGAGGATCTCTGAAAGAATTCAGAGAGGCAATGAGTCAGAACTTCAGGAGAGGAAAATTTCACAGCAGCATTTTGGATAATCTGGTTTAGGGCTAAATCAGAAGCTTCAGTAACTTGCAGGTGACAAAGACATGGGCAAGTATCTTGCTAGAGTTGGAAAGTAAAGAACAAATTTTAAAAATAACACAATGAATTTACAAGGTCAGGCAAGAGCGTAAAAATGTGGGAAGGAGAGGCACTGGCTGAATATGACACTGAAATTGCAGATCTTGTAATGGGAAGGCTGTTGAGTATCATTGGTATGCTTACTGGTCTGGATAGCTTTGTTGTGTATGAAAATACAATGAAGAGTGAGGAATTCCAAGATAAGACTGAAGCTTTGAATTCTGTGGATTTATATCAAAACTTACTGTGTTCTTTTACATTTAGTTTATTTTTAAAAATACTTTTAATACCATAAAAGTGGGATAACAATCCCCTTCCCTCCAAATATCAAAGTCATGAAGCATTAGATATGGGAAGTAGGAGAGAACCATTTTGGTGATTCTTTTGTCATCCATTCAATGTAGCATGTTTGCAGAGGGTTGCACAGCTGTTAAGCATTGATAATATACATAATAATACCCTGCAGTGAATGTTGTGGGTCCATTATAATTTTATGACTGCCTTGCAATATTGGTGCATGTTGAAAAGTATTGCTGTGCATTAGGAGTTAGTGCTGCATTAATGTTGATAAAAGTGCTGTTCAAACGTATACCTTTGTGCAGACATTGTTGACTAGTAGCATGCAAATATTCACTATTAAAATGAAGTGACTTTTTATTTTGAGGGTTTTTACAAGCTATCTTCCTGGGAGTGCTAAAAATAGGCCAAAGACTGACTTAAAGAAAAGACCTTACTACTCCTCATCTAAGAAATTATACCCTGTGCTTCAAAATAAGATCCGATCTACATAGATTTTTGTGAACTATATAACTATTTCGGCCAGGAGTGTGATTTTTATAGTTATACAACTGTAACCCCCAAACCAGCTTTATAATGTATTCTCCTTCGTGTATGGAATAGCTATACCAGTAGAAGCACCTTTATACCAAGATAATTGCATGCATACTGTTGTGGGCATGTGCACAAGTGGGAGCTTGGGAGGTGTTTGTGTGGTACCTCTTGTAACAAACAGTTAAAGCAGTACAACTTCTGAATGTATGCAAACTACATTAAAGGATAGCTGGCACCCAGGTGTATTTTCAAATATTCCATTATGAGATTGGTAATGGAAAAGGGAAATGCCATCAGGGTGCTTATTTTTCCATACAGGCCACCATTAGGCCACACACTGTGTGGTCTCAAAAAATCAGGATTTTTTTTCCTCACAATTTTTCTTTTTCCATGCATATGATGCAAGGGACTGATAGCTCTGGCTGGAGTGAGGCCAGGTCTGTGCTGGCCACAGATTTCAGTGGCAAGCTATGTAAAGCAACTTGCATACCACCCCTTGATTTCCTAATGCTGACTTACCGCAGCGTCTCCACTGCACTGAGTCAATTGGAAATGCCCTCCTTTTGACTCAGCACTACTCTTCTTGCCGGGTAAATCTTAATAAATAGATCTCCATCTACTTCTGGGTTCAATTGAGCACATTGTTACTGATGCTCAGTTGAATTCATAGAATCGGTTTTGTGCTGTTGGTGGTGCTGCCGTCAGTGTAGACCTGGCCAAAGTAAAAAAGCCAGGCTTCTCAGTCTAGTTCTACAACAGCACCTTGGATATTATATATAACCTTTGCTATTCCACAGTTATTTTGTTAGGTTTTTTTTTAATAGCCAGCAATTATTCTGCCTTGAAATGTGGTCTCTACAAATCTCATGTTCTAAGTGGGGCCAACCTTGGTTAACAAATGGACAAAGACCTCCAAAAAAACACCTAGTTTCTGCAGGAAGGTAGTATTGGTGATTCAGCAAGTTTTTCTGTCCTAGTCAAAATCAAATTAATGTTCCAGGATGGTATCAGGAGCCCTTAGTTTCTGGTGCTGTTTTCTGGATGAGTCATAAAACCAAGCTCCTGAGCATTTGTGGTAATTGAAGATCTCATAGTTTTGTGGGTGGTGATGGTTTTTTATTTAGGGCTGTGTTAACTACAATATCCTGAAAACTTCCAGTGTGGGTAGGGCAGTCTTCTAAAAGTTCTTCCTGCAGTGGCTGCGTTTCAGCCATAGATGAAGCAATATATACACACATGTAGAGGTGACCATGTTCTTCCATTGCTTTTCATTCCGAATTTCCATTAGCAGTAGAAACTTTGCATAAAGATTAAGGTTAGATTTGGCTTATGCTGTACTTTGTAAAATGGTTTGGGATCCTTCTGGATGATCAATACTCTATGTATGCAAACATACAAAAAGTCTAGTGGCACTTTTAAAGACTAACATTTATCACATGAGTGTTTGTGGGAGGAAATCCCACTTGGTCAGATGTTTTGAAGATGAAGTAGGATTTTCTCCCACGAAAGCTCATGCAGTAAATAGTTTTGTTAGTCTTCAAAAGTGCCAACAGACTCCTTGTTTGTTTTACTGAACTTAACTAACACAACTACCCCTTTGGAACTATGTATGCAAACTATCCATAAGAGATTAGATTGTTCCTGATGTAATTGGTACTAAGTCTGATATAACAATGCAAAGGAGAAAGACTAGTTTGAAGACATACTGGGTTCCTTAGCATTCAAATAGATGTACAGTTAACAGGGGAAAATTCCAGGATCCCTCATCATGCAGCTCATATTTAAGTAAAATGAATTGAGCTACTTCATAAACTTTACTAGACGACTAATGAGCCATGTTGAACTGAATGGGAACAGTCAATAGAATAAACGTTCCTCATCTGTAGAGTACAAATGTTAGCCCTCAGGCAAATGCGTGCATCTTTGGTGAAACTGTTTCTAGATGACCGGACAAGAAAAAAAGGCCTGCTTTGATTGTAGTAGGTAACTATTAATAAGCACTGAAGTACCTTCACAGCACTGGCTGTCAGGTGTATATGCATTAATGTTTATCAGTGAGGTTTTTGCCTCCCAGGAGGAAAACAAGTTGTTACAAGTTAAACAATGATGAGCCAAGTACCAGCAACAACAGTTGGATGGTCTTAAGTTTAGTGAAGTGACCTTTAAAAATGAATGCATAAATAATAGGGTCATAATCAGTTTGTAAAACATTTTCAGTCTCCTGCTAAACACAACTGAAGTATGTAATTGGCTGATGCATGTGTGCTGTGCTTCTTCAGATAAAGCTAAATCTGCCACCTTGCTAGAGGCAAACTCTTACTGAAGCCTGTGGCAGTTTTGCCTGAGAAAGGACATCAGAATCCTAACCTTAAAGAATGCTCTCAGCAGACTCTGTTCTGATATTAGCTGAGAACCACCCAGAAGGATTTTATTATTTCATAAATATATAAATGGACTTGTACCTTATTTAAGGCCAAATTCACCCCTGGCATAATGATACAAAGACAATGAAGTCAGTGGAAGTGCAGATTTGGCTTTTTTTGAAAAATGCGTTTCTATAGCAAGAAGAGCCTTTTTTTTTTTTTTTAAATCTTTTTTAGGAAAAACACTATTGCAATTATGCTTTGTCTGCAGCTGTCAAAGAATAATTCTGACTCTACTCCATGGGGACTATCACTTTGAGCAGATTTTAGTTTCATCCTGCTGTCTTTTCCCACATTCAGGCTTAGGGTTGTATTCATTTTCTAACAGCTCTCACGTAGTTCTCCACAGAAACCCATTTACGAAGACTTTGTTCAAAGTAGGGGTGAATTTTATCCTCAGTAGGAAAAATCCTCCATTGCAAGGACATTGTCTTTTTAACTCTGTCTCTGTACATGTGCCACCTAATTAACATCTTGTAAGTTACCACCCCAGCCCCATGTATTCTGTCAAAATCCATCCTTTGCTGCAGAATTATGTTCCAGAATCCAGGCTTCCTTTTTTAATATTTTTAAAAGATCTTTCTGGCCCATATGGTTGCAAAGATAACCTTGGAAACACAAACCAGGATAAACTGATTCACTGAATATTTGTCTGAACCTAAAACAACAACAAAAAAAGCTTAAAGCAATACCTTGGATGTGTGAACTACAATCTCTATGGGTTATTCACTCTGAAACATAATGATGGCACTTTATAGATCAATATTGTTAACAATTTCATTGCTGATCTTTTAGAAATGCACTTATCTTGCAATCCTGACCTTCCTCTTCAGATGCCAATATCTCCAGATTCTTCCTTCCACAGTGGAAATATGTACAGTACCCACAAAATCTGCAGTACACTGAATACCAGTAATGTTGAACAAAGTAAAATAAATTGAATTTAATATGCAAACACAGCTGCTCTTCTGCTGCCTACTGCTCATTTCATTTTAAATGTGTTATAAATATGCATTTTAAAATTTAAATAACAATGCCATAGACTTTCTAGTTTGCTCCAGATGATCCAAAGGGTGCTACAGAGCTTAGCTCTAGTTTACTGTGTAATGAATGGCACCTCAGGATGGTTATATATGGTTGATTTTTTTTTTACCCCCAAAATGACCTGTTTTGAAATTCCATATTTTTTTAATTTTAAAAAAATCTTTTGACAAACAATAATTAATAAAAGGTACTCTTTTGAGCTTTTGTGCACAATATGCTGGCTGGAGAGGAAACATGTTGGAAATAGTTTTTTTTTCCTTCCTTACTTTCATGAAAAGTGCCATGTGATATTTAAAGTCTTTGCAGGGAAGAAAGGAACTTGGATTTTAGTTACAACTTGAAGAGTCCCCTTCCCCCAGTAAATTATAGTAAGCTCAATTTATTTTCCACAGCAGGATGAAGGATTTAGAAGTATTCATAACCTTGGCTTCAAGAACTCTAGGTAGAACCAGCCTAGATCTGCCTCCTACTCCTACTGAAACTAAGGCTCTGATTACCCCGTCTCTTCAGTGCTCCCATGAAGCACTTCTCTTCCAGTTTGAGTAAGAGATTCAGTCCCCAAGCCTGAGTTACCTATTTTGTTTTGTTTTTTAAACCCTGCGGCTTCTAGTCTTTACTTAAAGAAGAATGCTCATATTAAATAAGGCACCTTTTTGCCAGATGTTATATTACTTACTGCTTTTGATCAAAATTAATTTTCATAAGGCTAACCAATCACTTCCCAGTAGAACTCTGAAAGTCTTAAAGAAATCTGTTTTTTACTGTGTTCAGTTTTGTGCTCCCCACTACAAAAAGGACAGGGACATGCTAGAGAGAGTTCAGAGGAGGGCAACCAAAATGATTAAAGGGTTGGAGCACAAGCCCTATGAGGATAGACTGAAAGCATTAGGCTTATTTAGTCTGCAGAAGAGAAGACTGAGGGGGGATTTGATAGCAACCTTCAACTACTTGAAGGGATGCTCTAAGGAAGATGGAGCTCGACTGTTCTCGGTGGTAACAGAGGACAGAACAAGGAGCAATGGTCTCAAGTTGCAGTTAGGGAGGTCGAGGCTGGATATTAGAAAAAACTTTTTTACTAGGCGAGTGGTGAAGCATTGGAATGAGCTGCCAAGGGAGGCGGTGGAGTCTCCATCTTTGGAGGTGTTTAAGGCCCGGCTGGACAAAACCATGACTGGGATGGTTTAGTGGGAGTGGTCCTGCCTCTGGCGGGGGTTGGACTAGATGACCTATGAGGTCCCTTCCAACCCTAGGATTCTATGAAATCCAGATTCTAATATCATCTTGGCTCCAGACCTACTAATCAGGTATATAAAACATATTAAAATTGATCAGCAAATTAAGACATGAAAAATACATGATTTACATTTGTTTTTAATTAAATTGAGACATGAATGTGCATATTCCTCTTGTCATCTGCACAACCGAATAAAGCAAAAATAATGTTTGATGTCTAATGACTTTTTTTCACTTAGTGTTTTCATTACAATTATAACTAATCCTACGATTATTTTTAAAACATCAGTGTTTTATCTGTAAGATTTTTATGCTGTCTCCTTCACTGTTAAATATGTGTTCTCCATACTTAGGACCCAAACACATACCATCATGAGGATCCTAAACTCAAACTAAATATCCTAAACTAAATTTAGGGTCATGGAAAATTTAAGGTGATCAATGACTCCTGGGTTGTTATCCTGCTCTTTTTACTGGGGACAAGAGTTTTGTCATAGATTTTGGTAGGAGCAGACTAAAGCCCATAGGAATTTCCAGGCACATAGTATAACAGCATGTAGTCTCATATTTTAATAGATTAAAGGGAGCTGAAATTACCCATCACAGTGGTACTGTAATAGGCTATTGATTTTAGGGACCATTTTCTATTTCTTTGTAATTGAATTGTGCTCATGAACATAAGAACATGTTCATTTGCAGGATGAAGATAGTGAAGTGAAAATTGCACATAGGGTCAACTTCATTATGCACAGGAAAGAGAACAGTCAAATATACATTAATTGCCCTATTGTTTTCAAATGACTACATTGTTAAAACATGGGATTTGCATGCATATCAAATGGGATGTTATTTCACGCTTACTAATGCCAAATTAGACAACTTACAGTTATTGAAATCCACCCATTCATTTTTATGTTGTTCATATACAGCATATTCACGTTTCTGTCAAGCTTTATGACTTCTTCCAGCAAGCGAAATTCTCATTTAGGCTAGGAAGAAATATCAAACCCTAAGGTTTGAAATTATTTTCTCACTCAAGGTGAACTGTGAGCAGTGGTGGTGGGGAGCAAATTTCCTCTCCCTCCACCCCCCCCCCCCCCCCCAAGCAAACAAACCTGCCAGCACATCTAGGCCTACAGTGGCAGATTAGGGGCTCAGGGCCCCTGGGCCTCCCCCACTGATGGGCCCCCTGCCCTTCCCCATGGGGCTGTGCCCATCTCCCCTACAGCCTAGGCCCTTGGCCTCTGTGGGTGGGCTGGCGCTGGGGCTAGAGGCCAGGCCCAGCCCAGCTGGTTGGTTCCCAGGGAGCAGCAGGTCCGAGTGGCATGTACAGTGGGGCCTTTACTGCACACCAGTCAGCCCCAACCCTGGGGCCAAGCAACCAGTCGTGCTAGCCTAGCCCACCCCACCCTGGAGGCAGACCAGCCAGCCCGGGGAGGGGTGTGGCAGAGGGGAGAGAGGATCCTGATCTCTGGCCTAGGGTGGCCTTGCTCCCCCATCCCCAGAGCCTGCAGGGCAGGGGGACCCTTGGGAATAGGCCCCAGAGGCCCTTGCAGTAATCCACTCCTGTAGGCCTACCACATCTTTCTAAATGTGAATTTAGGGCAGAGGTCCTCCACTCCAAGTCACAGCTTCTGCCTGTATTATGCCTTACATCTGTGCTTCTGGGCACTGCCTCCAGAACTGGACACCTGGCTGGTCCCTTGACACCTTGCTCTGAGAGCCTTGGGCTGCCAGCCAGAAGCCTGGCATGCATAGGGACTGACAGCTCATGATCCCATAATAACTTTGTGACCCTGTTCAGGGTCCTGATTGCCCAGTATGAGAATCTCTGATCCCAAGGAAGGCATGCATAAGTTTAAAAACTTTGATTTTTTAAAAAAGTTGATTAAATCCATGTATATTATCATGATAAATGACAATGTATAGGCAAAATTACTCATGAAGGTTAACTGTGAAGTAACTAGTCTGTCTTAATAGCTATGTGATTATTATTACTAGTATAATTTATTTTAGACTGACATGCCAAAACATGGCCATGTGCCAAAGAACCCAAAATATGCCTCATCCTTTTCAACCAGAGAAGAGGACAGTCCCTATCTAAGGATCGTCAAGGCAGGGAAAATTAGAAAACAAAAACAAGGTTTATTGGCAGACACACTTCATACACCCCAAATTTTGCTAGAATAGAAATAAGACTTAAGGGGAAAGACTTGGACATGCCTCTCCACCTTCATATTATCATTTATATCAGAATTTACAGATTCATTGTTTTTCACTAACAGAACCCCTTTTGAAGAGGTTGCCTCATTGTGTAACTCACATGCACCATACAGTTCCCTCCACAAACATCTACAGCAGGGTTTGACCCCCTTCAGCTTTAGGTCCCTGGTTGAGATCTGTACTAGTTGAGCTGAAAAGTGATTGCTACCCTTGCTGTACCCCATCCTCTTCTGGAAGTCTTGATGCATGCTTTTCCTGTGCATCACACCGCTATTTAGGTAGCGGTAGAATATAAATGATCAGAAACCTGGATTCTACCTCTGAGTCAGGGAGAAAAGTGTGGCACATAGGGTATAATGATATGATAATTTAACCACTTTATTGTTCTGAAAGGCAGTGTGGTGTAGGTAATAAGCCAGGGTTTGTTGTAGTAAAGACCTGCATGCACTGCCTGTTGGGACCTTGCATGAGTGCTCTGTTAATGGTTTTTTTTAAAATGGGGGGGGGGGGGTTAGTAATGAGTTCCATGATAATTTAAACACCATTCAGCAGAAATGGTACTTGAGCTCTTGGTCTTCTCTTTCCTAACTCAAGGAACTTCCCAAAACTTACAGGAGTATTTGATGAACATGCCTTTTTTGGTTCTTTTTAAGTCCATGGAAATGAGTGAATATGTTTGCATGATGGCTGATTTGTTTTCAGATTAATACTATTCAGGGTAAGCTTAGTGCCAGTATTTTCCATTGTGGCTGAAAATTTATAGCCAAGACTATCCATGCATTCCGGTGTTGTATTCTAGGAATCATCACATGAACTGCAACAATATGGCCAAAGGACAGGTTCTGTTATCTCTCTCATTCCCTTATTCTCACTCTATCAATTCATTTATGATCAAGCTTACCCACCATGAAAAATTTGGAGAATATGCTAAGTTTTTGTTCCATTTATTTTCATTTCAGTAAGATTTTTACAAATAAAGGTTAAAGTGTTGGTTAAAACTGAGCTCTGTAATGAAACTTTAACTAAGGATCAGCTACCATTGCACTGTAATGCATATAATGACGGATGGCATTAGACAAAATTTTACCTGCTTTCAGACTTCACATAAGCTGAAAGAAAGTAGTGTTCTGAGTGGACAAGCACGACATAATTGTACTCTGCTCACAAGCACTACTCTTTCTCTCTGTTCTCATTGCTCTGCTCCATGCACAATCAGAGCAGCAAAATGATTCAATCAGGGAACCTCTGTCTGTGTTGCATCAATTGGGAACTGTTGGGAATGAGTGTTACAAATTATATTGTCTGGAATAGTGCCACTGCTTTCCTCCTTCCCGTTTTCTCTCTGATAGAAGAAAAAACCTAAAACTGCCTAAAATTGGAGGAGCACAGCGTTCGAATAACAAAAACAAACAGCATCTTTTCATTTCCCTTCTGATGATAGCCTTGAAAAATGTAGGATAATGTAAATCAAAGCAAACTGATAAAGAAAGGTATGGCTACCTAGCAGGTGAGAGCTGTAATTCCCAGCATGGGTAGACATGCACATATGAGCTCTGCTCAGACTAGTGCTTAAAAAATAGCAGGGTGGCCATAATGACATGGGAGAAGGCTCAGAATAGCCACCTGAATACCGATCCAGGGGCAAGCAAGATTGAACTTGGGTGGCTAGATCAAACTGCTGCCATCGTCACAATGCTGTCTTTAGGGGCTAGCTCAAGCAGAACTTGTGTATATATATCTACCAATGCTAGGAATTATGCTGTGCAGACATACTCTTAGAGTGAAAGAACAAGCAGTGGGCTGCACTTGTTCACTGGGAGATGGATAGAAACCTAACGATTCGCACACATCTAAGATGTCACTTAGGAGTGCACTAAAGAATCATCCCATTTACTCTCCCCAGACCCTGATGTAAATTCACATGCCCACTTCAAAATGCCAAGGCTAGTCTTACTGGTTATATTTTTCAGCTGATTCTGAAACAGCCAGCCACATTCAGCCCACTCCAGCAACTGCCATGGTGTGGGTGCACCAGACATTTCCATGACAGCCTAGCTCCTAGGGAATGCCTTCCTGTGTACTCTGTCAGAGCAATGGAGTCTGGGCAGCCTTCCACGCCATCAACCAGTTCAGGATCCTAGAGGAAAAGAGGGAGGATCAACCAGCTGCTTCAACCAATGGGCACTTTACCTCAGAGAGGGTAGGATGACCCATCTGCCACTCCCTCGATGTCCTTGTGTTTCCAGTGTGAAGTCATACAGAGCAGCACAGCCCCAGTTGCTACTCAGCTTCTTCTGACTGCCATAGGTAGGAGGCAAGAACTCAGCTGTGTCTGTCATTGGCAGCGCCCATCCATGTTGGGAGAGATTGGCATTTATTCTTTCAAGTTTTACCCAGAGGCCTAGAATAGTTGGAGTTAGCCAGTGGTAGGTTTTTGCCAATCTTTTGGCCTGGTTGGCAATTTTGTTTATTTCAAGGCTCCATTGAGGTGTCCTTGTTCCATGACAGTTCTTCAGATCCCTGGGTGAAGTCACACGTACTGCCAAGGTACCATGCTCTTCCTGTGACAGTGCTATGTCCATAATAGTGAGCACACTCAGGAATTCCCCGCAAACAGGCACATTTCTGCTGTTGCTCTGTCTGCCAACCTTTTACTAACTGCACAAATGGGCGAGTTCCCTTAAATTATTGAGAATGGCTTTGAGGGTGTTCTTCCCCCCACATCTGAAGAAACTGATATCAAGATATAAATTGGATGAACTGGGGACCAGTGACCAAACATTTTTCTTGACTGGAAAAAGCTTGATGCTCAGGGATTTGATCTTACATTCTTTACAGTAGGCTGTGTTCAATCTCTCAGTCTCCTGTCCTAATTTCCAGCACTATGAGTCACAAAGGCTATGTCTACGCTGCCAAATTAGTCCAGACTGAGTAAGCTTAGTCCAGGCTAATTTAGCTCTTGGCCACACTAGGCTTTGCCTAATCCAGACTAAGAAATTTCTTAGTTCAGACTAGGCAAAGCTTAGTCTGAGCTAGTAAGATTCAGTAGTTAGTTTGGACTTCCATGCTTAATTTGAACTAAGTGTGGGCAAGATGTGAACTAAGGCTTAATTTGAATTTAAAAAGTTCAAACTAAGCCATTAGTTCAAACTAGTCACACATTCTAGTTTGAACTATAAAACTTTAGTTTGAACTAGAACACACAGTTAGTTTAAACTAGGCTGAGGTTAGTTCAGACTAGCCTTGGGCTTTGCTTGTTTGGACTAACAAGTCCAAACTAAGATTTCTTGTGTAGACATAGCCAAAGAGTTGGCTCTAATTAGCACCATATCACTGTTATGTCACTGATTAACGGTAGGTAGGATTTGAAAAGAACAAGATAGTGCTGAGTGTTTAGTTGTTTAAAGAAAGAAATACCACATTTTTCTAAGAAGAAGATACAGAGTTTCCTGGTAACAGTGCTAGGCATGAATAGTATTTTAGTCACCAAAGGTTGGGACATATATTTGCTTTACATCTTTTTTCAAAGGACTAGCCGTGTTGTTCTAGTTCAGTAAAACAAACAAGGAGTCCCGTGGCACTTAAAAACTAGCACATTTATTTATTGCATGAGCTTTCATGGGAGAAACTCCCACTTCGTCAGATGCTTTGAAGATGGCAAACTTACAAGAAGTTTCAAAGTGGCTGACGAAGTGGGAAAGCTCATGCAATAAATAAATTTGTTAGTCTTTAAATGCCACAGGACTCCTTGTTTGTTTTTGCTTTACATTTGTTGCTAGCTATGTCTTATCTTCAGGTGCCTGGACTGAAGTTCGGTTCCTAGATGCTAACAATCATATGAAGAAGCACACTTTTTTTCTTGAACACATATTGCTATTAGAAAACACTTGTAAAGTGCCACACGTGTGTACAGCCAGTGGTTCCCAACCTTGCAAGAATGGGGACCTCTTCTTAATATCCAATTTTGCAGACCCCTGGCTGCCACCAGGATCTGGTCCCCACTGATGAGTGGTCCTGCTGCCACCACCAGAATCTGTCACCCTAGAACCTGGCCCCTGCAGTGAAGCAGCACCACTGCTGCTGGAATACAGTCCCTGCTGAGGAGCAGCTGTGCCCCTGTTAGGATCTGGCCATGGAGCAGTGCTGCCACTGGGATCTGACTGCTGCCACAGAGTGGCAGTGCTTCCACTGGGATCTGGTTGCAGAGCTGTGGTGCTGCTGCTAGGATGCAGGCCCTGCTGCCGGGATCCAGCCCACGCTGCAGAGTGGTGACACCCTCATCAGGTTCCGATCCTCTCTGGGGAGCATTCCCGCTGCTGAGATCTGGCTCCTGCCGTGGAGTGGTGGTGCTCCTGCCATGTTGTGCCCCTGTCTGGGGAGCAGTGCTGCCACCAAGATCCAGCCTCTGCCATGGAGTGGTGGCGCCCCCACTGGGTTCTGGCCCTGGCTGGAGAGCAATGCCGCTGCTGGGATCTGGCCCAGCCAGGGAGTGGCACTGCTGCCATGATCCAGCCCCAGCAGGGGAGGAGCCCTCCGCCCTTGCTATTGTCTCTCCCCAACCCCCTCAAGGGTCTCCTGTGGGCTCCCGCTAGCCCTCTGTCCCCTCCATTGGAGCACCCACCAGCCACCCACCCCAATGCCCCTTATTCCCTCTCCTCCTGAATCCTGTTCACCCCTGTTCCCTCTGCCCAGACATACTTGTAAGGCAGGCTGCAGCAACAGAGGCATACTGCCTTTGCAGCAGGCCCTACACAGCCCACAGGATTGGGCTGCATATTTGTGGACCCCCTGCAATACCTCTGCAGACAGACCCCCAGCGGTCTGAAGACCACAGGTTGGGAACAACTAATATACAGCCATTCACGACATGGATTAAGAAAAGTCCTCTGCCTGAGGAACTTACACTCTGAAAGACAAGACAGAGGACACAAAATAAGATGTGGCAGTTATATTGTTCACGAGGGATTGTTCTTGAAGATAGAGTTTTTAGGAAGGATTTGAAGGGACAGAGAGATGTTCAGTACATGTGGGCAAGGAACTGTACCACTCCTGGGAGAGGGCAACCATGGTGATTCATCCTTAAAACTTTTGTGAACACAGAGCATGCAGACCATTTTGTTTATAAATAAACTATGTCTTTGTGTCGCTTGTTTGTGAAGTGCCTAATAGAATCGGGCCTGATCCCTGACTGCAGTCATTAGATTTTACCTTCAGTAGAAACTACAACTACTAAGAATATTTGTGACTATGTTTTGCAGCTTTTAAGATCCAGAAAATTTCTTTGTGATTTAAAACAAGTATTTGATTTCAATACAGAAATCAAATTGATTATTGCTTTCCAGTCATGATATAATTTTCAGATATTTAATAATGTATATTATTATAGATTGATGCCTATCATAGATTTATTTATGGCATTAGCTTTCCTTTAAAAGCCAGTCTCCAGAAAGGCTAAATATGTTTTGTCCACTGACCATATGACTCAGCTTATTGGAGAATTCATAATGGAAAGATTCTCTTTGCCTTCAGTGACTCTGAAATGGCCCAAAATAGCTAGTATTTGTGAAGTTTGTGGAACATATCCTGCATCAAAATGAAACAAATTCTGCATCTTACAGGGAATTAGAATAGATGACCCCAGCTGTCCCTTCTAACCCTATAATTCTGTGATTCTGGCTTAAAATGAATTAGGGATGTATATTACTGCAGAAAGATTAGGAACCATCTAATAAACAAGCATTTAAACATTTTGAAAGGAAAAATTCAACAAGTGAAGCATGTACTTTATTGCAGTTCTCAATCTAATGGAAAAAGAGACACAGCATTTCTGGTTGTAAATTTAGGACCTTAATTTTAGCTTTAACACTCATATAATTTCAGCAGCTGCAAAAAAGGAATCTGGCACCACTGATATAGCAAATTTTCCATTATTATTGGAAACAAAGAGAGAAAAATAAATATCTGTGGGTATTACAAAAGTGACCCAGCTACAGATCTGAAAATCTGCAGCAGCACAGTCTTGCATATTAAGTCAGATCAGACTTTACTTCTGCTTGTTAGGTCTGAGATCTTAGCACAGTCACAGACTATGCCTATACTGGAGACTTCAATTAAGCAGGCTTAACCTGACTTAAGCAACTCCATGGCCACATTTGGCATTTATTAAGTCGCTTTAAGCACTTGCTTAAGTCAACTTAATAATTCTCACCTCTAAAGTCGACTTACCCGTTAAGTTGACTTTATTAAGTTGACTTTATTAAGTCAACTTAATGCAATGTGGCCAGTTAAGTGAACTTTAATGGCCTACAGGCCATCTCCCACCCTCCCTTGGCCACCAGGAAGAGCCTGCCCTGGCCAATCAGGGCAGGGCAGAACTCCAGCCAATGAGGGGGCAGGAGGAGGCCCTCCTCACCCTGCTGGCCAGAGCTGGCCAGGACTGGCATCTGCAAACATGCAGACCCATGACCAGAGCCAAGGCCTGTGCAGAAAGCAGGCCCCCGCCTGGACACATGGATCTCCTGGCCATATGGGGAGATGAGGCTGTACACTCCCAGCTCCAGGGCAGCTAGCAGAACCAGGCGGTGTACAGCAGAATCTCCTAGGCCCTCGCCGATAGGAGCCATACCCAGGACACCCAGCAGGTGTGGGTGAAAATAAAAGACCTGCTCCAGGGCTACCAAAGGGCCTGGGAGGCCATGAGGCAGTCAGGGGCAGCAACCACCAGCTGCCCCTATTACAGGGAGCTCCATGCTTTCCTGGGCTGCGAGGATGACCCCTGCCTGTCCACAACCTAGACTCCACCAAGTTCCCATCCCTTGACAACAACCAGGAGGAGGGCTCAGTGGACTAGGATGTGGTGCTGGGCAAGGTGGCACCTCACTGGACGCAGAAACTGATTCACCTGAGCTCATGCCTGTCCCAGTGCCAGACCTGGGGATGCAGGAGGAGGCTCAGTGAGTGAGGATCCTCCTGTCTGGGACCCCAGCAGCAGCCCTTCTGCTGGTGGCCCAGGACTCGGGATGGCTGGCTGCAGGCCTGGGACCTGCCTGCCTGAGGCCACTAACACCTCCTGCCCACCTCGACCCCTGTCACTCCCCCCAATCCCTCACTGCCTCCAAACCCCCAATCCCTGCAGTTCTCACCCAATCACTCACTTCAGCTCTCCCCTACTCCCCCATGTAAATAAAATTGATATATACCATCATTCAGTGTTCAGTGCATCATTTTATTGTGTTTGTGAGGGGGGGAGATGGGTGGGAGGGAAGGGGGGCAGGCATGGGTGGGTGAGGGTGGTGACGGTGCCTAGGAAGCTAAACCCCAGGATGGCCCCCACAGTGGCCTTGCTGATCCCAAAGTGGTGGCCAACGGAGCGGTAGTAGTCTGGGGTTGCCATCTTCCTTCCAGAGGGAAATGGCCACTTGCTTGCATGCAGGAGGACAAGTTGGAGATGCGTATCAGTGCACTGCAGAACCAGGGTGCATTCGGTGACCAGCTCAAGGCAGGTGCTTTTCCTCATGAGTAGGTTTGATGGCTACTGGTCATTGTCCCGGGTGGTGAGGACTCTCCGGTCCCACCAATTGGTGCTGGTTTTGCATGCCCAAATGGACAGGGTGCCCTCCGGGCACCAGCACACCCCTGCTTGCAGGTTTGGTGAGGTGATCAGTCTGCTGCAGCCTGCCCCTGTGCTGGCAGTTGCCCTGCAGTGCCTGCTCCATAGCTGGAGGAGTCTGGCCAATGCACGGAGGTGTGGAGTGCTCTGCTGCCACATTGCTGGGGCACATCAGGGTCCCTGACCACCTCAGTCTCCATCTGTCTTGCCAGACACAGTGGGCAGGGTCCTATGCTCACTTTCTTCCTGTTGTAAAGGAGGGGTCAGGAGAAAGGGGCACTTCTGTGGTGCACTGTGGGCCAGCTACCCACAATTCACCACTCCTAGGGCAACCTAGCAACTGCTAATGTGGACATGGGCAGTCTTCTAGCATTTTGAATGTGGACTCTTTAAGTTGACTTAACATGGTGTGACAGGCTGCTCCCCAGATCTGGTCTGGTGTGCCACTCCGACCCCCCAATTCCCACTCCTGACCCCCAATTTGCCTTGCTTTGCCAAGAGACCACTCACTTCTGAGTCAGTCTACTGTGCCCTCTGGCATGCAACTGGTCCCAGGCAGTGGGTCTATGACCTCTGGCTACTTGAGGGTATTCCCCCAGCCAGCACCCTTGGCCCTAGTTACCACTCCAGGAGCCACTGTCTACGGAGACTGGGGCCCATTCCCAATCATCATACACTCAAGTCCATCCATTTTACAAAAAAATGGATTGTGCCCCGCCCTTTTCACACACACCCTCTAAAGATCACACAGCTTTAGATAAAACAATTACTAGTTTATTGATCAGATTATAATTCTAACTGAGAATATGGCCAATCATGGCAGAATCACAATATAAATGAGTTGGGAGAGAACACAAGAAAATAAAAGGTAAAACACACATACTACCCTAATATCGCTACTTAAACTGACCTTATAGTTCAAGTTCATGCTCAGGGTATTTGGCTGTCAGAGGGTCATACAGCCAGCTTCTGCCTGTGAGCAGGCAGGGCCCAGATTTTGCTTGAAATTGTGTCAAGATGGAGAGTCCAAGTCACAACCCTCAACTCTATCCAAGCATTTCTCTTGGTCTTCAAACCCGCTGCGTCCTTCCTTTTCTGGGCAGCTGCCAGGGATCTGCAATGCAGGCTCAGTGAACCACCTGTGGCTTCCTGAGTGTCCCCTTCTGGCTCATAGGCAATCTCCTTCAGGGACCCAGGTGTGCTTTGGCCAGTCCTGGCTGGCCCCAGCATTGTGGCCAAACTGGGGTCATCAGGGTCTCCACCACCCTTCCACCGCAACCGCATGAGCCGGAGGCAGCCCAGTGGCTGCACCACAGCCCCTAGTGATGGGGGGTGGGGGTGTACAGGCAGTGTGCACTCCCTCTGTCCCTCCCTCTGCTGGCAGGGCAGAGCAGCGCTGCCCCACATACCCCCGGTCGGCCATCCCTCCCAAGAGCAGCCAGCACAGAGCTGCAGCATGCGGTGGTGGGGCCCTGGAATGTCCCGCTCCGTGGAGTTCAGGATGCTTTGACCCGGCTGCTCCAGGCCTGAACAGAGGCTGCCTCACCCCTAGGTCCTGGATCGGGCCCATTCAGCCTGGGAGTGGCCAGGTCAAGGACACCTGAACTCTGCAGAGCTGGCCATTCCAGGGCCCTGTGTCTGCAAGCTGCAGCTCTCCGCCAGCGGCTTTTGGGAGGGGCGGTTGGCTGGGGGTAGGCAGGGCAGCGCTGCCCCACCCTTCCAGCAGAGGGATGAATGGAGGGAGTGCGTGCCGTCTGCACACCCCCTGCAAGGTCTAGGGGATGCGGTGCAGCTGCTGGGCCAGCTTGGGCTCATGTGGTTGTGGTGGGAGGGTGGGGGGAAAGGGGTCTTCTGCTCTTTTGGGTTGCCGACCCCTGTCCTAAGCAGAGGTGATCTCTTTGTCTCTTCCCAGCCACCTTGATTAGCATGTTTTTGCTTCCTTTTCCTGGTATTTGCTTGCTCACTGCTGCTGAGAGAGTTCTGTCTGTCCCCCTCCCTTTTTGGCAATGTAAAACATGTTACATGTCTGTGCACATGCATGACTTTGTAGTAAACATATCATACTAATTATGTAGGCTAGTCATGAGCATCCATAAAGAAATATTGCTTGGTGTATTAGGTATATAAATAAACAATCCCAGTGTACAAGTGAACAGAAAAGTCATATAGATCATACCTTGGGGCGCACAGATGTGCATCCTATGACACAAGTCTACTTAACTTAGCCCTCTAGTATAGACATAGCCAAGGTCATGAAATCTTAGAACAGAACATAGCTATTATAACTCAACTCTGACAGAAAGTACCTCTGTTTACTCCCTACAAATTAGCGTAATAATCTTTGAACAAATCATGCCTTCTAAGATATCATTTGAAAATTCATAATTCACTGATCAGTATCATCCTGATAAAATATCTGGCAACATTGTATGTGAAGTTGTAAGTTTCCACTGTAGGTGTTGTTAACACATGTTTCAAACTGGGGACTGCAAATGTATCTGTCACAAACAAAGAAACATATGCTTTTCTTAATTTGCATTTAAGCAGTGATCAGAATCACCAAGTAGGAAGGGAAACAACAGAAACTCAACAAGATGAGAAAAAGCAACAGGGAATATCTTTCCTCAGAGACATTTATCTTATTGTATCTAGCTGAAAATGTTTTTCAACAGAGGGACTGAAAATGAAAAGGAAGGAATAATGCCCCAAGACACTTCTCTCTCTTTCCACACCATCACATTCACTGCACATGAAGTGACAAAGGAAATCTTTGGACTCTGATCTAAAAAGTTTGGTGATGTAAGCATGTGGTGAGAATCTTTCCTTTGAAATTAACATCACCTATTAAGTAAGAAATCATCATGTCTCTATTTATATTTTGTTGTAACCTTTTCTTACTTTTATGCCTTAATACTTGTACTCACTTAAAAGCTATCTCTTTGTAATTATTAAAGTTGTTCTATTGTTTTATCTAATTGGGTGTGTTTAAACTGAGATTTCTGGGAAACTCCATCCGGGGTGGCAAGTTATATGCATATTATTTTTATTCAAGAAATAATGAACGATGTAATTTGTATTGTCCCAGAGCAGGCTGTGCAAAACAAGACATACACTGGGTCAAAATCTAAGATGAGGGTTTTCTTTGTGTCATCCTTTGGTATAACCAAAGCTAGTGAGAGCCAGTGTGTAACCCATGTGGCTGGCAGGCTGCAGCTCGACACATATGCTCAGGGTGTGACCTGCATGCTGAAAGGCTGTGAGCATCCCAGGTAGGAGCTAATTCAGCAAGGCTGGTAAAAGGCACTCAAAGTTTCAGGAAAGTAATGAGACAGTTGTTCATTAGTTTGGATGGGAACCACAGCCCTAGTATGTCACAAAACGATGTTCTAAAAACCTAGAAGAAAGGGTTCCACTCTCAACCTGTCTACCATCATTGCTATGGGAGTGTTTTGAGGGAGCTTTTGATTGTGAATCCGAAACACCTTCTCCACTGCACCTAGTGATTTCTTTCACTACGTGGTGTAGATTAAAGTTGGAAAGGAACAGTTTACTTACTGGAACAAGTATTTATTTATAGTCATCAAAGTAGAAGAAGCAGGCTGCTACTGCCCTTTTCATGGTATTTCACAAGGGTGTTTCAATGTGCATGTGAAGCTTTTCCCTTTGAGTCAGAACTCGCAGAACTTCACTGATCACATCGACTTCCATTATATCTCAGGCTGACCTTGGAATACTGAGCAAAGCCTATCTTGCTATTTAAAGAGACCAGTACCTTATAAATGGAATGTCAGACTATTTACCTCCTATATCACTGAATCATAGTAGATATATGATCTGAATAAAAAGGGGCCAATAAAGGTAAGAAGATGTTACATGACCTTTACTACAGATGCAAAGAAAATAGTGAGCATTAGCAGCACATCATATAAAAACATGACGGTTTAGGGAATTTCTGTGGCCAATAAGGAGTGCAGATATATTTCTGGTGAGTTTCACTACATTCTGAGGTTTTATAATTTTTAGTAATAATAATAGGTCAGATTGTATCTCTACATGAAAATATCTATGCAGGGACCAGAGAACTCTTCAAGGTTTTCCCTCTCAACAAAAGAAACAAGGGATGTATTCAACAGCACATTCAGATCTGTCTAGAACAGTCCTCAATGTACCTCAGAAATAAAAATATTACTTTAACATTTTAAAAACTTTTCTCTATTTTTGTTTTAAGATGAAATGTCATTAGAATTGATCAGACATTAGTTTAATCACAATGGGATTTTCTGAAGGAAAACTGTTTTGGGTAAATCTTTTTGAATGACTCTCCTGGACAGTCCAGCTACTTATGCCAGCCCAGCTAAAACTATTTAAGTCTTTTTTTCTGCTAGTTGCAGTGCTACTAGGCAGCACATAAACCAATGACTTTGCATGCATTGCTGTCCCGCCTTGACAGATTACTGTGCATGTGGCAGAGCTGGACAGTTGATTGATCACTGGAACAACTTGCCAAAGGTCATGGCAATTTTTAAATTGAAATTGGATATTTTTTATAAAAGGTATGCTCATCTCTAGGAATTATTTTGGGGAAGTTTTAAGGCCTGTGTTAATACAGGAAGTCAGACTAGCTGATCACAATGGTCCCTTCTGACATGGTATGGCAGGCATCTGCCCCGTACTGGCTAGGAAGGGATTATGAGGGCTCTGGGAGCAGCAGCCAATTAGAAGGGGCTGCAGGAAAGTCAGTGAGAGCCCAGGGGCTCTGTATAAAAGGGAGCTGCCAGTCAGCACAAGGGCAGTACCTCCTAGGAGCTCAAAGGGGTTAAGGCTCAGGACCCTGTACAGAGCAGAGCTTGGCTGCTGGGGCTTGAGCTGAGCCAAGGCCCTTATACAAGAGCAGAAGAGGTACTGGGGGTTGTAGAGAAACGGCTCAGGGAAGACTGTCACAGAGTAGGGGGAAAATACATTGCAGGTCACTGCACACTGGGTCCCTGGGGTGTGGCCTGAAGTAATGTGTGGGCCAGGGCCCCTCCAGTAGAGTGGTGGTGGACTGTGGGGGCATTGAAGCAAGTGGTAGAGCTGAGACTGACGAATCTCCAGGAATTAGGGATTGGGGGCATGAATTGTGGCCTAGCCAGAGAAAGATGTAGTGGGTCCAGATGAAGATGAGAGGGCCTACCCGCACAGACTGTGGAAGGGTGCATAGACTTGAGCTATTCCTCAAAAACAACAGCAGGAGATTTTTGTCCAGTGGGGGGTGTTTCCAGCCCATCACACCTGTAATCTGTGAACTGCATGGATCTCAGTGATCTACTGGGGCACATGGCTACCTGCATGAAGGCTCTGTGCTTCCAGATTTCTTCTAGGTCCCTGTTACTACTACTATTTTGGAAGTACCCACCAGGATCAGGGCTCCATTGTACATAGCACTGTATAAATGTGTAGGAAGAGGCAGGTACTGCCCTGAAGAGTTTGCAATCTAAATACACAACACCCAGGGTGAGATAGCGGTTATATTATTAGTCCCATTTTACAGATGGGGGACTGAGACACAGACTGCTTAAGTGACTTGTTGAAGGGCATACACATGGATTCTGCAACAGAACTCAGAAATACACCAAGATCTTCAGAGTCACAGTCCAGTAATTATAAGACATTACTTCCTCTTCCTGATTTTGTTTCCTCCTACTGCATCTTTCCATCTGACCTTTCTCTCTCTTAGGGAATTCCCCAGAACAGATAAGCCTCTCCTGGAAAGTATATGTGGCACAAGGCTGTACTTACTCCTTTGTTCTTATGTGTAAGGAGAGAGGACGGATGTGTGTACCCCCCATTTCATTTTTACTCACTCCCTGTTTGCAGCTAACAGGAGTCATGGAATGCGGGGAGTCCCTTCTGTGTGGGTTGGGGGAGAAGACTTGTATTCAGATCTAGCTGATGATCATATAGCACCTTTTAGCTTGAGAAATCATGAGCTATCTACATCTGGCACCACTGGAAATGCAGGAAAGTAGTAGCCACATGATGTACAGTAATAGCATCTATTGATCAAGGACACAAGGGGCAAACCCTCACTTTTATGGAATGTGCTTTAGTGTTTTTTTAAATACAAAAAGTAGAGAAAGAATCTCTGTAGTTAAGGTCTTAACCCTGTAAACTGCATGATATTAAGTTATTGACTGTTTATCAGAAGGCATCTGAGGGGAGCTGGTTGTTACAGTGAAGCCACATATTCCCAGTCTCAGATTTAAATGTTTTAAACTATCCTCTCCATATTAGCACTTTATACTAGTTGGGAATTATTAACTTGGTCAACATTCAGATGAACTGAAGTTTCAATGAAAGCAGAAATTAGATTCCCTGAACACTTTTGCATTTCTTTCACCATTCCCCAACAATCTCTAATGATCATTTGATAGATTTACCATCCCTACCCCTGGGACAATGGTTAAAGTAAAGCAGCAGCAACGGACAAGTGCCAATCTTCTCCTTTATACCATCTGTACTTGAAGGAAGTTTATTGCATCAAAGCTTTGCAGGCCTGATTGCTGCAGAGGACTTGCCTTTTGAAAAGTTGGCAAAGATGATTGCAAAGAATAATGAGCTCATGACCCAAGGTTTTGATGCCATGCAGGAAACTGTCTTGGATATCGATCAAAAATCTGTAGTATTTTATATCTCAAGTGACTGCTGCAGATGAGAAATTTGCCAGGTTTCATATTATGCTTTGTAGCAATTTGGTTTTGATCACAGACCTAAGACAATGAAAATGAGATTCTTAAGGGCAAAATGGACATTGTCAAAGGTAAATGAAAGGCAAAAGCATGGAGCTCCAGCAGTGTCTGGAATATGTTCTTTATAAAGTAGTGGTCTAAATCTGGATGTTTGTTCTAGGCCTTTTCCATCATTATGTGACTCCATCTAACCTCTCTCAGTCAAGAATGTGTAAGACAGTCACTTTTTGACTGATTCTGACCTCATTAACATTAGGCTTCCTCCACTGACTTTAGAAGTTACTCTTGATTTAGAGCAGTGATATTAAATTGATATTCAATTATCTGATCATCCACTGTTTAGGCAGGAGTAAAAAGTTTTAAATAAAAAGCCCAGGTCACAATATGTTGGTTAAAAAGTTGAGGTAAGAATAGTGAAAACATAAAATGAGTGCTGTTTTCAAAATCAAGACTAGACCTTGAGGTTTCTTGAAGTTTGAAACAAAGATTTTTTTTTCAACACAGAATATGAATAAAATAAAATCACTTTTTTTTCTATTTCTGTTTTTGATTCCTACTGCCAGCTATTAAAAAAAAAATGGCCCTGGTCTTCAGATGTTGGCTTCTTCCTGTGTGCATGTATCTTTACACATGCATGCCCCTACATCTGTATTTTTCCTTCAATAACACATCCATATACAGTGAATAGATTCCAGCACCTATGACTATGTCTAGCCTGGAGGCTTATTTTGACTTAACCAGGCTTAAGCTGACTTAAGCAATGCCAGGACCACATTTGGAGTTCATTAAGTCAACTTATGCACTTGCTTACGTTAACTTAATAACTGTCACCCTTAAAGTCAACTTTAAGGGTTAAGTTGACTTTTTTAAGTTGACTTAACAAAATGTGCCCATTAAAGTCAACTTGATAAATTTGACTTAAGGCAGAAGAGCCATTTAAGTTGACTTTATAAAATTGACTTAAGCCAGGGAACTCATTTAAAGTCGACTTAAACAAATAGGGCCTCTCTAAGTCAACTTAATAAGGACCTTATTAAGTCAACTTACTTGAGCCCTTTAGTGTAGACATAGCCTATGTGTGTGCAGGTATTAGACTTTTCATGTGCTAAACCCACTTGTGAAAATGTTATCTCTTGGCTTTAGTATTAGTGCTGTATAAGTATGGGTTGATGAGCATGTATGTGCAAAATTACATATGCAGAGATGGAAGTTGGGTTGGAAATTCACTGAAAATCAGTCTGAATAAATTTATTTCATATAGCACATCCTTTGTCTCCTTTTGCAAGCTGAACATATTGTAGCAGAGAGACACTATGGTATAATTGTATTATCAATGTGATGTGGCGTTGAGATCCAATCTATACAGAATACAGTGCATTTTCAAGGCAAATTTTTAAAATGTGCTAGGTGACAGTTTAAACCAAACAAACTTTATGACCATAAAAATCTAGTCTATCATTAGCTTTTTATGGTTCATTAGTCCTAACATTTGCAAGTTGAATGCCACCTGAGTAAGAATGCATTAGATTATTTTTTTGCATTGCTGTCTCTTTTGATATAGTGCTGACTCTGTTATTCTTGTCTCTAATATATTCAAGTTGGCATGGATGTGAAAGACATAATTCTCATTACATGTGCTAAGCCAGGCAGCAAGGGGAACAAGCCTGACTAAACGCTTGGATTTCACCTAATGGTGCAGCAAACTAATGTTGGTTGTGACAATGAAAACTATTACTGCATTCTTCAGTTGGAAATGTCCTGAGCTTTAAAAATGAAAATTAAACAATAAACGGAGGCCACTGTTGAGTGAGTTAACCCTCCTCAGTTTGAAAGCATTGAAACAAAGATCTTTCTGAATAATACTGCCTTGTTGCTAATAACATGAAGAAGCTTGATGGTTTGATGTGGAAAGAGATGACATTTTTATTTTGAGTTGATGCACTCCTTGGCAGCAGCAGACAATAGAAGTGGATAGAAATTTTCAGTACTAGTAGCTGTTCAAAGAACTCTTGTAGGTTAGTTTCATAGCATGTGCTTTAAAAGCTAAGAAAGTTGTATCAGCAGAGTTCCAGTTGTCCTTGTGAGCTTGATACACACTTTGAACTTCTCTCTTTTTCACTGCAGTGCATAATTGTCCCATTGTGTTTGTGGGCTGGCATTACTCTTATTTAGAGCACTGGCCTGTTCCTTGAAACAAGCTATTCCCAGTTAGACATCTCGGCTTCCTCCATAGCTTAAAAGCTTTCTTGTCTTTGTTGTTGGTTTTTTTCCCCTTTTTTCTTTTTCCAAGAGCCTGCAGAGTGCATGGCTATTTGTTAGAATGTGTGACAGCTTAAATGGCTCTTGTCAACAATTACCCATTTAGAAAAGTGGCAGGCTTCATTTATGATGCTATAATGAAAACTGATCTCCAAAGAAAAGTCTCTTGTGTTTTTCAAAATACAAAGCAATGCCTCTACTGTGTATTATGTGCTAAGCTGACAATAATTCAAAAGTAATTTCCCCCAATATTACAGGTCGATGTGGTGTACAATGTTAAGATTTTTTTCAATGTATCTCTTTAGACCAAGTTTTTCTTTTTACACCAGCTAAATTCCGGTTAATGTGGCCCCAGATAACTTCTACTGGGTAAGTGATGGTTTCCCAGAAAGTGTACTGATGTCATGGGAGGCCCACATATAATCCATTGAAAGCAGAAGAAAGGGAGAGGGAGGAATTTCTGACCATTTACAAAGGTTCGACATATTTACTTCTCAGAACAGGGGCTGTTCCCAAACTACTTCTCAGCCCTTAAAATTATGCAGAGAAATCCTGGCCCCACTGATATCGGTGGGAAGTTTGACTTTGCCATTGACTTTTTAAAAGATCCAAGGTTCCATCTTTTGGAACTGTTTCTCCACTCTGTTATATGGCTCTTACGCATCTATGTTACAGGGTAGAGACTCAGACCAGGTTTACACTACCGACTTTTAGGGTATGGCCACACACACTTCTTATTTCGAAACAACAGAGGTTGCTTCGAAATAAGAAGTGCCATGGCCACATGACGCACGGCCATTTCAAAACAAGCAAACAGCTTGTTTCGAAATGGCCGTGGTTGTTTCGAAACAACTTAAACCTGGTTGTGTTTCGAAACAGAGTTGTTTCGAAACAGAGGTTTCGAAACAGCCCTGTTCGGACATGTTGTTTCGTAACAAAGTGTTCCAAAACAACATGTCACCTTCCTCCCAGGGCGCTAAGCACCCTAGGAGGAAGGGCAGCCCCCCTTCAGCACCCTGGCCAGGGTTTGTCAAGTTTGTCGTAGCATCAGATCAGATTGTTACAGCAAATCAGTGCAGCTGTTTAGGTTCAAACAGAGGAGAACAGCATATAGGAGGGAGGTAGCGGAAAAAAGGAAAGGAAAATTACCTGTTGTAATGGAAAAAAAACCCATAGCCTCTATTCAGCCCTAAGTTGACAGTGCCAAATTTGCATATGAATTCCAATTCTGCAGTATCTCTTTGAAGCTTTGATTTGTTATCCATTTGCCTGTGTACAGCTATTAAAGGTCATTAATGGAGTGAGCAGGAAGACTGAAGTGTTCACCTATTGGCAAGGTTTAAAGTATAATTTGGCAGGCCCTGGAACCCTCCTAATTGGGCAGGCCCCCCTTCCCTCATAGGTGGACCCCCCCCACATGGGTGGACCCCCCTCCCAGACATCTGGGCCCCCCCACCCCAGCTCCTGCCCCCCCAAATGCCAGCCCCACATACCTGCTCCTGCCCCCAAACACCAGCCCCCACCCCAGGTCCTGACCCCAAAACACCTACCCCCCATCAGACCCCTTTCCCCATGTCCTTCTCAGCCCCAATCCCCATTCCCTCAGCTCACTGTCCCCATTCCAGCCCTCCCCAGTCCACCATCCCAACCCCTTCTTCCCCCTCCCCACGCACCCTCCCTGCCTCCATGCTTTCTCCGCCAGCTGCTCGACTGCCCCAACCCTCCCCAGCCCCCTTACCTGGCGGAACTGCTGGGCAGGGGGCGGGAGGTCGCAGCACTGGCTGGCCAGCCGGCCGGCAGGGAGGAGCTGGGGCCGGAGGCTGGGCTGTGGCCTTGTGCACAGCCAGGCCCTGGCTGGAAGAGGTGGAGCAACAAGGCTCTGGGGAGGGGACGAAGGAGTGGCCGGTCTGGCTCCAGCCCATAGCCTCTCCCTTCCTCCGGCCCAGAGGGGACGCACCGGAACGCTGTGTTCTGGCACGTCCTTCTATTTTTAGGGGGTCCTGGAACTCAATGTTCTGGTGCATCCCCCTATTTTTTTGAGGCCTCAGAATGTAGCATTCTGGGGCATTCCTCTATTTTTAGGGGGCCTGGAACACTGTGTCCTTAAAAATAGGAGGCCCTGGAATGGCGTTCCGGGGTGTTCCCCCTTACTTTAACGCCTGCCTGTGGTCTTTTGAATGTTGTTATTTTTTATGTCAGATTTGTGTGCATTTGTGTCCATGTGTTTTGAGAAAGAACTGGATGGAGAAAATGGAAGCATGATAAAATGTGTCAAGGAAGAGAGTTTAGAGTGTTTTTCACCTCTTAAACAAAAGTTATACGTCCCATATAGTATCTAATGATTAGATATTTAAACCCTATATTACAATGAAAAATCATTGATGGTGTCTTCCTTGCACAGCTGGGCCTGATTTTTAACAGAAAACAAATAGCTAATAATAATAATAATTAATAAAAGTTTAAGAAAAAGCCATCCATAGAATTCAATAGCTTCATTTACAGCTTCTGCAAAAATATTTTTGTCCTGTGACCTTCATAAACAGACACATTATTGACAAATAAGCCTTCATGACAGTCATAAATTAACAGTCTACTAAGTTTTATTACGTTGAAAGAATGTGTGTCCTGCTTCATGAATAATGAATAGGCCGTATTGATCAACCGGAAAACAAAGCTGGAGATGAATTATCACTGTTTTTTGTTTTGTTTTGTTTTTTTAAATGTAACAGAGCAATGCCTTTTATTTTGCTTGAGGCTATAACAGTACCCAGAGGGTGGTGCAGTACATCATTATGAGCATTTTTCCATGTTTTTGTTTTTTAACAAATACAATTTTATTAGCATTTTCATGGTCTTTTGGACAATGCAAATTTGTCTTTAATGTATGCGGACAGTGAGAAGCCACACTTCACAATCAGTGCATGGATCCAGCAGCTATGTAAACACAAACATATCTCTAAAACATGTATGCATGGCTTTGTCTTGAATTTTAAAAACTGGACTCTTGATACCATTGGAATTCTGGAAGATGATAAAACATTAATCAGTGTACTCAGCATTTAGGCTAACCATCATTATCGTCTTTTATTTCTAATGAAACAGACAATCATAAGGTTCTGTTTTGCTTCTTTCTTTCTTTCTTTGTGTGCATGCATAATTTAAGAGCATACTTGGTTGGCTGCAAGCTCAGGAACACTTTACAGGGGCTCAAAAAAATTACCATAAAAACTCCACATTTTGCTTCTGTTGACAGCTGGGCACAATTTTTTCGATTATATATATTAAAAATCAAATAGATTAGCCATTTTTCATATATGCCTCTAAAGCAGATTCTATCAACAGAGAAAAATGTTCATGACTGAGTGATTATAAACTTGTTACATTTTCCTATTAAATCATTTCAGTGACTAATTTTGTCCTATGGTGCTCTAATGCACTTTGACTTAGAAATAGTGTGTCTTTCAAGGCAATGGGATGAACAGATTATTGTCTCCATGTTCATGTGATCTTTGTCCCCTTCTGAGGGTTAGCTTATACAAGAAGCACTACAGCAGTACAGCTGTACTGATGCAGTTGTGTTGCAATAGCCTGTCTGGTGAAGAAGGTCCATGCTGATGGGAGATAGCTCTCCCACCAGAATAATAAAACCCCGTCTGTGAGAGGCGGTAGCTATGTCAGCAGAAGATGCATTCTCTGACTTAATGCTGTTTGCACTGGCTTTTAGGTCAGCATAACTTACGTCATTCAGAGGGATGGCTGACTCAGACCCCTGAGCGATGCAAGTTATAGTGATAATTAGCAGTAGTGTGTACAAGGACAAAATTAAATTTGGGAACTGTATTTGGTTTTTGGAGAAACTTAAAATAAATTACCATTATCAAACTGAAGGATGAGTCAGTATTTTGAATGGATTCAACAATAGGCTGGATTGGCTACACAAGTCAATCCAAGGAATGAAATAAATCCTTCTTTTCTTTGGGCTGTGAAAGAAAATAAAAAAGGAAGTTGAATATGCATTATAAAACTTACAAGAGGTAAGGGCACCTTCCTCTATGTAGTCAAGTGAAAGACCTTCCTCCTCATCCCTCCCTACCTGTTGGAAGAGGTTAAAGTAAGCCAGAACACACTGGAATGCCCCCCTGTTTTTAGGGAGGCAGTTTTCCAGGGCCCCCTAAAAATAGAAGAATGCACCAGAATGCAACGTGCCGGTGCATTCGCTCTAGGACCGGCTCAAGGGGCTGAGGGTGGGAGTGAGCCTGGCCACCCCTCTCCTCCTTTCCTGGTTCTACCTGCCGGGACCGGGCGGTGCGCATGGCCTGGAGCAAGTCTCATGTCTGCGCCCCCCCTCGCTGGCAGACTGGCACTGCAGCTGCAGCCTCCCTCCCCTGGCCCGGCCCAGCCTGTTGCCTTGGCTACCTCGGCAGTGACCATGAGTCCCAGTGTGTCCCTTCCCTGCCCTGCCAGGTAAGGGGTCTGAGGAGAGTTGGAAACAGTTGGGCGGCTGCTGAGGAAAGTATGTGGGGGGGATGGGAAGAAGGGTTTGGGATGGTGGCCTGTGGAGGACATGGGGAAAGAGGAGTCTGATGGGGGCTAGGCATTTTGGGGGCAGTAGGTGGGGTGGGGGGTAGGCATTTTGTGGGGGGCAGTAGCTGGAGTGGGTGAAAGGAGCCTGGACCTGCATGAAGGGGACCCCGAAATTTAGGAGGGTTTCAGGCAATGTTCCCTCTAAGGCCTGAAGTCAGCTGAGCAACATATGGTACTCACTGCTTGGCCTGCCCCGCTGTGTGGCCTGCCCCCCACATGGGCCTGATTCTGCCCCACCGCTCTCCCAGTCACCCCACCAGCTGGCCTGACCCCAACTTTCCTCCAGCCCTCCACCCCCTTTCAAGGCTGGCTGCCCCTGCCCTGTCCACCGTCACCTCCCCATCCCCGTACCTGGCCACTGGAGCAGCGCAGCCTGGCCCCCTGCCATTCCTCCGGCTGGAGGAGCTCTCATTGAGTTTTAAAAACTCCCAGCTCGGAGCGGCTCTTGGCCGGCCAGAAGACACTGTCTTCCAGCCAGCTAGGGACTGCAGCTGCCAGCCATGCACAGCTGGCAGTGTTCTCTGCACCGGCCAGCAGTGGGGGCGGTTGCGCGGCCGCATGGCCGTGCAGCTTAGAGGGAGCATTGGTTCCAGGGCCTGCCAAATTATACTTTAGCCACTGCCTGTTGTTACACATACTCTTGGCAAAATGAAGAGAAACTAATATATATTATAACAAAGAGAGCTTAGGCATGCTGTTGGATATTGGAGATTAAAGGCCAGATTCTTAGCTGATGGCAATCAGGGTAGCTTCCTCAAAGTGAATGGAATTCTGGTGATACCGACCAGCTGACAATCTGGCCCAAAGATTCCTGTTGGAAAGGAGGGATGAGAGAGGGAACTCTTCTCTTTTTTGTTTTAAATAACAGAGCAAACTCCATGTAGTGTTATGGAAACATAAAGTAAACAGGATTGATTGATTACAATATTTCTCTGAAGATGCACATGAGAAACAAAAACCTTGATATGGGGGGAAGGAGGGAGAGAGGGAGAAAGAGAGAAAAAACACATTGCCCCCAAACAAAACAACCTCACCATTTCTCTTATTAGTCCTTCTTGGTCAGGTCCTGTAAGATGCCGAGATACTTCTGGGTATGTCAGGTATATTCCTCCACCATTAAACACATGTAAGGATGATGTTGCAGGATTATGCCTAGGAGCTGAAGCACTCTGAACTCCCAGTAGGTGTTCAGCATCTTGCAGTACTACGTTCTAAATTAAAAGTTTTCAACCTACTTCCAGTTTTTGTTTCTTATCAAGGGTTCAATCTGATTCTCACAAATTTTACTGTTCATCACTGTGTATCTTATTGTGACTCTGAATACACTTAGCCACTCTGCAAGCTAAAGATAAGGATACCTCAGAAGAGAGGTGGCCTTAGACAATTGGGAGCCCTAGGTGAAGGCCCAGTGTGGGGCCTGCTAAAGGGCCCACTGTCAGTTCCCACTGTTACCCTCCCAATGGCCAAAGTCCCCCTGCACCCCTAACAACTCCACACCACCCCCCAGGTCTCCTTGCTTGTTTTGCTGAACTGAACCAGCATGACTGTCCCTCTGGAACTCATAAATTATTCTTGGGAATGATATTTTTAAAGATCTTCCCATCAAGAAGCTTGTAAGTTGATCATCTTTCATTTAACATAAATGCTGAACTACAAAGTTAAAATGAGCATTTTAAAATTTTTTAAAAAGTATGAGCATTAATTAATAAATAAAAAGTGGTAACATTAATGATGGCTCAAAAATAACAAATACCACATTTAAAATTTTGGCAGTCAAATCTTACAAATTCTTCCTATAGGCTTGGGTTTATGTGTACTAGACATTTAATACAAATAATTACAGCTAGTCCTCACTTAGTGACCTACTCGTTTAGTGACCCCTCAGAGTTATGACCGGCTCTCTGATGAGTTGGTATTATGGCAATGTACGAGAACTCGCATCAACTCTCTCAGATTACCTATATTTACAGTACACTATGCAAACTAAGTTCAGTACATTAGAGCTTAAAACATTTAAAATATATATTAAAAATGTTATAAATGTTGCAAAGGTGACATTAAAACTATCTACCGATGGTTGAAAAACCCACTACCAGTAAAGTACATTATGCCTGAAATACCGGTAAGGGCTGCTCCTCGTTTAGTGACCAATTCGTTTATCAACCAGGTTTCAGGAACGGAACCCGGTCACTAAGTGAGGACTACCTGTATAATAAATAAAAATAGGTGAAAAGAAGGTTTCTAGTGTGTAGCTGTAAATGAAAAACACCAGATTTCAATGAAATTCTCTGAAGTACTCAAGTTTATAAGACTTTGGCCCCCTCAAAAATATTAAATAGTAAGTACAGAAGCAGCTAAAAAATTACTTACCAAAAGAAAGAGATAAAGCACAGACATCACACACAGCTGTAATGTTTGCTTAAGGGTAGCACTGTATTTATATGTAGCAGCTTGTATGGACTTACCTGGTAGCCTGAGCTAACCAAAACCAAAGTAAAAATTGTCACAAAGTCAAAGGAAAAGGCAAAAGAACAGGTAAAAAAGAAAAGGAAAAGGCAATATTTCACAAAATAAAAAAATGGCAGAATAAATGGCCACACTGAGGAATTAAAAGCTGAGGCCACTGGAAAAGTTCCTGCTATTGAGCTGTCTATTGCTTGCTCCTGCTTTTTTAGCATGTTGATGTGAAGGTGATGGGCAGATAATGGTGAAATCTGCAATTCAGACGAAGCACAGATTCGAGTAAAAAGTGCTTAAGCTTCCAGCCCTACTAGCTCTGCTAGATGGGAACAATTTCTATATTTTTCTATATTTTCATTTCTGTCCATCAAATTGAGGATGGGGACCCCTTATTGCTTGGTGCCGTAGGCGGCCACCTGCTTCGCCGACCCCAAAAGCTGCCACTGCCTCAGAAATCTATTATGCCTTGCCTGTAGAAAGATGCCTCCCAGTACGTTCCTTCACTTTCCTATACAGAACTACATAGTTCGCTAGGCGCTTTATGTAGATGTAAAGGGTTCAACTTCCAGTGCAGCAGCAGGTACTGACCACTGCCAGAAGAACTTTGTACTTGTGATGGGGTGTGCAATCTCTCATTGGGGAACAGAGGGTTAATGTAGAGCTCTGTTCACAGGGAGCTCCATTGTGCCACGCTTGCTGGGCGCATTCTCAAAGGGGGTGGTATTCAGAAGGGTAGAGTATAGCTCATTCAGCATGGGCGATGCAAGGGAACAGACCTTCATTGGTAGCTGCTGTAGGAATCCAGCAAAAGCCTCCCACTTCCTGGAGGCTGTTCTCGACTCAGCTGCTAGCCACTGCAGAAGAGGCAGTTGAGTAGCTGCTCGTATGCCAGAGACCTGCTTGGGGCAAAATCAAGTGATGTGAGTTAGGCAGACCAAAGCACTAGTGTGGACAGTGCTGTTGTGAAGAGAGAGCTTCTCTCATTGACATAGTTACTTCATCTCATGGAGGTGATTTTATTATGTTAACAGGAGAGCTGTCTCTTGTCGTTATAGAACATCTTTACCACACGTTAGAGCAGCACAGCTGCATCGATTTATCACCGCTAGTGTAGACTAGTCCTTAGTTTTCCAAGACTGGGGTTTTCTTTTTCAACTTCAGTATCTTTTTATTACCTTCCATGTCCCACCATTGTCTTTGGGAGCTAGTTCTGTGTAAACAAGTAGCCTGAAAGGTGCTCCTCCCTGCCTAACTGCTTCCCTGTATTGCTGTGAGGGGATGCTGGAGTTGCACCTGTGTTAGAATTATAAGGCCAGGTCTACACTGTACATTTACTTTGGTATAACTATTGCTCAGGGGTGTGAAAAATCCATACCACTGAGCAACACAGTTGTACAGATCTTAAAAGCCCATGTGGACAGTGCTGTGTCAGTGGGAGACTTTCTTTAGTCTACATAGCTACCAACTCTTGTGGAGGCGAAGTTATCAGATCATGGGATAGTGCCCTTCTGTTGCTTTAGGGTGTCTTCACTAGAAGCATGACAGCGGTTGATGCAGATGCACTGACGCAAGTTTTCAGTGTAGACCTGCCTTAACTTTCTACATGTGCATATGTTCATAGCCATAAACTGATGAAGTCCTAATGACCATCAAGTTCAGGTCATTATTTTCATACAAGACCATAGCTGATGTCTATGTATACACAATAACATTGTATACAACTACATGATTCAATTGCTCATTCTTTGGGATTCAGACCTCCTGTTCTCCACTAAGGGTGTTGGATAGACTAGAGCCCTGCAAATCCGCGGGTATCTGCTGCAGATCCGCAGGTATCCACATCCGCGGGTGCGGGTGCGGATAACCACAGACCCATTGCTGTGGATCGACTCACGGATACAGCTTCTATTGTTACCTTATCGCAGTCTCCATTGCCGAAGCTGCTGCACAGGGGAAGCAGGAAGCACTCTAGCCAATCCTAGATTGTGATCTGCCAGCCAATCAGAGTCTCAAGGTGGGACTTGGAGACTCACTGCTGGCCTTTGATTGGCTCATTCCCCTGCCCACTTCTTCCTTTTCTTGCTTCCAGTTGGCAAGCCATTGCTGTCAATCACAGCATACGAACACAGCATACGAACCACAAACAAGAAAGGAAAAGTGGGTGGGACCCATGTGGGGAATGAACCAATCAAAGTCTGAATAGTTGTATGTGAGCCCAAGCTCGGTTGCACTTGCAGTTACCGATGCAGCTAAATCCTGGCATGCGGATTTTGGATCGGATTAATGTTATCACTGAGCGGATGCGGTTCCACATTTCTGTATCCGCGCAGGGCTCTAGGATAGACAAAGTTGTACGCATACAAGTATTGAATTGTACCAGAATGCTTTAGATTTCAGGCCTTCAGCTACCATGCGCTTGAGGGGATGACAGTCCTAATGGTGACTAAAGGCTGGCATTGTACAAGATAAAAGAATCATAATTATTTTAGTGAATTCTGTGCTGCATTGCATTCATGGACAAAGAAGTCCATTGTTCTAGGACAGACATAGCCCAGTATAAGCAGTAGTGGTGCAAGTTGCTAACTACATCTAGGATAAGATACCTTTACACTGTTCTGCAAGGACTAGGGGAGAAAGGATAATTCAGTCTTTATGAACATTTCTATCTGCAGTGGCTCTTTTGATAATACCAATTCTGTGGAAGGTTCTTGTAGTGAACATACCTAGCTGTAGACTGAACTGAGACTATATCACTCCACAGCTGGGCTGACTGAAGAATACAATTTTGATTTAAAACATGGAGAATGTTGCAAAAAAATGAAAGGAAAATGTTTCAGGTTTGAAATTTGTTTTTTCTGCTCTGGAATGAAAAGTAGGTCTTTTGAAATCTTTTGTGGAGGGGGGAAAAGTCCTCCCGATACCCAGGAGGCTTGCATCTGCATCTCCCCCATCTCGGGCAAGTGCCCTAACCACCAGGCTATTGCCTAGTCAGGAGTGGTAGTGGGGGGGGGGGTGTCTCTCTCATTGAACAAATAAGTCTCTAAAAAGTTTGTTTTGACAAACTGCCATTTTCTGATGAAGATGTACTGTACATGCCTGAGGCAAAATAACAGATGTGATTTTCTACACTAAAGTGACCAGTTTATAATTGTTAGGGCCATGGAAACAGTCAATTTAAAAATTGGGGTCATCTGCTCCCTTACCCTTTGGATCATTTACTGTTTGATGAAGACTAGTTGAGTCACCCTGTACTGTGCAGCAAACATATAGGCTGCTAGAGTTTCCATTAATCTATGCCTGAAAGAACCATTGCTATGCTGAAATTGAAAGTGCCGTGACCTGTCACCAAACAGACGCACTAACCTCAATCTTCTTCAGTTCATACCTCCAGCTGCACCATTCCCCTGACCATAACAACTAGTCGAATAGTTTGGTACACTACTTTTGCTCACTGAACAGGGCCCTGCAGTCACAGAATCCACCCCATGCAGCAGAATTGTTTCCTGTTTATCAAGGACTGTACAGGGCCTTGTTAATAAACTTGCCAGCTGTTTGAGAGCTCTTGAGAAGCAGGTGGTGGGGAGAAAAGAGCTTTCCACCCCTCCTGCACAAGATTGCACTGTAATAAATTGAGTGATTAGTAGTCTTAAGTTTGTGGTTTTAAATACCTAAGGATAAATTAACCTCCTGCGCTAGGGGGTCTCACTTCACTGACATTGGTAGAGTGATGCCTGCTTTTCCTAGGGGTGGGTATTTTTTTTGTCCCTAGATTTCCTAGAACCACATTTCAAATCCTAGAAGAGTTGGCTCCGCTCTTCTTCCATACAAATACATATACAAGAGGAACCTAAGTTCTGTCTGATCTTTGTGGAGACTGAACATCTCATATGACACTTTGTAAGATGAAGGATCTGTCCCAATACCCTTCTCCTCACGGTTGTGCAATGTGCTGCATGCTGCTTTATTGCTGGTCTCCATCCCTTCACTGGAACTTCCTACTGCCATGATTGCTATAGCACTTTGGAAGCCCATGGCTTGAAAGACATTATATAAGATTTCACTATGAAGTTTTTGTTTCCAGCCAGCCCCTTGAAGGCTGACTATTCAGGCTGCTGACTTATGGTTATACACAAAAACAAGAGCCCAATGGGAAGCCTGAAGAGAATGGCAGAGTCATGGCAGCCAGCATGCAGTCTGTGGTGTGTCAGACTTCAGAGAGAAGACCCCAGGAGCGAGCAGTACAGTGGCCTGGCAAGTTTTCCCAACCACAGTCACAGTGGTTTTAAAAAATGGTAACTTGACAAATAAGTAATGAAAATACCCATTCCGAGCACTTAAAATTAGCATGAAAAATGCTGCAAGGAATTGCATGGTGTGTGTGAGGCAGAAAGACACACTGCTGTTTGATTTAATTACTATTTAGAGGAAGACTTTTTAAATTTTTTAAAAATTATTGTTGTTATTTCTATGTGTATGTAAGGAAAAAGACCTAGTAGCCATTGCTTGGGTCAGAATGAGGTTTTGGGCTTTTCTAATCTCTGATTTTGAAATCAGTAACACCCACAGTGATATCTTTGGAGAGACTGCTCTGTGTTGTGTTTGTGTGTATGTATATGTGAATTTAATGTTTAGTGGTGGAAGATCTTCCCAGTAAAAAACCCAAAACATTTGATGCTGCTGAGCCCTTAAAAGAGAGGTTTTGATAATGGGACAAATTTCTGATGGAATTCTACTTTTAGATATGAAAGTACAATACGCATTTGCCATAGTGGTAACTCATCTGAGGGCAGAAGCTCAAAAAGGCTTCTGGTCAGAAAGTAAATTAAGCTAATACAGGCATCTTCAGCTAATAGAAATGTGAACTAATGGACACTTTAACCACCCCTAAAAGTTAACTGCACCCAAAACTTTGAACTGACACTACTTCTTGGAACTGCATAATGAAACCCTGACTGAGGATCTCATTCCTGCTAAAGAACTGGAGGCTTGTTTCTGGCTCAAACCCACAAGATTCAGGAGCTGACTTTGATGGGGACTACATGCACAGAGTGTTTGTACCAGTGGGCTCTCTTTTGGTAATCTGTTTGGTACAAACAATATGACTAAAGATGATTTACTTTCTGTTTCTGTGCTAACAATATTTTATATTCAGATGTCCTCATTTCCTTTAATAATATAAGAATGGCCATACTGGATCAGACCAATGGTTCATCTAGCCCAGTATCTTTTCTTCTAACAGTGGCTAATGCCAGAGGTACCTCAGGTAATCATTAAGTGATCCACCCCCTCTTGCCCATTCCCACCTTCTGGCAAACAAAGAATAGTTTTTTATTCCTGCAGATCCTGGCTAATAGCTTTTGAGGAATTTATCCAACATGAACTCTTCTAAGCTAATAATTCATTTTGCTGTTTGCTTAGTTCTTTTTATCTAAGATAATTATTATGAATAGTTTATTTATTACAATAGTGGCTAAAAGCTCCAACTTGGAATGAGAGCTCATTGTGTTAAGTATTATATGAACAAATAATGAGAGATGGTCCCTCCTGAGAGAGTTGAGTCAACATGGGTGACACTGACACAGTACGAAGTGCCTTGTGCAAGATTACACAATAGATAAGTGGCAGAGCCAGGAACTGTACCCATGTCCCCTAAGCCTCAGGCCAGTGCCATATTCATTGGAGGATATTTTCTCTCAAAGGGCCTCCAGACAAAGGCTGTTGTGAATGTGACTTGGGTACTTGCCATTCAGCATGGTGCTGATGGTGATCTAAGGCAGACATGATAGGATCTAGAAAAAAGTTCCAAAGGGACAGCTGAGTTAAAAAAAAAAACAAAAACAGAAACCAAAACCAAGGAGTTGTGTGGCACTTAAAGACTAACAGATTTATTTTTTGCATGAGCTTTCATGGGAGAAAATCCCACTTTGTCAGATGCTTCGAAGATGGGAGTCTATCCATCTTTGAAGCATCTGATGCAGTGGGATTTTCTCCCACGAAAGCTCATCCAAAAAATAAATCTGTTAGTCTTTAAGTGCCACACGACTCCTTTTTTTTTTTTTGCCAGACTAGACTAACATGGCTACCCCTTTGAAAATTCACAGCTGAGTTAGGCTAGTTCAGTAAAACAAACAAGGAGTCCTGTGGCACTTAAAGACTAACAAATTTATTTATTACATGAGCTTTCGTGGGAGAAAATCAAAGTGGAATTATGAAGTGGAATTTTCTCCCACAAAGACTCATACATTAAATAAATTTGTTAGTCTTTAAGTGCCACAGGACTCCTTGTTTGTTTTTCTAGAAAAAAAGCAGTTAAAGGAGCTATTATGTGGTATTTGAAATGCTTGTTATTCAGGTTTTAGATGGCATTATGGATCAGGGATCCATTTTATTCTAAGCTTCAGAACCAGGTCAGAGATGCAGGAGCAAGTGGTGGGTCAAATAAGGCTATCCTATGTTGTGTTCTTTTTTCTAACCTTGACCATTTAAGCTGGTTGAGTAGAAAAAGGTCTTGCTCTAGTCCAGGGGAGCCCACTCTGTACTTAATCCTTCATGCTCTGTCCTTTCTACTCTTTGATGTGCATTCCTGACTGCATTAAGACCACCTGGGTTTTATTCACCTGCAAACTTCTGCACACAAATCAACAGCTTAATGCCTGTGTGTGTTTCTTCATAACAGAAAACTTCTCATCCACTATTACCTTGCTATCATTCTTGTAATTAAGGGCCAAATTCTGCACTTCATTATTCTAGCACTAATCATCAGGGCTCCAGTGGATTTACACCCATGTAAGTGAGAAGTCTTTTTGATTTTTTTCACAGCTCAGTGCACCTGATTGATTTCAGTGGAGTTGCTCTCTGTTCACATGGCTGTAAATTAAAATAGAATCAAGCCATCTATCTGCAGAATAAAGCATGTCTCAGAACTGGCTTTTCTATGATCTCATACCGTGACAAGGAGCCAGTTTCTGCCCATAAATATATGCATGAACATAAAGACAGTAGGAGCAGTTTGCATACATGTGAAGACAGATTGGACCCTTCAGATGTCTATACCAATGGTCAGTTTCTGGACATTTACTGAAAAGGCCGTCACAGGGTAACAACTCAAGGTCATACCCTTGGGGTGGGAGTGGGCACCTTTCTTAGGTCTTATGTCACAATTCTGTGGGCTAGTTCACAGAGTAGGGTCCTCTGCAGGAGTGTCACTGCCCCAGGGAAGGACCCACAGCACCAGCACTGGCACTGGCTCCACCTCCAGCCCCACCCCCTGACCTCAGGCCACGCCCCCAGCCAGGGACAGGTCAGGGAGCAGCAGCCGCGGCCGCAGGGCTGCCTGGCTGAGGAAGGGGCCGGAAGCAGCCACTGCTGCTGCGGGTGGCCGGCCCCGGATTTTCAGCCGGATCCAGCCGGAGACCGGGAGAGGCAGGGGCCCCACCAGGACCCAGGGCACTGGTGCTGGGATTCGGGGCATGGGCCCCGTGTGCCAGGTGTCAGCGATGCCCCTGATCCTCTAGCCATATCTTTTAGTGAGTCCACCCCCTTTTGGGGAATATAAAACAATTCAACCAAATAAAAAATACTTCCTCTCCCCTTCCTTTGGCAAGGGAGAGGGAAGTTGTCTCAGGCCAAACAGGTAGTCTCCACAATGCAAGTAAAGGTTGTGGTTTACTCCTGGGTGATTTTAGTAAAAGAGAATCAGTCCAGTCTGTCTTTTTCTTCAAAGAACTTTTGAAAACAATGTTTGCAAATCATAGGCCAATTAGTACTAGACGGTTCTTATCTGAGTGATCTCGCCCTGATTGTTTCTGAGCGCAAAAAATGAGGTCAATGAGTTCCTCCCTTTGCAAGGCCTGCCTCTAGGTCCCTGGAAAGCCCCTCAGGTGTGGCATGTTGGTGCTGACTGTGACCATTGGAATGCCTTAACCCTTACCTGGCTGGCAGGGGTGTCATCTGCCCCATCACAGACTGTACGATTGATTTCTTGATTGATTGACGTTAAAATACTGCTGAAGAGAAGAAAAGGTTCCCTTCATAGATGAGCAACGGTCTCCTCACTAGTGATATTGGCCAGCAAATGCTGTTTTCCACACTGATTATATGTAAAATGCTAATAACCTTTAATGTGTAAAGATAGTTTCACTTCAAGACAACTCTGTGATATGTACAGAAAGATGGTCCTTTTACATTTTGTATGAGCCTGCTCTACTTTGCTGCATTAACTGAAGTTAGCATGCATATTCTTTTATCTTCCTCAATAAGGGAACTTTATAATCAAGTTTAAACAGTAGGCACAGCAATATATGTGCACAACAAGCTCCCATCTGTCAATGCCTTCTGTATATTGGAACATTGTCGCCACCAATAAAACAAACCCTCAGTTGTAAGATAGTGTTGAATCCCTGTTTTTATTCACTCAGAAGGGTGTATGGAGTGTGATCAATGTGGAAGCATCCTAGAGGGAAGGCAGCTTCCAGATTTCTTCTGCAGGTGAAAAAAAACCCATCATGCTATTTAAAAAGAAAAGGCCAAATGCAACTCTGGCATGAGTGGGTACAACACACAACAGTGGAGCCTCACTTGCTTGCATTAAGGCTTTAGTCAACTAAGCTCACCTCCCTAAAATATTTACACATAATTCTCACTGACATGAATGGCGCTGCCATGCAGGTGCCAGGATTCACAGTGGGCTGGATACCGATTCCACTGAACCCAGTGACAAGTTTCTGTTGACTATAGGGGGAGAAGCACTGGGCTCAAAAGGAAGTTCTGGTTGGTAACTAATCTAGACTTCCAAGGCCCAGGCTAGAGTGACCAGATAGCATATGTGAAAAATCAGGATGTGGTGGAGTAATAGTTTATTTAAGACAAAGTCATGAATACCAGGACTGTCCCTATTAAACTGGGATATCTGGTCACCCTAGCCCAGACATTAGTTTCAATGTCATTGCTGTCAACAAAGAGCAACTGCACCGGTTCCTTACTTATTGAGGTTCACTGTGAACTACTGTGCTGTTCGCCTCCAGCTAATGCAAGGGTGAGGGAATAGAAGGCTGAGCCTTAGCCACACTCTGTAAACCCAGTTGTGCCTTTCTGGCTGCTTAATGCCTCTGCAGAATGTGGGTGCTGATCACTTGCCAGGGTATACCTCACTCTATCATTTCCCTGCTGTTGTGGTCGTCTTGGGCACTGGTGCACCTCACTCCCTTCTACTTCTTGCCTGTGTCACATAATAGTTTAGTCTCCTGTGGGCTGTGATACTTTGTCTAATTTGGTTGTTGGGTTCAGCGTGCAGATGTTCATGACCTGAAATATGCAGGAAGTCAGCTTATATGATACAGTGGTCCCTTCCGCCCTCAAGCTCAATGACTCTGACTCTCTTCAAGGAACACGAACGCCAATTGTGGTCTGCACAAGGCTTCTGCTATTCCCTCCTTCTGTTCCCACAGGAAGGGGAGTCTTCCAAATGTTATAATAAAGCCAGTGTTAAACTAGCTATAAATCATTATAGGTTAGTTGCATCAACAATTCCATTTGAAAAGTGAAAATTTGAAACACTAGTTGGTGCACATGAAGCCAAATGAAGTTACAGAGTTTTCAGAGGCAGTTAGCAGCTAAGCTTGTTTTCACTGGGTCATTTAAAACACTACAGAAGAGAGCTCCAGAATCCATATGTACAGTATGTTGTGTAGAGATTGCGTTGGTTCTTTTAAAAATATGACTATGGCAACTTTTAATAGTAATCTCAGCAAATGAGACTGATAGTTTTTTTTAATCATTATCCTGATCTATTTTTGAATATGCACCATTTGGCCACAATTGTTAATTAATCTACTCCAGGAATTTCTCAACTGATTCACCATCCCCAGCCTGCTCTCTACAAAAGTCTAGGTGTTATCACACTCTTTAATTTGTAGTTCAGATGGAAACAATAGGGTGTTTCTAATACAGGTAGAAAAGAGAGGGAAATTACTCTGTCCATAGCACTCTAAGGCAGGGTGGGAAAAGGGCAGTGTGACTGAATTCATTTGCTTTTTCATTTTGTTTCCTGTCAGCAATAGTCTGTCCTTGTCCTTAGTGTCCATGAGTCTCAGAATAACAGCATGTCCCATACCTGAGTTATTTTTATTCTTACCTCCTGGTAATCTGTAGGCACACTCAGCCCAAACTAGGTCACATTGAATATTAAATAATAGACATTTGGGAATACATTTTTTAAAAAAAGTCAGTTGGTTTATTGCCTTTTTCTGCCCTTATCAGGACCTTGACTGGGAGGAAGTCTTTACCAATCCAGAGATGATTCTCAGGTAGCTTGTCTTCAGTGCTCTTAAATTAAATAAAGTTCCACTACATTCATCATGTTTTTGATGATAATAGGATAAAGAATCTTGTCACGTCTACTGTTTAACCATATTTTTATGGATATATAACTAGAAGTGGTGCTACATTATGAGATGAAATGACAGTTTTTATGTTTTTATTCTGGTTTGCAAAAATTAGCTACCTTTTGGTACATTAGAGGTGTTCCAGGGTTATACTAGTGTAACTTAGGCCATGTCTGCACTGACAGTGGCAAAGTTGCTGCCATTGCATTGATTTTTCTAGACAGACTGAGTGGTCAGTTAAGACATTCTCAGTTGACCTGGAAAGTGACCATCTTCTCAAGTGGCATAGTGCTGCATTGATGCGAACACATTTCCCGTTAGCACAGTGCAGTGAAGATGCTACGCCAAAGGAAATTAGGAAGTTGACAAGAGTTAGGCAAACTAGTCTGTGTCGTTTGTGTCACTACTGTCAACTGCTTCCAAATTTTGCCAGCAGTGTAGATGAGCCCTTAGGATATGCCTACCCTGATTCTGCTGCATCGGGATCCACAGATTGATATAGGAGATCTGCTCAATCAATCCCAAAAGTGCTGTCTGTTCAGTGCAGTAATTCCACCATGCAGAAAAGAGTAATGATGTGTTGACTAGACAGCATATACAGTCAGCTTCCTGCAAGGAAGTTGCTATGGTAAGGGAGTGTAAGTAAGTTGATGGGAAATACACATTTTACAGTACATAGACATCAACCCAGCATAGCAGTGTAGACCAGGCCTTAGAGAATCTGAGTCTACATGTTTCTCAGACTACTGATGTGCAGTTTTCTCTTGTGAAAACACCATACCTATCATAATATGTTTCTGTCTCCTCTTATCCTAGGGATAACCAAAATGTGACAGAAAGGGTCCTAAATATGGCCTTTAGTTGTAGACTATTTGGCTATGTCCATACTTACACAGTTAAATCGATTTATCTTGTATCAATTTAATAAAATCAATATAAAAATCATTAAATTGATTTAACTTAAATCAATTTAATAGGCCCCCACTACAAACTCAAATTGAAATAGCATGCCCATGGACAGGACTTGTGATTTCAATTTAGGAATTTATTTCTATTTAACTATTAAGTAGAAATAACATGTCTGCACTGTGTTATTTTGACATAACAATTTTGATTTAACCATCATATTGATATAACACTAGGTTTTATTATATCAATATGACTTTCCTTATATTGAAATGAGGGAGCTCCTCATTTCAAAATAAGGGAACGTCACGTGGACTTACCATTTTTCAAATCGAAATAACCAGCTTTATTTTGATTTAAACAGTGTATGTGGACATACCCTTCATCTGTAACTCTGAAATATAGTTCCAAGGAACATAAATAGTAACAGAATATAGTAAGAGTCTATTTTTCCTCACAACATCTTGGGGCCTGGTTCAGTACTAACTGAAATCAGTTTGCGGTTTCCTTTGATTAAGTTGGGTATTGAATCCCTTGGAAAACATGGTGATTTTTTCTTTTGAAGTAGAACTCAGCCAATGAAAGCAATTTCTTGTTCTCTAAGGGAGATAAGAAGAAATATTTTGGTTGTGTGCATTTTTTTAAAAATATGGAAATATATAAGCAAACCTCGTTTGCCACGCATTGCTTGGCATTGGTTGGTGTCACAGTTGCTGGGCAAACTGATCCTTCTGAGGTCCCTTCTCAGCCTTTCAAGTAAACCCTTTTCAAGTGCCAGGTGCTTGCCTTCCCTTCTCCTGGCGTGGGATCCCACAATTCAACCTTTCTCTGAATGGGTCACATATCCCTGGTTGCTGATTGTGTTACTTATCACAGTCTGATGGGGCTTGGACTCTGACAGAATTCTCCTTTGGAAACCTGTAGTTAGGACTAGTATGCAGTGACACAGGAACAGTTTCTCCAAAACCCGTTATAATTTATTTTGCCCAAACAAAGCTGACAGAAAGAGATTTAAAAATAAGACTGTAAGCAGGTGCAGCACTAGACCCACCTAGAGGGAGCCTTCTGGTGGTGTTTTCTGGGGAATTTAGCTCAAGTGGTCCCCTCCAGGTGGTCTGTGCTCCGCTTTCTTACACGCTGACTCTGCTCCAAGTCCAGTCCTGGGACCTTAGCCCTCCAGCTAAGTCCACTAATCCACCCCTTCCAGGGTACTAGCCACTAAAACAGTCTATGGCCCGGCTGCATCTTGGCCACTAAAACAGTCAATTGCCACAGCTCACTTCTGTCCCGGCCACTAAAACAGTCTATGGCCAGTGAGCCTGTGCCAACCCTGGCACCCATGCTGCTCCTGGGACGCTGGGGGAGCAGGGAGGGACCTGGGCCCACCCACTTCTGAAGGCCCTGGCCCAGGGACCCTAAATGCCTCTACTGAGGCCTCCGCCTCCCTCCAGTCTTACTCTCTCATGTCAACTCCCTGGGCCACTTCCCTGCAGCCCCAGCCACATGCAATCTCACCACTGGAGTCTAGCCACTGTCCGTTCCTTGCCCCAGACTGCTGGTCCAGGCACTGCCACAGTCTGCTCCCCTGGGATCCTCGGCTTCAGTCAGCTCCGTGTGCCTGCTCCTACCCAGAGCTTTGCAGGGTGCTTGCTCCCACTGCCAACCTGCCAGGAGGAGAAGCTTCCCCCTGCAGCTCCCACAGCAGACTGACCCTGGCCTGCTCTGCTTTGCTGCTCTTAACACAGGCAGCCTCTCCCGGATTAGCTGCTGCAGCCCTCTCACTTGATTGTCTGCCACACACCCACACCCTTTTAAATCCTGTGTGGGCCATAGAAGAGCCACTGCATTGCTACACAGACCAATATTCATATTGTCTTATTTATGCTTTGCATTTCCATCAAGGCCCTATGTAGACAGTATGGAGGCCTGGTCTACACTGCAGGGCTAAGCTGACGGGAGATATGCAATCCCTATTAGTTACTTTGACTTACCACTCTGTTTTCACTTAGCTACTGCAACCAGCAATGCTCTCTTGTTGATGCAGTGCTACTTCACTTGGAGGGGAGGAGTTACTGTGTCGACGGGAGAATGCTTCTGGGATTGATTGAGTGGGTCTGCACTGCCCATTGAATTGATGTGTACACTTTAGACAGACACCCACAGCTGGTCAGGTCATCTTAGTTGGTCTTAAGGGGCTGTTTAATTGAAGTTTAGACGTTCAGGCTCAGGCCTCATGAGGTTCCAGGGTTCAGGACCACATTACATCCCAATTTAACAACCTTTTAGCCTGAGCCCCATGACCCCAACTCAACTGAACTGGGCCAACCATGGGTTTTTAATTGCAGTGTCGACATACCTATAGCTTGCTTGTTACAGCTTGCTTGCTACAGAACCTGAGTCAGTTAGCCTGTGTGCCAGCCTTGCTTCCCACCAACTCAGCATCCAACTGTCAATTTCGAGATCAGCTGACCCTTTCCTCCATTGCTCTCTGCAAGGGGCACATTTTAACTTATTGGGGTCTTTTGATCTTTTACTACCTCAGCCCATACAAACCAAAATCAATTAGCTTTGCAGGGGATTTGGAAGTAGCTCAGGCCCAGTGATAGCTCCATTGTTTTCTAAAAAGAAGCAAGGAGTCCTGTGGCACTTAAAGACTAACAAATTTTTTTATCTCATGAGCTTTTGTGGGAGAAAATTCCACTTCATCTCAGCAGTCTTGAAGCTGGGTAGCTGAGAGGCTGAATTATCTATGATACTGTTTTACCTTTCTTCAGTTCTTTAACAACCCCACCCCTTTTGATCTACCTGTGCATTCAGGCAAGACATTGTACAGGTATTCTAAGGGTCATGACATTTATAAAGAGTAATAAAAATCTTTTCCTGTTAATCAGGGTTGGTACTCCAGTGTCTTCTGGATAATAAAACATGCCTTTAAGTGCAGTAGAAGGTTACCTACTGTTCAGTGCATTTCCTATCATCCTTCAACCCAGGGGGGTGGCGGCCCCGGGGAATGACCCAGGACCCAGGCCCAGGCCCCGCCCCCTGCCTGCAGGCCACTCCCCCAGCTGGGGACAGGGCTGGGAGCGGCAGCTGCGGCCACGGGCGGCTGGGCCCCGGATCTCTGGCCCGATCTGGCTGGAGACCGGGAGAGGCGGGGCCCCACCAGGACCTGGGGCACTGGCTCCAGCATTCGGGGCACAGGTCCCATGTGCCAGGCACCAGCGATGCTGCTGCTTAAACCTACATTAGCCTTCCAGCGTGCCAGGAAGAGCTGTAACTACCCATTTGGGTGTCTGGTGTGCATTCTGCTCAGAACTTGCGCCTTACAATGAGCAGTGCCTGGAGCTAGCAGTGCGGAATGTGCCCACTAATAAAGCGGTTCAATGGAGCCACTCCGGGGTGCTTGGGGCAAAGCCCCATTCACCCCGCTGTAATTATGGTCCTCATGCCAGGCCTCAAGCTCAGAATCAGGTGACACTTGTTATGCTGTCAAATGCACAATGGTGGCTATCATAGTAAAGAACACATAATACATTTATTTCAGGAAATGAAGACATTGACAGGACTGGAGCCCAATTCTTTAGCTTGCCAGCCTAGTGCTTTTATGATTAGCCAAAAATGACTCTTTGACAAGTCTGATTAGCCAAAACTTTTTTGCATTTTCTTCTCTTCAGTTACAAGTCACACAAGGTTCTTCATTTGCAGTTTATTTTCCAAAGACTCTATGCTATATGTTTGGTGATGAATTGTTGTGATGATGTGATCAGATGCTTAGCTCCTTTCTGAGTTCGCATCTCCCATGTTTAAGAAAGATGAATTCAAACTGGAACAAGTGCAGAGAAGGGCTACTATTGATACACAGAATGGAAACCCCACCTAATAAAAGGAGACTCAAAGAGCTTGGCTTGTTTAGGCTACCCAAAAGAAGGCTGAGGGGAGATATGATTGGTCTCTATAAATACATCAGAGGGATAAATACCAGGGAGGAAGAGGAATTATTGAAGTTCAGTTCCAATGTCAATAAAAGAACCAATGGATATAAACTCACCATCATGAAGTTTAGATTTGAAATTAGATGAAGGTTTCTAGCCATTAGAGGAGTAAAATTCTGGAGTAGTTTTCCAAGGGGAGCTGTGGGGGCGAAAAACTTAGCTGGTTTCAAAACTGAGCTTGAGAAATTTATGGATGGAATAAGATTGGACAGTCTAGTATGGCAACTGATTGATCTTTAACCACTGGTAGTGGATATGATGGGACATTTGATGGGGTGGGTTCTGACTTACTACATAGAATTCTTTCTTGGGTGTCTGGCTGGTGACTCTTGTCCTGAGTCTTGCTCAGGATTCAACTGATCACCATATTCAGGGTTGGGAAGGAATTTTCCCCCAGGACAGATTGGCAGAGGCAGAGGGGTTTTTTCACCTTCCTCTGTAGCAACAGGGATGGTTCACTTGTTAGTGGATTCTCTGTACTTTAAAGTCTTCAAATCATGGTTTGAGGACTTTTATAACTCAGTCATAACTTAGAGGTTTATTACAGGAGGGGGCTGAATGAGGTTTTGTGGCTTGTATTGTGCAGAAGGTCAGACTAGATGATCATATTGGTCCTTTCTAACCTTAGAGTCTATGAATCTATGAGCGTCCTCCATCTAATACTATTAAGGCCAGCAAGGCTGCTAGTTTTGTGCTTGTATCAGCAATGGAATTTTTCTAGTTCTGGAATCTCTTCCTTGAGCAGTTGATGTTAGTAGTAGTTCTGGAGAAGCCTGTTAAGACTTGCCCCCAGCCAATCTTAAAATGGGAGAAAGCAATAGTCAAATCAATTCTATTTTTTTTAAACCCACATAATCCTTTTTAATAGTTAAGTTCTAGTACACCTAGGAATAATTTGATTGTTAAGAAATTTGGTGAAAAGACACTTGAAAAATTGCAAATCTGCATTTTTAGGATGATTTCCCTGAGGGATTGGTAGTAATATGCGTATGGCAGTCTTGACTTCTAGAGGCTGGGATTTTAGTTTGCCTGGCATGACTCCTTCATTAACACCTACTCATATGCCCTCTCTCTGCATGTGCTCTCAGTGCATTCTGGGCTGCTGAATAAAGAGCGTGAGAAATTTCAAAACTGTTGGAAGAAAGTTCAGTGGATCAGATAACAGCAGAGTTCAGTGCAGTTGTTTTAAAATTATCAAGGTTGGAAAGAGTGATTGTTTTTAGGGATGTATGGACACCTGAGGTTACAGGAAGATGTGGACATTTTTGTGTCATTAAGAAGGTGATAGAGAGTAGATGGCCTTCTTTAAGATCTAGGGGCCAAGCCTACTTCTGATAGTTTCCACAACGTGGAATGAGAGAGCTCAGGTTCACCTGGGAGTAGTTAACTCACTGAGGACTTGGGAGGCAGTTAATTAGACAAGGATGCACCTAGACATGATAAAAAGCTAAAGACCTATGTGAGAGAGGAAACACCTGAGGAGAAACAAAACTGCCAGAGAGGCAGGGGGATTGCAAGGAGAATTTTTTTAGCAGACTGGGGAGAAACCAGTAATCTATGGGCAAATAGTATGGCTAGAACCTGGGGAAGCTTACAGATGGGGGGAGTAGTAGCTCAGGTAGCTGTAAGAGACTGAGGAGGACTGGTACAGGATGGAACCCAGTAGAATGTGTGGGCTTGGGTTCCCCTATCTACTCCAGCTAAACACTCTGGACAAGAAGTGTTTAAACCTAGGAGACCCATGTCTGTTTAACTCCCCATTAGAGTCACTATCTGCTCCTGAATAGATTTACCCTCAGTGGAATTTACAAAATGCATAGGCAGGTTAGACATCTACTTCCAATGAAAGTCAATGGCAACTAGGCAGCTAATTCATATTTGTAAATCTGTCTCTCTATCTATGTATTTGCATCTCTGAGCACCTGGGTGCATCTGTAACTTTGGCCTAGGTACCTCAGTCACTTTTGGAAATTTGTTCTATTGCCAAAGGCAGCATGGGGGGGGGGCAAGCTGGGGCTGGGGTGGGGTCTGTGACAGTGATGGGAACTGAACCCAGATCTCTCGAGTCCTATGCTATGCTCAATACCTTAAACATTGGCCCACGCTTCTTACTTCAGTGTTAAAGGAGTAATTTTGTGTCATCATAATATATATAATTAGAAGTATAAAACACTACTTACACTACACATTCAGTCATTTCCAAGCCAATTATTTCAAATTCTGCAGAGCAGGGAATACACCTCAGAGAACAGGTTTCCTGCAGGCTAAGCTTGATTGATAATATTTATTCCTATGTAGTAATGGGTGGGAAGAGAGAACATCTCATAGGAAGCTTCAGTGTCATAAGTAACTTTGGCTGAAGGAATTTATTCCTTTTTACCTGGGTTTAGTATTCATGAAAGTTGTTAAGGTTATTTATATCTTCTGCAGGAAGATATAAACAGGATTTGAACCTATAAGCATTCTCTCAAAATGCAGCACACAACTAGTATACCAGCAGTATGGAGGTTGAAGGATACTATCTCTGCAGGACTAGTGCATCATGGGCAGTGGCTGTACAAACTTTCCCATGTTAGAGGGACCCCCTTTAGGTCTGAAGAGATAATTTTATTACCTACGCTTTGCACCTTTAGTCTCCACTCTGACTACTAAAAGGAAGAGTAAGTTTTCTGCTGTAGACACTTGCTCAATAGAAGAGTCTGTCATCAAGATTATACTAACAAAATTTACATAAATGACATCAGGATGGGACAATCCAGCATCATAGTGCTGAGAGGTAAATAGCAGAATCCTCCAAGCAGCTGTAATGGGACTAGTGCAGTTCCATATATACATAAGTGAGTCAGAGAAGAAAGTAAATAATGAGATGGCAAGTTTGCAGATGATACAAAATTACTAAAGATAGTTGAAGCCAAAGCTGACTTCAAAGAGTTACAAAGAAATCTCATAAAACTGGATGAATGAGTGAAGAAAAAGGCAGCTGAAATTCAGTGCTGAGAAATGCAAAGTAACGCACAGTGGAAAAAATAATCCCAACTATACATAGAAAATTATGAGGTCTAAATCAGTGGTTACCACTCAGGAAAGAGATCTTGGAGTCATTGTGGATAATTCTCTGAAAACATCTGCTTACTGCGTAGTGGCAGTCAAGAAAACTAACAGAATGTTAGGAGCTATTAGGAAAGGGAGAGATTATAACAGTGGTGCTCAATCTTTTGTGGGTTGTGACATGCTTGGTGGCATATCACAACGCTATAGAACACACCAGCACACCTACCACAGGCAGAATCAGCCATCTCTCCCGTTCTCTGCAACATGCTTGCCTCTGTGTGGAAACACAGTAATGTGTCCTGACACAGTGATTGAGAATTGCTGCATTATAAAACAGAAAATGTCATTTTCTAAATCCCTGGTATGCTCATACCTTGAATGCTTCATATAGTTCTGATCAATCCATCCCCAAAAAAGATATAATTAAAAAAAAGTACAGAGAAGGGCAATGAAAATGATTAGAACTATAGAACAGTTTCCTTATGAAGTGAGATTAAAAGGAGGGGGATATGATAGAAATCTATAAACTCATGGATTGTGTGGAGAAAGAGAAGAAGGAAATGTTATTTACTCTTTCCCATAACACATGATCCAGGGATGATCCTATGAAACAAGGACTTGATGAACACAGAATTGAGCATGGTGGTAAAAGGGGTCAGTTAGGTTGGTGTAGCTCCCCATCCCACCGCAAGAGATAAAAGTCCCATATCACATATGGTAGCAGAAGTGTATGTGAGAACCCCCTCTTGTCAAAGAAGGATGATGACATGAAACGATGCTTACAAGACAGCAAGCTAAAATATATGTAGGAAAGTACTACTACACATATTATATATTCAACCTGTGGAACTCTTTGCCAGGGAATACTGTGAAGGCCAAAAACATAAATGAGTTCAAAGAAGAATTAAGTAAATTCATGGAGGAAAGTCTATTGATAGCTATTAGCCAAGATGGTCAGGGATGCAATCCCATGCTCTGGGTGTCCCTAAACCTATGAATACTGGAAGTTGGGACTGGACAACAGGCATTGGCTAACTCTATAACTGCCTTATTTTATTTATTCCCTTTAAAGAATCTGGCATCAGTCACTGTTGGAAGACAGGGTACTGGGATAGATGGATCACTGGTCTGAAATGGTATGGCCATTTTTATTGTAAAACCCATCCCCACCCTTCAGTGTGATTTGCAAACAGGCAAGGGTATCTCACAGTCTTTAGGCAATTCCAAAATTTCTGTTTCTTGAGCCTGTTTCACATTGCTATTGATAGGTGCTGACTTCTTGCACATAGAGATATGTTGCAGGCTTGCACAGACATGCTGTTAGAAACACACTTTATTATAATGGAAATTGGTGTGCAGGCCTTGAAGTTCCAGATAGGTGAAATCCCTTCCACAGAGGCCATGCTCCTTAAAGGTGCAAGATTAAACCCTGACTACCTATAGTACAGGGTACTGATCGGGGTGCTTTTTCTGGTAGAGCAATTAGAAGACTGCAAGTAGGTCCTCCTTGGGGAGTCACTAGAGAGGGACTAAACATATGCTTGGATGTGTCTATTACCCTGAAGAGGGCACAGATTATTATAGCCTGGCCAGAGGGCTGGGTCATGACAAGGACTTGATGAACACAGAACTGAGTATGGTGGTAAAAGGGGACAGTCAGGTTGGTGTAGCTCCCCATCCCATGGCAAGAGATAAAAGTCCCTTATTACATATGGTAGCAGAAGTATGTGTGAGAACCCCCTCTTGTCAAAGAAGTATGATGACACGGAATGATGCTTACGCCCATTTCAAATGTGAGATTTTTGATATCCCAGATCTGTAGATGGGCAGCAGTGACTCCAGGATCACCCATCTTTGGCATGACAGAGATCCCAAAAGACACCACAGCATCCAAATAGGCCTGTTCACTGCAGACACAGGAGGGAAAGGAGTCAGAGGGTCCTGCCAAGTGGGCTGAGAAGACTGAAGTTGCAGAGACATGTTTCAAATATAAGGAGCTGGGTGTGACATTGTCCATCAAGACTCTGAGCAGCAAACAGATGGTATGTCACTGTGATGACAATATCCTGTATGACCAGGCAAACCCAGGCTACAAGATCAGAGCAAGAAGTTGATAGTGGAATTCACTCTTCCTCCATTCCCATTTCTTGGGGGCATAAATATCTGGGAAATCTGAAAGGCATAATACAGTGGACAGAAACCCCACTGACAATTAGAAGGAAAGAAGTCCAGTCTACGTACTGAAGTTCTCAGGGAACAGGTGGAGCAAGAATACTCACAAGATGATGGAGCAATTGTTCAGTTTGAAGATGCAAATACAGGCTTTCTTAGTAAAACTGTTCATATGAGGAAATCAGTTATCAAACAGACAGATCATATTAGCAGTAGACAAGGAGAAACATTGCATAGACATATCTAAAATACATGGGCCAATTAAGGCAGTGGAAATGGATTGTTGCCTTCTACAACTGAAAGCCTGGATTAACATGCAAGAGACCCAGTAGTTGAAGGTGTGGAGTCAGTGTACACTGGAGGAGTGGACACTTGAATAAAGTATCAAAGGTCAGATGTTGCATGACTGAGGAACCAGTCATGATGGGGCTACACAAGACCAGGTAGCCGTGACTTCAGAAAGAAAGCAGAGCTTAGAGATATGAGCAACTCAAATCAAGGTAAAACACTCATAATGTAACTGGGGATGGATGGTTATGGTTATGAAACCAAATACCCCTATGGTTGATAGCAGACATGATGGTGTCTCAGTGCAGATTTCCCTTCACTACTTTAGGAACAATGGTAATGCGGCTAGAACAGCAGTAGGACTCAGAGATCAAGCAGCTTCAGTCTAATGGACAGCAGGCAGCCAAGGGGAAGAAAAGACTGATCAACAGGACATGCTCCCAGAGAAAGAATAACAGAGGGTGCTGAAGGAACAATTGAAGTTTGGAGACTGTAAAACAAGTGGAGATCTCCAGACTTCAGAACAAGTTGGATAAGCTTGCTAAAAAACTGAAGAGAAAACAAGACTTTCCTGTAGCTACAGTCAGAGAAGGAAACTCTTCTTAATGATAGCAGGATAATAGAGGAAGAATAAGGAACTGAAATCTCTGCAGCTTCATAACAAGAAACTGTAACAGAATCCAAAGACAGCTCTGCAGTGTGTCTGAGTTACAGTAACAACAATGGAACCATAGGAAGGAACATGAGACAGCTCTACAAGTCCCCTAGGATCAGATCTAAAAATTGAAAATCCAGGAGACAGACATGATCAGAATGTAGTGCTCAGGCTGGATGGAGCTGCAGCAGCTACAAACCTGGAGATGCTTGCAGGACAATAGATGACCTCAATGGTCAACTGCAAGGATCCTTCTGAGCCAGCCATTGCCTCTTGGAGCTAACTGAGGAACTTAGAAGACTAAGGATGTTGGTCTAGAGAGCTGTGATAGGCACACAAGCATGTATGCTGAAACAGAAAGCAATTGACCAAGAAGCTTGCATCCTACAGGGGTGTACAGAAAGAACAAGATTCATGGGAAAAGAGGGGGATGGTGTGAGGAGTATATCAGAAGGTAGCTAGCTGTCTTGAGGGCTGAGGGGCCCAGCCTGTTTCTTTCTTTCCACAAGAAGGAATGAGGCAGGCTCACCTACTGCACTGATTAAATATAAAGATATTAATTAGGCACAGGCCTGTGCATGATAAAAGGCTAAGAATCTCAGTTAGGGGACAAGTTCCAGAGGGGTAGCTGTGTTAATCTGTTTCAGCAAAACAAATGAGGAGTCCTGTGACTCCTTAAAGACTAACACATTTATTTGGGTATGAGCTTTCATGGGCTAGACCCCACTTTGTCAGATGGATCAGGTAGGGGGGAATTCCTGAGAAGAAAGTAAACTATTGGAGAGGATTCCTCTAGGAGACTGAGGGGAAGATGATAGAGATACCAACACTTCAAAGAGGGAGAAACAGGGTAGGAGACTGGGGAGCAGGAACGTCGCTGGCCCCGGAAAAGACGCGGGGCATGGGCCCAGGCCACGTCCCCTGGGCCCAGGCCATGCCCCCTTGGTCACATTCCAGTGCCTGGGCCTGATAATTCATCAGGCTTATGTCACCTCCAGCCTGTCCCCAGGTCCCCGGCCAGTTTTGGGGCCATGAGAGGCAGGCGCCGCTGTGGGTTTCCCGGCCTCAATGCCTGGTCGGGGCCAGGGCTGGGGCCAGGAAAGAAAGGTGCTGTAGAGGGCGCCCTGGCCAGGGTCCCTGGTCTGGGATGGGGCCGGCCCGGACACTGGTGCTGAGACTTGGGGCATGTGCCCCGTGTGCCAGGTGCCAGCGACGTCCCTGCTGGGGAGATAGGAAGTAGCTCAGGGAGCAGCAAGGGATGGAGGGGATTAGTTCTATCTGTTGAAGATGAGTCCTGGAGCTGGAAATCTGTGGTGGAATGACTGTGCTTGGGGACCCCCTATTGACTCCAGTCAACAGCTCTGGATAGGAAGTTGAGAGGCAATGCAACTTCCAACTCTCCGTTGTTCTGAAGTGGGCAGAGAACCTGCCTGAAGGGCTAGGTCATAATAAGGACTTGGTGAACACAGAATTGAGTGTAGTGGTATAAGGGGGATAGAGTCAGGTTGGCATAGCTCCCCATTGTGGTACAATGGGATGTGGTAGTCTCCATATTACTGGAGGGCATCAAAAATAGACCTGAATATTCCAGATTTTTTTTTTCTGATTATTTGGAGTGGGGTATACCAGAAACATCTCCCCATACTCTGTAGAGAGTACTCAATTACATTTTTAGTTATCATCTGTGGTCAGCCTGGGGCAAAAAAAATTAGGACAACATTCTCCCCATTTGTAACATGACTCCCAGTGATGACCATGAGAGTTGCAGAGGGGTAGGGAAAAAATGGCCCTGAAGCAGAGCTCTTAATTCCTCATCTCGCAATGGGAAAAAAAAAATGCCTGATGCTATTAGGCTCCCTGCTGTTTCTGGCCCTTTATCTGACCAGTTGCATTGACTGTTAACCAGCTTGTGCAGGCAAACTGGATAATGGCATTTGCAAATTAACTATGCAATCGAGTGCGTAAGTTATCTGAAAAATATGGCCTTTAAAATATTGCCATTGGCCATCAAAGTTACCATTTCATTAATACAAAATGGTAACATTCATGCTTGCTTTAGAGCTGGTGTTTCAGGCTCTATCACCAGTTCATTTGTGTCTATTCGGAGGGTTTTCTTTTGAACTGTAAGGGCTAGAATCTCTAAACTGCTGAAAGCTTGCATTTTTGCATAGTCTGAATGAATACTTCATGGTATTTTGGTCATGGGCTGGCGCTCTGACACCTCGTCTACAGTGTGCATATTCACTGGACAATTTGACATTAGAGTCAGAGACATTAGTGAATAATCATAAGCACAGACTCTGGGACAGGGACAATAAAGGATTTGTGACATTCTCAGGCAAAAAGGAACAGGAAAACTAAAATAAACGTTCTACTTTGCAGATAACAAGTCAGGCATCTTAAAGTACTTCAGTTCCTGAGAGACTAAGCAGATTTGCCAGCATTCATTGACAAACACATTTGTCCAGGATTGTCCCTTGCAGTTAAATCACCACTCAAGGGGTTTCACAGGCAGCATTAAAGTTAGAATTTTTTTGAAGTCTGACTTTATTTTCTCTTGACAAGATGCAAACAACTTTAATACTCTGTAATAGGACAAGAAAAATAATCCCAGTTTTGAACAAGAAAAGTAAATGAGGAGGGGGGGGAGGAAATTACATGAAAACGCTGATCTCTCAACAGTCTATAATTTATTTTAAGTTTTTATAGTAACAGTCATTGTAGTGCTGAAGCTCTTCCCAGGTAAATTAAATCTACAAGGTGATGTCTTTGGTGGACTTCATGGAGTTTTCTGTTCCTCTTACACTCCTTGTTTAAAGCAGACTCTGCCATTCTCTCCTTATTAAAAGTTTTCTGTATATCTGCTTGCCAAAAGCATGCTGGATTATAAAGAAATGAAGACACATTATGAATAGTATATTCATGTTAGCTTGTATCCCATCATGGAACATAAGTTCTTTTCAGACACAAGGAGAAAGCGTTTAAGATGTGGCAGTGTGGAGGTGATAAAATGCACAGGCACTTATAGATACATTCTTCAGAAACAGAAGAAATATGGTGACTCACATTTCTGTTAAAAGTTTGTGTACTGGGGTCAGATCTACAGTGACTGTAATAGCCAAACAAGTTGAAAAGAACAATCCATTTTCCATTCTTCTTTACTTAAATCTGGGTGCTGTTTGATTGAGCACATCAGAGGAACTTGATGGCTGTACTGGGAAAAAATGTTTGTTTGTTTTTTGGTTTTTTTTTGAGCACCTCAGAGCCAAGCTATTTAAAGCTTTATTAAGCTGGTGTTTGTAGCCCATTTCTACTCAAAGTGTCTGCAAACTCTAGCAAAACTTTTGGTGAACTTATGCAAAACCAGACAAATGGTTTCAGGGTTCATAAGTTTTACTTATAATTGCTGTCAAATGAACACAGAAAGGAAGCTGTAAGAGTAGCAGCCACAGATCTGTTCAAGGACTTAGAAAAGCACTGGAGGAGAGGTGGGAGAAACCATTATAAAATACAACTGCTGAACAGAAAAGTTAATCAGCCCACTGCTGATGGGACTCACAGGTTCCTCCTCTTCCAAGGCGTTACTTGTGAGCATGAGTTGTACCATTTGCCTATCCTTACCCACACCAGGCTATACCAGACTGACTCTTGCAGGAAATAACACCAAAGCATGACTGAATACCTAGTTTAGGGAAATTTCAGCCTAAAATCTAAGGGTATGTCCACACGTCTCTTTTATTTCAAAATAACACTAGTTATTTCTAAATAAAAAAGATTAGGTCCAAATGATGTTTTCTCATTTCGAAATGATTAGCTCCGTCATTTCGAAATCTTTAAACCTAGTAGGTAAGCAAAATAACTCTTCTTTTGAAAGGGTTGCTTCAAAACAATGCTTTTTAGATGCGTTGTTTCAAAACAGCCCTGTTTTGAAAGAGGGGTTTGACCTGCTTCCCAGGGTGCATAGCATCCTGGGAGAAACGGCCACCCCCCCTCAGCACCCTGGCCAGGGTACTGAGGAGAGATGCAGGGGCAGGCAGGAGGCAGCCCAAGCCGGTGGCGGGGTGAGCTGCCACAGCTGCACGAACCCCGGCGGGGTTGCAGCACCCCTGAGCCCGCAGTGGGGTGAGCCGCCATGGCTGGGGAGACGCTGCAGGGGCTGCAGCCCCCTGGAACTGGCGAGGGGCAGAGCTGGGAGCTGGGCTTCCCCAACTGCTCCCCCCTTCCAGGCGGCGGGGTAGTCAGGGGGCCAGCGGCTCCCAGCAGCTGAGCCCCAGGGTGCTGGGGAGCTGGGTCCGGACCGGCTCCCCATGGCTGCAGCTGCTCAGCCCCGGGATACTGAGGAGCCAGTCAGACCCAGCTCCCTGCCGCTGCTGGGGTGGCCCCAGCAGGAGCAGGGACTCAGGGCAGGGAGATCCCTCCCCGGGGGCTGTTTTTCCATGCCTGGCTCTCGGGGAGAGCCAGGCAGGGGATTGGCTGGGAACATAGCCCACCAGGGGCCATGTTGCCACACCTCCCAGGGTGCCCCTCTCAAGGAATCGAAATAGTATGTCCATACACAGGCCATGCTATTTTGATCGGAGGGGCTTGACTTGTTTCAAATTAATTTTTTAAATTTGAAATAAGTCATTTTGAATTAAGGGTTTTATTTTGAAATAAGTCATTTCAAAATGACCTATTTTGAAATAAAACTTTGTGTGTGGACATAGCCTAATTGTGGGACTTCAAACTGCTTGGATCCCAAGGCAAAGGGGACAGGTTTTCACTCAGATTGCTTTAGCAGACCACAAATACTGCATTTATTTCAGTACAATCTGATGTTTGACTTCTGGGTACAGAGAGGGCTGAGCATATTTGTAGGTATGAGGTTAGTTTCTACATCCTGAAGAAACGTCCAGCAGATGGTGCAGTTTACTTTATCATTCTTTACAACTTCTCTGACCACCACTGCCCACAGAAGTCTTGAGATTTCCTTTCTGTTGCAATATAATGCACTATCTTACATGTTTGGATCTAAGTGTACCATTCTAAAGAATTCATTAGGCTTTTTAAAATGACATTAGTGAATAAAAATGGATACAATTTATGCAATTTTACGAGCACATTTTGGATGTATTTTTTAAAAGCCTTAGTATTACAAATACTTCTGAAATCGTGGCACCTGAAGTTTTGGAAGTCATCACTGTGGGTGCAGGGAGTGGAACTTGTACGCATCTGTAACTCTGGATTGCACCTTCAGAAGTGCTTTCCCTCCAGGGGATCTAAGATCCCTTCAGGGCTTTGCTGGGCTGCTTTGTTCTCTGAGTGGGCAGTGATCCAAAGATAAAGTACAGGGGATTCACTGAATCCATTGAATGAATTTGTTCCTAATAGAATATAATGTTGGGAGTTTAGTGCTGGCCACTCTTTCAACCCAAAGGGTAACAGTGTCCATCAGTTCCCTCCAAGGATTAGTCATACAGGAAAACAAGATTGCTTTTGATACAAGCCCATCTGCTGGTCTGTTCTCCCTATTCTGCCCTGTAGATCCATTCATATACAGTAGTTAAGTTTTTTAGCAGAAGTTTGGAATTTTAGTGCAATGTACACTTATGTAGTTAGTGCAACATACAGTCCTTGTTACGCATGGACTCACCTCTGTATTTTGCATGTAGCATTTAAAAGACCCATTAAAATCATTCAGCCCATCCCCTGATACAACCAAAGAACTGGACAATGGAGATCAATTGTGCATTCTAAAGGGCAAAACATTTATTGTAATCCTGAAACCAGCCTATAAATATTTTATTAAATCCTTTTAGAATGTTGTGTTTTCTAACTCCCCATTTGTGAGCTCCTGAATACAGCACTAATAGGGTTGAAGTGCTTCTGGGAAACTCAGGAAAATACAGCCAGATTCAATTTAATACCTGCACTGTTTACCTATATCTGCTGGTTTTCAGTAGCATATCACTGACTGGCTTCTTAGTGATAAAATGTGAATGCAAAGATCCAAGACCAAGTCCTGAGATAAAGAATGAACTCCCCATGGAGAAGCACTGTAGAATCAGGAGGCTTAGTTCTTGTAGGAGGAAAGTTAGCTCTTATTGGCACATCTACATTGCCCTGCAATTTCGAAAAAACTTTTTTTGAGATAAGTATTTCAAAATAATTATTTCAAAAAAAAACTTTTTTTCAAAAATGCTATTTTGGGGCAACTGTCCGTTGTCCTGAAATACCGCAGCTTTTTGTATTTAGAAAAAGAAAGTCTACACCAGACTTTCTTTATCAAAAAAAGTAAAGCAATGGAAGAGATAGGGAGGCTTTTTCAAAAAAAAAGCCTTTTCCATGTTTAGGGATGGCTTTTTTTGAAAAAGCTACCTTGAAAAAGTCTGTTTATTTTGCAAAAGCTGGTGGGTTTAGCTTTTTCAGGATCTCGAAACCTCATTTTATTTTGAAAAAAAGCCTTTTTTGAGGTAGCTTTTTCAAAAAAAGCCATCCCTGGACACAGTCCCTTATCTCTTCCATTGCCTTGCTTTTTTCCGAAAAAGAAAGTGCAGTGTAAACTTTAAAAAAAAAAAATAAAAAAAGCCTTGGTATTTTGGGACAATGAGCGGTCCCCCGACTGTTGTTCTGAACAGAGCTGGCTCTACTGTGAGGCAAGAGACAGACATGGCTTCAGGTGACAGTTCTTAGGGGCGCCTAGCGCCCTTGAAGATCAGGCTGGCTCCTGCCTCTTCAACTTTTCTCTAGCAGCTCAGGCACTGTTAGTCAACCTGCAGCTTAAGTCATGTAGGCAGAGTGCACTTTAAATCCCTCTGCAGCCAGATGCTGGAGATCTATGCACTTTGGAAAACCATTTTCAACCTCCGTGAATGAGATGGGGGGGGGGGGATCAAAATTTGGCTTGGGGTGCCACAACCCCTTCAGCCGGCCCTGGTCCTGAAATAGCGTTTTTGAAAAAAAAGTTTCTTCGAGGTAATTATTTTGCAATACTTATCTAAAAAAAAAAGCTTTTTTGAAATTGCAGAGCAATGTAGACATAGCCATTGTCATTCTCCAGAAATCATCTGTGACTTTTTAGGGATAGCTGCCTGGTCCTGTTGCTATAACTAATAAACCACTTAAAGCAAGGTGCCCTCACTGGAAGAGTTTTCACCTTGGCACAGGCCTTATGTGTGGGTGGGGTAAGGGATTCCAGAAGACCCTGCATCTTTTCTTGTAGCAAATAAGGAAATTCAATGTGTTATGCTATTTGCTTCTTAGTCAGCGTTGCCGGGATGTCTCCTCAGTAGCAATCCTGAAAGCCTGTTGCTCCAGTCTCTTTTTGTACACCACCAGAATCCCCTGAATGAGGTTCAACTTGATTAGGGATAGGCATTGGTAACTCTGAGGTGGGCTGATGGATCAGTCCCAATCCACTGGGTTGCAGCCCAGGGGCCTTGAAAGTATGATGACATTTGGGTGGGTCAGCCCAATTCCTGCTCAGCTTTGCCTGGCCACTTCCTATCTCACTCTGTCTCAGTCTGGGGCATGGCTGCTGTTTAGTTATAGTCCTTTGCTGCAAGGCTGATGCAGGCAACTATCTGATGGTCATGCACCTGGTTTCCCCATACTCTAGGGTTGATGGCTCAAAGAGGAAATGGAAAGACTCAAAAACCAGACCTTCTTGGTAAAAGCTTCTTTCCCCAGTATCTCAAGGCAGTGCTTCTTCTGGAAACATTTCCCCTCCCTCTGCCTGGGCTGCTGGAGCCCTCTTTATACTACTTCTTCTCCAGGAGCATGCTCAGCAGTGCCTGAGATGCAGAGCTTTCTTCATCCAGTAGCACTCCAGCCTGTCCTCTACCTTGGGTTTAGTGTGGAGTCTGTAAACTCTGTCACACCAGTCAAGAGTACTTGATTGTGTCATTCCTGGTAGGTTTGTGAGTCATACAGAAAACTCTTGAATTTCTTATGTCACTCTCCAGAACATTTAGAGATATATCATTGACTGGTCTCTCATTGGGTATGTGACAAGGTATATCTCCCACATTGTTGAGGAAAATGCCCAGCCCTTCCTCTCCAGCCCTGTCAATCATGTGTGGTAGGGAAGAGGCCTTCAAAAATGAGAAATTGCAGTCAGTAGGAGGGTGGGGGAGAGATTACCCTGAACATCAAATGGCAGAGTGACCGCGGAAACTGCAGAAGGAATGCTTATCTAGATCAAAACCCCAACGCTACAGGGAGTGTAGTGAACTGCCAGAGTGAGCCCAGTTCAATTATCCTCCCAGGAGGACTCCTCAAACACCATGATGCAGATAGCTCTAAAGTAAGAAAGTACTGCTGGGGCTTTCTCCCTTTTTAGTTGCCACTGGAGAAAAAGTTATTCTCTGGTTCATTGGAACATTTGTTTCACTTTTAATCTTCCATCAGAAGAGACATAAGAAGGCTTGGAAAAGGCAGGATACTCTTGCAAGAACTAGAAAACTTGGGCCCTGAACGTAAGTCACCCAGTGTAGATAACTAGATATGGCCAGTGACTCCCACCATCTGGGAGAAAAGCCTAAGGGCAGGAGCACCACTGGCCTGGGAAAAGACCTGGGGCTCAGGCGCCGAGACTCAGGGCTCATGCATCACCACTGCAGTCACCACAGCGGGCGGCCCGGCTGTGGACCCAGGGCTCAGGTGCTGGGACTCGAGCCCCGTAAGCTCAGTGCTACACTGCCCCTACCTAAGGATTGTCTTTTACAGGATAGCTGAAGTTTCTCCTATCAAGACTAGGGAACTGATGCATTTTTCAGAGACAATCTGGCGGTGGTCTGTTCCTTCTAAGTAAAATGCAAGAAAGAACAGTGAAGCAGAAGAAAAAAAGTCATGTGCTTCCTAGATATTGTCTGTCTCCACCCTGACATGTACAATATTCATTACACACTTAACATCTTTGACAAACTATCAGTAGAGCTGGAGTTCTTCTGAAATCAATTCATATTTCTTCTATAAACAAAGGATACACTTTTCTGTTTATAAAGGTACTATAATTGGGCAACATCCCAAAGCCCTTATGCTGTATTTACTGAGTCGTTACTCAGGAAACACTCCCACTGACTTTTGTGAGTGAAAGCTTCAAAAATTGGCCCACAATAAACAAACAGTTAAGTCATGATTTCCTCCTCTTCTTCAGCTGCCTGTTTTAGAAGTAGAATCAGAACTCGTGTCAAACCCAGAGGCATATGGCTGATCAGCAGAGTACTCGTGAAAAACTGGGAATGTCTTTTTATCCACATAGCATCTTGTTTCTTGAATGGCTCAGCAGGCAAGTATGTATTATAGTGGTAGCTCTAGAGATATATAAATGGGTAGAAGGTAAAAGCAGTAATATAGTCCAATAATGGACTGTATAACGTGTAAAATCATCTTCCTTGCTTCCTCTCCCTGTTTCGTCTGACAGCCAGGGTTTTGGAGATATATCTCTGACTTTGTTGTCTCTACACTGGCAGTTCACAAATTTCTCTTCTGAGCAAGTGTCATGCCTGCAGCACTGTGGTACTCAGTTCACTCTAGTTATTTCTTATTTCTCTTTTGTGAATGAAAATTCACATAATTTTCATTGCATCACCAATCATGGAATTTGGGCATGGAGTCTTTGCTTGTAAAGGCTGAGTCAATCAATCAGTTATGTGCTCCTTTTTCAACTCACCTGATGCCATTACGGATGACATTCCTACTTTTTAAGTCAACTGGAAGTTTATGGACTACTTGATTGAGCAGACTGTGTCCCTCTACCTATGCACCACGGAGAGGTATAATTAAACTTGTCATTTTACAGCCAGTGCAAAGAACCCCAACCAGGCACAGCAGCAGTTGATATGGTCAAGGACAGTGAAACAAGTCAGAGGCTTAGTGAGCTGAGCTATTTACCGATTGCTTTAGATGACAGTGTAATGATCTTAAACAAATTTTCAGTATCTTTTAATCTCTCACACTAAGGCCACTGATACATTCATAAATATAATCAGCTTATTAAATTGTTTGATTTAAAGGTTTCTAAAATTACTGCTGCTGCTATGTATAGAAAGTATTTGCACAAAGCCCCTTATTTCCTTGATCCGTACATCTGGTCTGCATGGAACATTCTAAGTTTACTCTGCTAAGCCTGGCAGATCACTCACACTACTTCCTTCTGCCCACTCTCCCCCAATATAACAGAGGAGAGAACATCAGCTCAGGTGTGAATGAATTCTTACTTATGTGATCAGAAAAATTATTTAATTTGTCCCATTTGGTTCTAGTGAGCTTGAAACAATTGGCTTAGTATGATAAACACCTGTGCATGTAAAAATTAGCATTGCTATATATTTGTCCTTTTGTATTTGGTGATTTAGTTGTAATTATGGAAGCATCAGCAATTACTCCATAGTCAGAAAGTGCATTGAAATTTACTCTTCAAGCAAGAATATAATCTTTTTTTTCCCCCACATTTTAATGCTTGTATTTAGTCTTCAAATTTGGCCTAACAACTCTTCAGAATACAATTGAGTTGGCATTATGATTTTAAAATATTAACTAGCTTTTGTATAGGATGTGTTTTAAAATGTTTGTTGTGCAGTTTTACCATGTTTCCTTATATTTTTGGAGTCCTTTTAGCTAAACATCCATAGTCCTTACAAACTCTTCTTTTCACTACTTTGGGCCATCCTAGCAACACAAAGTAGCCACCACCCTGGCTGCACTGGCCATATAAATGGGCTTTAGTGCTCTAGTGCATCACTGTAATGGCTTAAAACAGCCATAGAACACTGGCTAATCTTGCTCTTAAAGTGCAATTCCCCTTACTTGCCATAACTGTAATGAGATTTGCCAAGATTAGTTGATAGAGCTGTCAGGCTCCAGCAGCTACTTTTATTTCAACCTTCCTTCCTGATTCATTAGTTTTTGTCACCCCTGAGACCCTGGTGAGTTAGAGAGTCAGGCTGGCCAATGGGAGATAGGAAATGGGGAGCCTGGAGAGGGATGAGTTAAAAGATGGATCTCTCTGAAGAAAATAAGGAGGTTGAGAGGAATGATGAGAGTACGGAGGAAGAAGGGGACCTGGATAGGAACTGAAGGGATGGGGACCAGTAGAGCAAGGGACAAGCCCAGTCTGTGCACTGCTTCATTAGTACATACAGCCTGGGCATCCCAAAGCAGTGTTGTATTGTGCATCATCTGCATTCCCAAACCTTTCTGAGAGGTTCCACTCTTTGTAACCATACTTCCAATGTGATCATTCTGCTCACGGGTTAGGCCAGGACTCCCCTCTAGGGAAACAGTAGGGAGAGGCTGCTTTAGGATTAGAGCTGCAAACCTGTGAGTCTCCCCAGGTTCCTCCTTCCACAATGAGTCATGGCACAGGGGGAGACTTGCTACTAAACATGCCTTGAATGGAAGTTATGGCAGTCGCGCAAGCCCTCTATCAATCATCCTAACACAAGAGTACCCATCAGCAAAGATGCCTGTTGTCCCAGGAGGGCCACTTCTTGTACAGAACACAGTTGGATGTATGGGTGTTAGAAGGGAGGCAGCTGAGGCTCAGAAGGGGAATTGATGAGTGGAGCATTACATCGGGTGTTGAATGAGATAATTGCTCATTTCCTTGCTTTTTCTTTTCTTCTGCTCTCTTTCCCTTTTTAAACAGAGTACATAGTGGATTATGCAATTCAGCAAATTGAATACTAAGTTAATATTTTAGTGCAGGTGGAGAGGGCATATAGTTATAACAGGATTCTAACCTGCTGGATAACATTTGGATATGGTATGTCTCCTTCTAGAAAGGCTCTTTTTGTGGCTCACATAATTTAAAAAAGGGTACACAGGGCTGCTGATAAAAAGGTATTTTAATACACTACATGACAAGTTTCCTCAATGTAACTGCCCACTTTGTTCTCATTGTCACTCACACTTTGGTTAATGTTAATAATTGTCAGGGAACCAGAGAACTTCCAGCAATTGAAATGCATGTTTATTGTGGTTTTTAAACCTTTTCCATAGTGTGTGTGTGTGTGTGTGTGTGTTTTGGTACAGTCAAGCTTTTATTAAAACCTCCTAACAAACAACAAAAAGCTTTTCATCCTTTCTTTTCCAAAGGAAACTGCAATACATCACTGTTGCAAAGGTAACCTTTATGTTTTTATATTAATACACTGCTACACTGTTAACCTAATGATGCAGAAAACCGTCCTTGGCTAAACAATAGCAATATTAAAAGTCTGAACTATATCCTCATACTTCCCCAGGCCCTAAAAAAATAAAACCTCATAGCAGATTTTACATGGTTCACATGTCAGGCAGTTCTAACAGAAAGCTAGTGATAATGCTCCTCAAATTCCTTCACTATTTGTAGCATCACTGGCCACATAAAATGTAAGTTCTTTGGGCCAGATTCTAATGTAAATTGATGTAGCTTCATTATCTTCAGTGGATTTACACGAGATGAGAGGCTGGCCTCTTTGCCTCCTAAGCCATGCAAATCTTAGTTTCTGTGTGTATTTCTGCTCTCATCTGTTCCCTTTATCCCCTTTCCCCTTTCACTCTGCTCAGTTTGCTTGACTAATCCCATCTTCTCCCCTGTGTCCTCTTTTCACTCTTACCTATGTGTCACTGCCATCTTCCACATCATTTATGCCCTGATAGAGTATGCTCTACCTCCATCCTATTCTCCTTGAGTCCCACCTAAAAACTTACTCAGAAAGGCATAGAAACCCTATTCTTTTTCCAATGAAATAAAAATATAATAGGTTATAAGGCAGCAAATCTAATTAATGAAGTAGTAATTAATATTTTACTGAAATCTCTCAATACAAATTGTGCAACTAACAACATACATGCCAAACTTCAACACTTTCATCTTGGGATGTAACAATAAATTGCAAATTAGTTGTCTATTAAATTAATTAGTAATGACTGTTAATAATACATTTTTTAAAAGTACTGATAGCACACTCACCTCCTGTAAAACATCATTTACCATGAATAGTTCACAATATAACGAAAGAGAGTAGACAAGATCTACTGAGACAGCAAGAGGAGGGGAAACTACCATTTTCCTTCTCTGTGTGGGTTTCAGAGATGTCTGTAAGCCCCTTGCAGCAAAAGCCTTGCCTTTATCTGAATTACAGCATTGTAGTGAGAGACAGAGGATGACTCCTGGGCATAGCCAACCTCCTTCCAAGATTAGGTGAGCCAAGTGCTCTTAGGATGCAAGACGAGCTTCTTCTAGACATTCACATACCACACTGATGGGAATGTTATGAGAATCCAAATAAACAGAACAGAACACACTTGTAGATGAAGCATACCATTGTGACTACAAAGACTGTAGCAATAATTGCAATGAAATTGATGCAGTGTGGTATTTAGAGAAAAGAACCATCATTTAATCAAAATAGATTTGGATCCTGAAGTGAAGGTAGGAGTTTCCTATTCGATTTCAAAATGTATTGTAACTCATTCACTGTTCGTGGAGAAGGGATAAATGCAAAGCCCAATCAGAGACATGTAAATGTTGATTATAAATTAATCAACTGTGTTCTTAGAAAGAAACCTTCAACCAACATCAAGGAAACAACCAGGTAAATTTCTCTTTTCGAATGTACATGCTGACTTCCTTATCTGCAATGCAGATCTCTACTGCATCCATGCTGCACGAGTAAGTCCCAGGGCAGGTGTGTGTGACAGAAGTGCAGAATGCACAGCAAAGTTCTGTCATGAAGTAAAGTGATTCAGAAGGCTACATTTGCAAAAGCCTGAGTTTGCATCTGCAGCTTTGTGATTGAAGCCCATGATCTGTGTATGCACTTTGTATCCCTATAAAGGTCAGATCCTGCTTGGTGCTCAAGTCTGGAGGTGCCGATGGCCTCTGCTCCCACAGACAAGTGCTATAACCTGACTGGATGAGACTATAAATGATCATAGAAATGAACATCATCATCTCCCCTATGTTCTGCCATTCATCAGCAAGTCAAACAGCAACATACATTGGGCTGCATCTGTTTCATTCATTTAATGAAGCAGATGCGGACAAAAGAAAACATTAACAAAAAGGGCAATTAAAAAAACCCTAGAGGCACTTTATGAACCTACTTGGTGATTCTTTCTCCTTCCTTCTTGTTCCTTCCTTCAGGGTTACCTAGATACCCACGTGAGTCATTCTGAGGCCAAGCTTTTGCCTCAGTAGTCTCCCACACTTTCTTGTTTAATGCATGTGTGATGATACAGAACTCTCTCATGACTTCTTGGTAACACCAAGATGATGGCCTTATTTGGTGCATGGTAGTGGGATATTAGATATACGTCAAGTTTGATAATATTTCAGTGCCTATAGATTTCTAGTGTATAATTCTGTCTGGTAAAGTCAGTAATTTCTTTGGTTTCATAACAGCATAGCAATTTGCTTAATCTATTATTGTATTCCTGATGAGGAGCAGGCAATCAGAGAGTTGTGCCTGCCCCTTTCTGCTCCAATCTCACCCCATCCTTTCTTATGGCATCCACTAGTATATTACACTCTTCACCCAATAAGTTCCTTTATGTTCCTTTTCGGAAACTAGTTGTTCCATGAATGTGTTTCTTGTATTGTGTTGTTGGCTTTATTATTATTAGTTGTAAATACTGCATAGTGAAATTTATTGTTAATTGTTATGCTGCTAAATTGCTGACAGCAGCTTGCTTAATATGGAATTACTCTTAGGCTAGCTGGAAGGGACAGGGGATCTTACTAAGGACTGTTCGATCTTCACTTCACAGAAGTTTGGTTATGTGAATTCTTCCTCAGAAATTTGCTTTAAAACAAAGAACTGAGAAAGTAGGCTAGTTCCAAGAACATTCCTCAAACTAATAAATTCTTCCTTCCCACTGAAAGGTGCTGTCTGAAGAGATGTTCCAGTTTAGCTAAATTCATGGCTGAATAAAGCTGCATTAGTTTAGCTTAGTTTTGTTAAAACCAACCACAAATCATGGTTTCCCTCAATTTAGAAAAAAACAGGAAACACATTTCTGTCTTAAGAATTTTGAATGTGCCCGTCATTGTAGGCACTGCATGAAGTAATGGATGTGATGCTTTAATGGACTTGCGCCTGCAATAAACGTGGACCATTCTTTTTGGATACCCTTTTTCTTATCTAGCATGCATTCTTTATATTTTTCTTTCTAATTAAAATAGCAAAAGGTGATATTTACTTTGAAATGCGATCTTATGTCTGAGAATCAATATCATTTATGTTGTCTAGATTGAGAATATAATTTGTTTAATGTAATTGTGGCATCACGATTTTCTAATGCTGATCAGTTGATACTCAAAATTTCAGTTGACTTCAGTGAGAGTTCTATGCATAAAATAATCACAGCCTTGGGCTCACGGCTCATCCAAACCAATCAAATGCAACATCACATACAGAATTTTAAAAATAAAATTGATTTCATACAGAGCATCTAGTAACAAAGCAGAATTTAGAAAATACATGATGGATAAGCAGATTGTCTCCAGTGAAATCTTTAAAATAATTCCCTATGATGGTACTGTTTTTTTCAGGCTTCAGCACACAGATTCAATATCTGATGGTTCAGATATTGCAATACCTGGTATCCCTGTCTGCCCCATTATACACAATGGTATCAATATGTTCCAAGAAGACAGATGTGTAGACAAAGCTGAAGCATGTGTTTAAGCTGGTAGAGGATAATATCACATTTGTTCAATAAGGATATGTGTAGGTAAAGATACAGACATCTCTTCCAGGAAAACCAGCCAGTATGACACTGCAGATGAAGTGCTTCTGTTTCATTTTTAGAGGTATTTTGGGACATTGCTGTAATAATCTGCTTATTGCCCTCTTAGCCTGTTCTTCCTGAGATAAAGTTTCCAAGGTCATGAGGGAAGACTAAGGGTCATGGACATAACTTTCCAATAAAGTAATCAACACAGGCAGTATTCATTGCACAACAAAATATTTTTATGAAAGTAACTAAAAATCCTTACTACAATCAGATCTATAAAATCCTAAACAAGGCACAAAATCCCTGAGACTCGATCCCTTATTGCAAGTTAAATAGCGTTTAAACTACAATTGCACAGAGCTTAAATGATTCTAAGCGAAGCAATTTGTGTAAGTGGCCAGTTTGCAACAAATTGCTGAGAGCAGATCTTAAAGTGCTTTAAAGTTTACATAGTCATATTGAAATTAATAACAGAACTTCATGCTTTCTTAACGCTCACACACTAACCTTATGTATTATCCTATCCTATTCTTATACTAAGCTATAATAAAAAGAATGTTAAGCTTACTTTATAAGTCTGTTGACGTTTTCTGTTTAAAAATCACTGCTGCTCTTCAGTTCCTGGTCAGTCACTTCTGCCCTACGCTAGCTCTTCTCTTTGTGCAGCTGTTCCTTTGTCTTTCTTCTGATGGCTTCCAGACCCTTCCAAAACATCTCCCCATTTCTCTGATGCAGACTCCAGATTCTTAAAGTATTGCTGGGAGCTGGCCGTCTCTGCTACATTATTGCTCACTCTCTTTGTATACCTGTCTGGTCTTCAAAGCAACTACCTCGCTACACATGCTCAATCTTAACCATTTTCCTAGAATTGTGATGATAGCTCTGACTTTCACACTAAATTATGCGTGAATGGGTTCTAACTTTGGAGTCTGACCAGCCTCAGCCAACTGACCTCTCAGTCGCATCTTAGTGCACATGCTCAGTAACCACCAATCTTGCATGCTGTTGTGACTTATCTCTGAGCTGTGATTCTCCTGATCCATAGGCACACATACATGGCTCTTTGCTGGGGAACATCTGATAAATCCTAAATTCTTACTGAGCATGTTCAGGTTCTGCAGCATTCATCACAGGCTGAAGTGGCTTTTGCTTAGGCATAATAAAGATTTAGGAAACTAAAATGGAGACCGGAGAATTTCTCTGGTAATACTTCCTTATGATCATCACTAATGATGAGATGTGGTGGTGACTTTCTCTAGCCCTGGGCAAGGGGCACCATCTGGCAAATGCATTAGTAGTACATAGCCATCACTAAGAGGATCTGATTAAGGATGCAGGACTGCTAAGACAGGTAAGGCCAGGACTTACCTCGGGTTTGTGATGCAAGGTATGCACTACAACTTGTAAGTATTTTCTTGATAGTGCTTTCATTGCTGGCCATATCAAGATGGCATGCTAAGCGCTGAATTGTTAACTCTGAGCTTTATTATTTATTTATTTATTTAAGTTCTGCTCAATCCCACTGTTTCTAGTTATGAACTAATATCACTTAGCCTGGCTGCCATGATTGTCCTTGTTCGTTTCACCGGGCAGTCATAGATTTGACCTCTAAGTGACCTTAAAGTAACGGTTAGGAGGCAGCAGTTACATAGCCAAATAAAAAAGAAGGGGGGGGGGTGGGAGGGGCAATATAATCCTGAAAGAGCTAAATACAAAATGTTGTGTTTCAGTTCTCTTCTGCACTGTGCAAATACTTTATTGCACTGGTGTTTCCCAAGGACAAAAAATTTTATTTTTCCAGCTACTAATCATTCCATTAGTCTCCTGATGATTGTAATGCTTTGGTCTACTTTCAGTTGTTGGGTTTAGTAACTGGGTTGTATTGGTGGCCTGATATATACAGGAGGTCAGATGAGATGATCTAATGGTTCCTTCTGGTCTTAGACTCTGAATATATGATGTTAATGGACACATTTCTTTTCTTGCCTTCAGACGAGTTGTGTTTATTATACCAGCTCAGTATCTGGCCCAATGAGAGCAATGTAGACAGCATCTTATTGAGAATGAGCTTGTCAAACTACATAAGCACAGGAATCAGTTACAAGGAAAAAAGATATTGATTGCTAATCCCATTACGTAAGATTCTTATTAGGACCCTTTTGTATTAACAGGTACAGTTTTGGTCATTAGGGTTAAAGAAAAGATATTTTAGTGTTGGAAAGAGTCCAGAAGCCACCCTCACTGAGAATGAAATTCAGTTGCTCCTGAAAAACTGAGACCATACAGACCAACTTATGGTGCACAAAACACTAATCAAAGTGTAAAGAGAGCTTGGAATAATTCTCTTCAGGGTGAAGAGAAAGGCATAACATGAATTTGAGCAAAGAGGGATTCAGATTAAAAACAAAGCAAGAATAAATTATAAGTGTTGTATTATGCTTTTGAATTTATATAGTATCTCTTACCCCAGGATATCAAAGTACTGTTTGAACATTAACGCATTAAGCCTCAAAGTAATTAAGAATTATTATTCCCGTGTTACATATGGGTAAACTGAGGAATAGAGAGGTTGAATGACTCACCCAAGAAAACACTGTGAGCTGTTGACTACACCAAGAATAGAAACCAGATAGTAGATTTAATGCTTCACATAGGTGAGTAGAATTCCCACTCCTTTTACTCCTTCCTTACTTACATATTATTCTTCCAGATGTTATTAGATGGAATAATAATTGGCTAACCACATACAAAAGAGTAAGTAAGATAAACAACAATGTGTGGAGTTGAGGAGACGCATTTTGCAGGATGCTCCAGAGATTGGCTGATTTTATTTCTTCCCTTGATTAATGGGTAGAGAGGGAATAAAGAGCACATTTGATTCATGTCCAAAAGATGGTAAATTAAGGTTTGGGGTGAACAGCAGTGAGGACAGACTAATATAAACAGATCAGGTAAATTAAAGTAGGCAGGAAATAACAAATTCAGCTTGGAAAACCTACCGCTTTATGGGACAAGTAATCAAACTCAGAGGCAGACACTAGGGCTGTGTTCACACAGCCTCCTTATTTCGAAACAACAGAGGTTGTTTCAAAATAAGGTTTCAGCTGTTCACAGGACGCACAGTTGTTTCGAAACAAGGGGAAGCCCTTGTTTCGAAACAACTGTGTTGTTTCAAAACAAGTTAAACCCGATTTGGGGTCGAAACAAACTTGTTTTGAAACCCTTGTTTCGAAACAAGGCGTGTGAATGTGTTGTTTCAGAACAAAGTGTTCCGAAACAACACTGGATCCTCAGCACCCTGGCCAGGGAACCCTCAGGACCTTGGCCAGGGTGCTGAGGGCTGTCCCTCAGCCCCAGAAAGGGGGCTGCAGCCCCCTGACACAGGTACCGAAATAGCAAGTTCACAGTGTGAACCTGCTATTTCGATTCCCGCTTTTCCCCCTTATTTCAAATTAACATTTTTTAATTCGAAATAAGTCATTCCAAAATAAGGGTTATTTTGATATATGGTTGTTTCGAAACAACCGTATCGAAATAACCCGCTGTGTGAGAACACAGCCTGGGAAAGCAGGATTCTGCAAGAAGCCTCAAGTTTGAGAGCAGGTGAACTATCCTGTATGAGTCTGCAGTGTGATACGATGGCCAGGGACGTAACTAGACTTTTTGTCACCCAGGGCAAGCAGCCCCAAAGGCGTCAGCCCAGGACCTCATCCAAAACTACACTGCTGCCAGATGGTGGTATGGAGCTGGAATCCATCCCCAGTCACCGCCGACCGCCAGCACAGAGCCCGATCTGTCCCCTGCTGCCACTGGGGTGCCTCCCCAACTGCTGGGCCTCCCCCACACCCTCATCAGGGGGCCCGCCTGGGGTGGCAGCAAAGGAATGGAGCATATCCAGTGGTTAAAGTATAATTTGACTGGCCACAGAACCCACCTAATCTCTGGGCCACATTCCTGTATTGTCCAGGCCCCCTTTATGCACATGTGGGCCTCAGCACAGGTAGGCATTTGCAACCACTTCTCAGAACCATATGTATCGGTTATCGCTCCATAAAAATATTTATAATTTTATATCTCACTTATGTCTATATTAATCATTGTCACAAACTAGCAAACACTGCATAACACAATAAGTATTGTGATTAACAATGTGATATTAAATAAAATGTGATGTAGAATTGAACACAATGCAACACAGTGATATGTGATATGTAATTGAACACAATGCATAAGCAGAAACAATTGAGACAAACAAAAACACAAAACTGCATTTATTGCTTGCAGTAAAACACAGATATGCAAACTTTCAAACTTTAGAGAAACATACAGAGTCCTGTAGCACTTTTAAAGATTTATTTATCGCATGGGCTTTTTGGGGAGAAAATCCCATTTCTCCAGATGCTTCATTTTCAGCGTGTCTGACGAAGTGGGATTTTCTCCCACAAAAGCTCATGTGATAAATAAGTCTGTTAGTCTTTAAAAGTGCCACAGGACTCTATTTCTCTGCAACAGACTAACACAGCTATGCCTTTCAATCTCAAACTTCAGTAATTCAGTCTCCACGGTCCATTCATCTGGTGCTCTCTCTGCTCTTAATTTATGTCCTAGCAGGGGCAGTGCTGGGGTGGGAGGACCCAGGGCACGGGCCCAGCCCCCACCCCCAGCTGGCTGGCCCCGCCCCCAGCCAGCCAGCCCCGCCCCCTGGCCAGGGATAGGGCTGGGGGGGGCCGCACCACTGCAGGCGGGTCGGCTGCGGCGGGCCCATGCCACCGCAGCCGCAGCCAGGCCCCTGATTCCCGGCTGGGGATCGGGGCCTGGCCGCCCACAGGTGCGGGGCCCGGCCACCTGCGGCCACTTCTGGCCTGGCCCAGCCACGGCCTAGCCACCTGCGGCAGCATGGCCCCCCCGGCCCTATCCCTGGCCAGAGAGCAGGGCCTGCCAGGCGGCCAGCTGGGCCCTGGATCTCTGGCCGGGGACGGGGCCACCGTGGCTGCGGCCAGTTGGGGATCGGGCCCCGGATCCCTGGCTCGATTTGGCCAGAGATCCAGGGCACTGGCATTGGGACCCGGGGCATGTGCCCCAGCGTGCCCAATGCCAGCGATGCCCCTGTGTCCTGGTGCTGTTAATCCATTTCCTGATGGACAGACTTTAAGACTAACATTTCTTTTCACATACCACCACCACACAGCACTTTCATAATCTTTAGTCATTATTAATCTGAGCTGGATTTGAACTAGACACGAGTGAAAGGTTCAGTAACTCATTACCCCTCTCTGCAGCCAGTCAGTTCCCCTAAAATAGGACAGCTACAGTAACATGTATGTTAAGCAGTCTTATCAAGAAAGCTTTTAAAGCATCCTGCCTCACCACTGCAGGAGACTAGCTGAAGACTCATCTAACAAAGCACTTCTTTATTCTTATGTGAAACGTAACATAGCAGAGAAAAGACCTGGCATAAAGCCACCAAGTTTTGTTAACATCAGCCTCCTACCTGCATGTACATACACAAAGGTCTTGGTGTCTAAGGAAAGTGTGCAGTGGCTCAGAAGGAAGGATTCTACGAAGTGGGATTTTCTCTCACAAAAGCTCATGCAAAAAATAAATTTGTTAGTCTTTAAGTGCCACAGGACTCCTTGTTTGTTTGTTTTACTGAACTAGACTAACACGGCTACCCCTTTGGATTATAGTAGGCTGTGAGTATTAGGTGCCAGGGCCTGTTGGTAGCAAGAACAGAAGGATCTGCCCTACTAGCTATCAATGGCAGGATGTGTCCCCATTGCTCAAATCCAGCCACAAAGGAAGATCAGTTACGGTAAGAAACCGCTGCCTTTTGAAAGACTCTTTATAAGTGACTGTGACTTTATAGCCAGCCATGCCATCCTTCCATGTCTCCCCCAGGTACTAGCTGCCATGGCTCCATCCCATTTCGCCATCCATCGCTCACTTCTCCAACCCCCCCCCACACCAGCAACCCATCATTCATCTCCTACGTCCCCCCCACTGCACTTGCCCTTTTCATCCTCCTCCCCCCAGCCTCTCTATAGCATCTTCCCTCAGCTGTGTCTCTTTTCCCATAGCATCATATTTCAGGAGGGCTTATATTGCACAGTATTTATTTTTATGAACAGAATTTTTTAAAACAATTTTTAAAAATTATTCTTATGAAAGTTCTGCTGGAAACCTGAGTTATTTCAAACACTCCAGAGACCCACCACAGGGAGTCTGGCACTTGCCTCTCTCCTTTCCAGCCCATCCATGGTACAGCCAGCAACCTGCAGTCTTCCAGAGAGCTTCACACAACCAAAGCAGCTCCAGCACCCCCCACCCCTCAAAAACCCACTACTAACCTCTTCTCCCAGCTATTACAGAGAGCCTGGAGTTACTTCTCCCCCCACCACCACTGTTGTTCCAACTGGCCCAAAACAGCCCCCTGTTATTGCCCCCCAAACCACCCAACAACTCAGTGCCCTATGTGGCTCAAAACCACCCTGAATGTCTATTGCCCCACCTAGGCCCTCCTAGCCTCCCCCCCAGCACAAAACTGTCCACCCCCCATTTCCCCTGAACCACCTGTTTCCTGCACCCCCTACTGCCCCAAAGCCACCCACTTCCCCACCATATGGCCCGCACCACTGCAGCTGGGCAGCTTTTGTCCCATCTGGGTCTCTCACTCACTCACCCTCCCAATATTGCTCAGATTTTCACCCCAAACTGTCTCTTTGCCAGCCCCTCCCCCCTTGCTCTGGCCCTGATTTGTCCTCTGGGGCACCATGCCAGGCCTGGGGGTCCCCTGGCTGGCCTGCCCCCCCCCAGCTTCCCTTTCCCTCCCCTGAGTCCTGGTACCTTGTACTTAGGGGGATTCAAATTGCCCTCCTCTCTTCCCCTGGAGCAGAGTGAGGAGCTACTCTATGTCTCAGCAAGCTGGGCGGTGTGGGTAGAGGGCTGAACTGACAGCAGACTCTGACACTTAACGATTTGCATGCCCCCTGGGCAGCTTACACAATAAGAGACTTTATCGCTAAGTAAGTTCCTGGGGGGAATACCTACCCTGTCAGGCTAGCACAAGCTCCTGTCTGGAGAAGAACAGAGCACAGTACCCTCCACTTCTTGGTTGCCAGGACCTATCTGTGTGAGCTTGGCTTTGGTGCCCTGTAAAACCATTCACCCACAGCCTTGCCCCTTTGCCCCGTGGTAGTTATGGCCCTGATGATAGCATAAAAAGTCACTGCCATTTCATGCTGAATATTTATTTGTTTGGATTTATAATACATTTTTAAAAAGTATTTATCCTACGCTCAGTGCAACATATATGCATTACCCGACATTTCTTACAGAAATGGGACATAAATCAGCAAATCCCATCTCGTACCATAACTGAAGCAAACAAAAATACTCATCCTCCATTAAATACAAACTCTGAGTGCCTTCTCCCTCCTTCAGAGCCCATGAAAATAGATGGCTTTGCAGCATGCTCTCTAGGTAAAAGAGTTGATCTATTTCAAACTGAAGTCATATACATGTCATAAAGAACATCCTGCCAGCATCTTCCTCCTCTTTTACGATAAGGGGTCTCCAGATGAAATATCTCCACTGATCTTAACTGCAGTAGTACTGCCTGAATAGAAAAATGGGTCAGATCCCAAACCATTTAAGACTTTAAAAGTCAAAATGAACAAATTAAACTCAATCTAGAGGCTAACATTCAGGGACATATTCATATGTGTAAGCATGCAGTAGATCTGATCCAAAACCCATTGAAATCAATAGGAGTCATTCTATTCCATTAGATGAGGCCCTTTTTGTGAAAGATAAAAGATACTCTCTCTTTTTGATGACGTTGAACCTGAAATACTAAGTTCACTTCTGGGCACCTCATAACTAGAAAAATATTAACAAAATGGAGCAGAGAGAAAAGTGACAAAAATGGTTAGGAGGCCGGACTGGCTGATCTCTGTGAGGTTTTTCCTAGGTATTTGCTTTTGTAGAGAACACCTGAAGAATACTAGTGATTATTAGGAGCAAAATTACAAAAGGCAGCAAAGAGTTGCATATCATGTGTTAAAGAAGTTATCTGAATGTAAGAATCTGAAAATGCTTCAGACCCCCAAAAAGCAAAAGGGATCTCTAAGGACAGTTAGTGTGTGGTTCAGTGTGCAGGGTCCCCAGAATACTATTAAAGTACAGGGGAGCATTTGCCCATGAGCCCATATATTTACCCTTTCACAGGGCTCTAGGGGGCTGAAGTGCTGGGCCCTGCCCATAAAGGGGGCCTGAGTTTCCAGCCCTAAAATCCCTATCCAGCTCCCCCTTGCCAGCTCAGTGCTTCCCACAAGTCCTGCCAATGCTGAGAGTGCTCCTGCTCTGCTGGCACTGGAGTGGTGGTGGGGAGGTCCTGGGGCAATAGACCGGGCTGTGTGCTCCTGTCCAGTCCCTGGGCTGAAGTTGGGCAGGTCAGTGCCTGTTCACTCTGCCTGGGGGAGTGGGGTTGGCTGGTTTTCAGCATGACCTCTGCCATTCTGATTCAGCCTTTGAGGGCCCATGACCCTGGAGGGCTGCACTGGGGGCAGTGATGCATGCCAGGTGGCTCCAACCCCACACCCAGGACCAGACTGGCTGGAGTGGATGCTCAGGCTCAAAGAGAGAAAGTGGCATTGAAATATAGTGAGGAGGTCACAGCACCACTGTGGCTTGATCCAGCCAAAAAGCTGTGAAAGTGCTCAAGAGCTAGAGATCTGAGAATTATTTTGTACTTCAGGGGAAACCAAGGACAAATCAATTAGACTAGCCTTGACTGGAAGTTTCAAACAGAGATTCTAAATGACCAGTGTTAGTGTGGTGGACGTTATTTCTTGGATGTTTACGTACTTGAAGTCTTCAGTCCCTAGTAAGTGTTCCCTTAGGCAGAACTAACTGAGGAAATAAGGAAGAATGCCAATTGGCTAGACTCTTCAATGCAGTGCGACTGAGTTGTGCCACATCATCAGTCTAATCCTGCTGAAAGATAGGTATCACTTTAGTATTAGCGGCCTGCCAGTGGTATAGAGCCAGCAGAGGTGCTCTTAAAACATTGGCAACCCAAAATATAAGAAGAGTCATTTAAAAAAAAATCCTCCAATTACCAAGTATTTTGAGAAACACAATGAGTATAGCCTCTTTCTTGGCCAGGCCAGGCTGGTTGTGGGGTCCCTGGTGCGGGGTGAGGGGATCTGGGCCAAGGTGCCTGCTGCACGGTCCCCTGGTGGTAGGGGAGATTGGAGCCTGGAGCAGCCTCCTGCAGGGTCCCCCAGTGGCAAGGGGACAGACGCAGGGGTCCCCCAATGGTAGGAGTGGCCCAGAGTGAGCCTCAGGCTGCCCACAGTGTTTGCTGGTGGGGGCGGAAGCCCAGAGCTGCAAGGGGCCAGCCAAAGAGCTGCATACAGGTTCTGAACTGCAGGTTGTAGACCCCTGTCTTTTAACATGCACCCTCCCTGTTCCTGGCATAGCAGAGAAATGACTTGTGGCCAGAGGAAAAGGGAAGTGGTCGAGATGGCCATGCATAATGCTGATCTTTGGCTGCATTTTTATCCTCAAGGCCTTTGAAGGACACCGTAGGTTAGAACAGGTGCAACATAATGCTGAGGAGCTGGGCTGCTCAGTGAAAAACTCCTATCAGTGAAGTGGAAAGGTGAATTAAGCCATTTTTGTATAATACCCCCTGGACTTGTGGTGTATATATAATTTGGGGCAATCCTCAGCTATGCCTAATTTGTATTGTTAAATAAATGAAGGAGGACTGAGCAGGCCTTTCTGGACTTGATGCACTTTTTCTAACATATAAGCGAGGTATAAAATATGACTGGGGGAAGTGCTTGCTTTTTTCTGAGGGAACCTGAAAGTCAAATATTAAATAGAGATCTTAACATCAGAGTAATGTAATTGGAAGCTACACTGTTCATGGGAGATTATGGTTCCTGCCAACACTCCTTTGTCCTCATTGATGAGTCAGAAAATGTACCTGTTAGCAAAAAGTTTACACTGAGTGTCACTGGAAGGGTGTTTGCTACAAATTCAATACAATACACACCCATTTTCAACACAGATAAACTTAGAAGGTTTCTGCAGCCTAACTAGGAAAGTGTACTAACTGATCCCTGATTCAGACAGAAATGTGGAAGAGGCAAAGTGAGATAGGATGAAAAACTATCAAAGGAAGCAGCTAGATTTGTTGGGGGGTTTTGTATAGCAAGTTGAGGCAGTGGAGGAGTTCACCAGGTGAATTATTTGTAAAGCAGATGTGATATGATATACTTTTACTTGTATTCTTTGTATTCAGTAGCACTCTGTGACTAGTCAGGTTTGAAGTTCCTTTGTGCTGAACCCTATACTAGCATACAATAAAAGATGGTCCCTCCCCTAAAAAGCTTAAAGTCTAAATATACAGGAAGTACGATAACTTGCACTTTTTGATTTTCATTGCATTTTATTCTCTTGCCTTTCATCATGTGATTAAGATGTATCCATTCTCTTCCATGCTACAGTGTGAGGTGCTTGAATTACCTTTTTAGAGACGGTGATAGTTGCGATGTCCTATTTTGGGTGGAACAGGTTTGCTCTTCTCTTGTGGTTCTGCCTTTTTTTTTTTTTTTTTTTAAGTTTTCATTTCTCTGTGTCTGCTTCCTTTCCCATTTTTATTTCTTCTCTTCTCCTGTCTCCCTCTTCTCCTCTTTGCCCTTTCTCTTCCATTGTTTCAGTTCTCCTCCTCTAAGTCATCTTTCATGTTTTCTCTTCTTATCTCAATTGTCTTCTCTCATACTCTCCATGTTCTGTCGTCTCTTAATTTCCCATTGCTTCCCCCCCTCTCCTCCAACCCATTTGCACTTTCTCTTGTGAATTGTTCATCCTATCTCTTCATTTTCCATCTGTCTGTCCTTCTGCATTGCATCCCTGAAATAGCTTTGCTACACACAGCACCTCTTTAAACAGAGGAGGATTCAGAGCAGTGCTTCCAGTCACTGATTGATGGGAGGTCCAGCTGGGAGTCCATCTTCAATGAAGTGCAGCAGCACAATAGACTATTAGACCAAGGCCTTTTGTGCTCTAGCCCTGGAGATATAGTTTATATAAACACCAAGTCAACTTCCTGAGCTACACTGGCAAAGTTCCAACACAACCTATTGGCTCATTGTGAGGAAATAGCAGGGGGGAGAATAGGACAAAGTTAGCTGTCTGCAGCTTGTCTTTCTGTTCTGCTATTATTGTGGCTTGCCATAGTTGTTTTTTTTTTGTCATAATTACAGTTATATTACCAAAGTAGCCTTTAAACTGGATTGTTGTTACAACAGCTATTGTTCAAGAATTGCATTTTTCAATTAGGGAAAATACTTTAGGTACATTATCTATAACAATCACTTTTAATGATAACAACGGATATGGAAATTAGTCCAGAGCATAAAATTAAAAATATTTGAATAATTATAGTGTAATCAAGTCAAAATTACTGATGTCTTTATTTGATGCTAGATTATGTGACAAGCAGCACAAAAATATACGTGCCTTGAAATCTGAAATACATCAGCATTTGACAGCATGTTTTCATATATCGTACCAAATAATTTTGTTTATTTTTTCCACAGACCACCAGGAAATTAAAATTTTAATAAAAATCTCTATAGTTGCTTTTAAGATGTTTGGGAGAGGCTCTCCTCTATTAAGAATTGCTCTTTGTGGTTTCCCCCCGTCGATCTGGGATTTTTGGAGAGGTGTCTCTAAGTAAACTAAGAAGGTTGAGACATTTCTACACAATAAATGTTTTTATTTGAAATTTTTCTTGTAAAAAATATATTGGTAGGGAGGGGCAGCAAATTTGCTTTGTTCCCTTTTCCCTCCCCACCCCCATGTAAAGCTATATGTATTGTTTCTCTTTAAAATAGTGGGAAGCCAGGCAGGAGGGACTGATGAAGGTGCTAGGCAGAAGCATTAGGGTCAAAACTGTTTTTCTTACCCTAGTAAACTCTGTTCAGTGTTAGGAAAAAGTGACACTTTCTGTGATTCTTTACAGTTGCCAGAATCTGACTCATTTTGTGGGCAAAAGGAAAGGCCAAAGTTCAAACCTCTGCAATTGAATAAGCCTGGACGCCTTAGCTGAAAGAGCAGGGAAGGTCAAGTCAGCCCTTTCATCTATGCAATGTTTTTTTAAAAAAACTGAAGGTTTCACTCTAAAATGTAATGTAATATATCAGTGGCAGTGCAGCAGTCCAGAAAAAGTGTGGGAGCCTTTAAAAGAGCTCTAAATGAACAGGCAGAGCACTGTGTCCTTGGTGTCAGCAGGGAAGGACACATAAGATATCATCTTTGAACCAAGGAACTTTCAGAAAACACTGTCCGAGCTATGAAAAGGCAAATCACCTAGCAAAAAATCTGTGGTAACACAGGGGCATTTGTAATGGTGCTTCCCTTCTTCCCCAGGGGAGTCTTTTCTTGCTACTTTTTTTTGCATTGGGTTTTCAGGACAGAAATGTAATAGACATAGCAAGGGAGAGAATGGGAAAGAAAGTCTGCAAAGTCAGTAGGAACACATGGATGCATAAGAACAAAAAGAGGGTGTGAGTTATTACTGTTAAAATTTAAAAAAGCAGGGGGATAGCATAAGTGGGTTCACATTGTGACTTAGTCTATGGCAGGCTACTGTTCTGTAGATTCATGCCCTGGCTTGCCATAGACTAAGTCACCATATGGACATGCCCTAAAAGCCCTCATGTGTCCCTTGAAATCTGTTTTAAAGATGAAATGCATGAACTAGCAGAGATTGATAGGGGTTGCTTTAATACAAATGTGCAGGACCATTAAGAACTGTGACTCTTGGAAATGTGCTAGCAAACTAGCTAAATTAACTAGTGGATGGCTTTGCAGAAGTGGGATTCCCTAACTACAGTAGAAGATGTATGGCACAAATATGTCAGTTTTGGCCCCAGACCATCTTTCAACAGCATACAACAATGGAGAGGGGTATTTCTCTCTGTTGTTGCAGTCATTTGTAAATTACCATGGTTATTTCACTGGCATTGACATGAGGTAGTCAGGGAAGGTGCATGGTGTGCACGTGTTCAGGAACAGTGGCCTGTACAGAAAATGGCAATCTGGGAATTGCTTTCTGGCCAGAAGATTCCAGTGCAGGATGTTGAAATGCCCACAGCAATCCTGGGAGACCCAGCATACCCCTTACACCGATGGGAACCCTGGACAGCAGTAAGGAGCATATCAATAATAGGCTGAACAGGTGGAAAATGACTGTTGAATGTGTGTTTGGCAGATTAAAAGCTTGCTGGCACTGCTTTTATGAAAGATTAAACTTAAAGGACAAAAATATTCCCAGAGTCATAGCAACCTGCTGTGTACAGCATAACATTTGTGAGGTTTAAGGTGAAAAATTCCCCAAGGGATGGATATGGAGGCAGATCATCTGTTAGCTGATTTTGAGCAAACAGACACTGGGGCTGCTAGAGGGCACAACAGGGTAAGGGGGGGCTATTAGAATCAGGGAAGCTTTGAAGCACCATTTTGACAATGAGCAACAGTAATTTGTCTTTCTAAAAAGCATTTTGCCATGCTTCATTTGAATCATTGGTTCTTGATCGTGATTTGTAGTCTGCAAATATTCCAGCTGCTATTGGATATTAATTGCAGCAGCAACCATGGTGTGTAGGAGACAAAGATTGTTTGTTTATCTTTCAGCATGTATGCTTTTATTAAATGCTAATCACACAAAAAAGGAAGATCACAGGGAAGGGCAATCTCTTGCTGTAGACTCTCATAGCAGCATGTAACTCCAGCTATCATTTTGGAAGCTGTCTGAAGGGGTGGAGTGAATGGGATATTGCAATGGACTGAGCAGATACAAGGAATGTGTGGGAGGAGTTTGAGGAGGGCACAGAAAGCAGTTCTGCATGAACTGTGGGGCAGGCTGCAGTGTGTTTAGGGACTTCAACGTTACTTCTCTTTTACTGCTATCAGCCACTCCCGGCCCACAAAATTCACTCCTTTTTATTTTGAAACTATTTACAGTCTCTCTCCATGACCTGTATTCTTGTTTTTTGGCATGAGAGAATTGGAACATCTCTCAAAATAGTCCTCCTTGATCCACCTCAATCATTCCCTTATCTGGCAGCATAGCTCTGAGGGTCTCTGGGTGGTTCCCTGGAAGGCCACATCTGCAGGAACACAAAAAATAATAATTAGTACACTCACAGCATCAAAACATTATAGTAAAGTACACCTCTTTCTCACTGTCCCTTGGCAAGCACACAACTTGGTGAGTTTGGCCTGGGGACAGGATGTGCTGAAGATGGGGAAAAGGGTCTTAGTGGTTTTCTAAGGGGATCACTGCAAGTGACCAGGGACAAAATTATAAATTTTGCCACCATTTTTTGAAGACTGGAATCTCTCAAACTGATCTTTTTCTCCTGAGGGTAAACAAGGACGCAAGGAGGCATCTCCTACAAGTGTGTGTGGTTTCAGATTGGGCTCTGCTTGCCTATGTATTGCTTTGGTCCCTTCACAAGTGACTGCTGATTGGCATGGTAAAATTTCCAACAGGGGAAGAAGCAAAGCAGTTCTGCCAAAGAATGGCAAGTACCTCCAGGGAAGTTTCCTAGACATCTCTCTGGAAAATTTCTATGAAATCTCAGCATGCATTAAGACATTGTTCTACCCCACTGTGTAGCTGCACAGGGGATTATGACACACAAACAAGCACAGCTAGTTTTGCACATTTCTATCCATTAACACAACTTCTGGCTTGTAACAAAGCAAAGGACAGCTCTAGCTCATGAAACTTAGCAATGTCAGCTCAAAATGATCATTTATCTTGCTTTTCTTGCCTGCATTATGTGCACCAGAGATAGAATGGTGGCACTGGCTTGAACACTCCTGGACTGAGAAGAGGTCCTAGCTCCCCATGGTAGTTGATGACTGTCACATATCCCATTTTGCCCTCCTCCCACCACTTTGTCCTTGTCATTGATTCCATTTCTGGTGTCTCCAATGCCCTTTCCCCCTGCAAGAATACACTGGGCTGCTGGTGGTAGAGGTGGGATTGCTGCCAAGGATGACATCCGGCCCATTATAGAAGTAGCAAATCTTCAGCACAGTCCCAGAGCAATGGTTTGACTCTCTTGCTTTCTGTTACATTAGTTCCTTTATCTTTGCATGGCACTGATGCCTGTCCCATTTGTAGCTTTTATCCAGTATGCTACAAGAAATTTGGCCATAGGTATTGAAGTTCCTACAGTTGGAGCAGAGCTGGAACTGTGCAGCCTCCTCTCCCCCACAGAGTCAGCAGATCCCAGGCAGGAAAATTTTTTGTAATGTGGAGTCCCCATGGTCAGTTGGGAAGATGTGATGTGAGCTTTCTGGCTGAGCAAACAGGAAATGAAATTTCAAAAATTCCCAGGCCTTTTAAGGAGGAAGGAGTGAATGCCTGTATACCTGGTTGCAGGACAGCAGACTTTGAACTGCTGATCAGAGTGGTCACCATGGGCATTGTGGGACATCTGGAGGTCATTTAAACCAACATAACTTTGTGTAGAGTCTGCACTATCACTCTGTCTGTCATCTAACTTGACTGCAAAAAGCTCTATGCTTCTCTTTAAGTTGGCTTTATTTCATCAGCAAAGCAAGAGAACATTATTAGCAGAAGGAACACTGTAGCATGTACACTTCCACTGTTCTGTCGATGAAAGTCTGTAATATAGATAAGGCCTTAGACTTAGTGTAAATTATATAAAGCTGAAATCAATGGGACTACCCATTTGTGGTGGTTTTTTAATCCCCCTGCCCCAACGAATAACGGCCAAAGGAAATTTTTAAACTGGTTGGATCAAATTTCATTCTTTCCTAAAATTGTTAATATGCTTTTGAACATAGTACTTGCTTTGCATACTGTTAAGTTGTCATCCAGCCAGTGTAGATAAATAAGAAGAAATGTTAAGTATTCTCATGTATGAAGAAAAATCATATAGGTCAAAGACATATCTACACAGTCAGGCTCCACACTGAAAGTATGCAAGCGTGCGTGTGTGTGCGTGTGTGTTTGTGTGTGTGTGATAAGTCTAAATAAATTCACTGGGAACTCTCATGAGTAAAACTATACATTTTCATGTGTTTGGGTGATTGGATTTGAAATGGTGCTGTCATCCCCCACACACACTATAGCAGAGACTTCACTACCTGGCACAGACTTCTTACCTAATTGCACCATTATAGGCATAAATTACATTGCAAGCCACCTGGTAGTAGGCAACTATGTTGGGTAATGTGCATCTGTGAAGGCCTCAGAACTCCTAATTGCTAGAAATTGGTTGAAACCCTCAGACATAGTGCTTTAGATCCCTTCCATTTCTTTAAGCATTAATTGTTATAATTGCATAGTTTTGTTATCCATGTAAATATAGAAATCTTTTGAGTTCTTTGGTAATAGACAACTCTGTCACCATATATTTTTAGCCATCTCAAGCATTTCTAATATGCCAAACAGTATTTGTTTTGTTCAGGAAAACATTGCTCCCCATTCAGGAAAGCACCTAAGCACCTTAAGCACACACTTAAGTCCCATTGAAGTCAATGAAACTTAATGGGGATGGTCTTCTTTCTTGAATAGAGGCCTTTGGTATGAAAGACTATGCCTACACTAGGAAAAGTTAGTTTGAATTTGTTAATTTGAACTAATAAGTTCGAATTTAGTTTGAACTAAACTCAAACGTATTAGTTTGAATTAACAAAGTAGACTAATTCGACTTAACATTAAGTCAAATTAGTCCATTTTATTAATTCAAACTAACTGCCCTTAATTGTATTTATTGAGCTTGAACTAAGGGTTAATCCTAGTCTACACCATCTTTAGGTCCTAAGGGGTTGGTTCAAACTGACTGGCAGGCCATACTACTTCAAACTAAGCTTTCATTAGTTTGAATTACGGAATTCGTTAATTCAAACTAATGAAAGCCTCGTGTAGACACGGACTAAGTTAGTTCGAATTAATCCTCCTTAATTCAAACTAACTTGCAAGTGTAGACGTACCCAAAGTGTCAGTTAACTGTCTATAGAACAAGATTTACATATCAGGGTGCTCACTGGATGCTCCAGCCTCCCAAAGCCTTTATGTAAGTACAGTTCTTATTTTCTAAAAAATATTTCTTCTATATGGCTCATTACCTTTGTAGTGTATCAGTCCCCACAGTGTCATCTAATTGTTTCTTGAATGATTTCAGTTGTTTTGCTCCAACAGTCTTGTCTAGTGAAAGCTTCTACAGATTGATGATTAGCTGCATGAATAGGTACTCTTTGTACTTTCTCCTGAGTCTTGATCTTTAGTTTCCATCTATTGTTTTTTACTTTCATCATATAAGTAGATGAAAAAAGTAATTAGGTATTTACCTTACTAATTGAATTATATAGAAATTGTTTATATCTTATAACTTTTACTTACTTATACATCTTTTAGTGTTTCACAGGTAGCTTTGTTGTCCCTGGGTAAGAGTAACTTTACTGAAATTAATGTAATTATTCTGAAGTGGGATAAGAATGAGGTTCTTTATGACTTCCAGTATATATGCAGAGTTGTTAGATTTCAGAGTAGATCAAAGATCTGAGAACAGAAAGAAAAAGAAACATGTCTCTAGGCAGTAGCATTGGCCAAAGGGAGTGGGGTTCATTAGGTTAGGGGCATGGCCTGGTTCACAGGGGTCTTGGATCCTTGCTGCTATCTGAAGTAAATGTTGCGGGAAGTGCGAACTTTCCCTCTTTTGGAGAAACATTGAGAAGAACTGAGTTTGCTGCTATAGGCCTCCCCAAGCCAGTCTACTCTTGTCAAGAAAAATGAAACAGGGACCTCCCACTTGCCACTCCTTCTATCTTGGTGTAGTTCAAAGAGAAAGTTCAGAATAATGTATGCACAAATGCCTTACATGATGATTGCTTTATGGAGAGAGAACTTACTTTTATTCCAGGCACATGTGTACAGTCCCACAAGGTCTGATGATATAGGTCATTTATAATTGTTGGGACTAGATTTGTATAATTATTCCTTCATGTAAGCATGTGGGTTTCCCCCCCACTCCATTTTTTATATAATATCAGCATGTATAATTAATTTTCAGACAAATGGTGCGGTTAAGCTCTTCTCTGTCTTTACAATTGGCAGCCCCAAGTCTCTTTTTCTTAACCTCTGGGAGATACAGTGTGCATACATAACCAGGGGAAACACAGCATGTTCTTCCAAAAAGCCTATTGGTACTTCTGCTGTATGGCCCATAAAACAGCAAATAAGACCTCAGCTCAGGAAACACTAATGCATAAAGTTAAGGAAATGCATGTTAATTCTATGGCCTTTAGTGGAGACAGGCATGTGCTTAAATACCTTACTAAATCAGGGCCCATGTACATAAAACTGAGCATGCGTGCAAGGGTTAGTGGATGGGGGGGGGGTCTTAACCAACACTCACAATAAAGTAGAGAGCTGAAGTTTACAGTAGTTGATTTGAGCAAAAACCCCGTTAAAGTCAATGGAAGTTTTTTCTTGATTAAGGACTGCAGGGTTGGGGCCATAAAAACTAGCATCTCTAATAGTGCTGTACTAATACACTGGAGACACTGGTTTCAACTTCTGCAATTGTCACACCTTGAGGAAAAGGGGGAAATGGCTTCCCTCTTTAAGTGTATGCATACAACCACAAAATCACAAAGTGATTTGTTGTGTCTGTCAGAAGGAGACGCCAAGCCTTTATCTTTGTATTGAACAAAAATAACTGATGTAATCAAAGGAGGTTAAGAGAGAAAATTATCCAGCTTGTAGGCTAGTATGAACTGTCACATTTGGAATACAGACCCCATCAGTTTCACTGTAAGTGATGGGTGCCTTCAAGAGACCTAACACAACTGTGACAAAATACAGAGGGGAAGAACAAATTTAATAAAAAATAAATGAAGCAAACAGTATAAAACAATATAAAATCATATCTGAAAAACACAGTTATAATGCAATTGTTAGTGGATCAGACATAGACTTAAACCATATTCTTGGAGAGAGTCCCAAATGTAATTCATGTGTGTTTCCAGGTTCTAGTTAATAAAAAAAGTGGCCAAGTCTGCCTATATAAATCCCAGCAATCTCATATTTTGCTTTCACTTGCTTTGCAAGAGAGCAATCTCTTTCCTTTTTACAAATCTGTGATAATAAGATACAAAAGCAAAAGTTTAGTTTTTTGGCCTTTGACTGGAGGTAGTGATATTTAAAAGGTACATGATGACACACTAGCATTCTTTGTGGCTTTCTTAAAGCTTTGAGGAATAAGGCTGTTTTATACTGTGCAAATTAGTTGCCCCAAAGGGGGCAGCACATAGGCCAATAAGTGAGAAAGAATTCTCAAGAGGACACTAACTTCTTTTATTTATTTGAAAATCTGGTTACATTAATATTGAGGGTGTCATGTTCTGTGCTTCAAACCAGACCAGTGAGGGGTAGTCACAGCTTGCTCTTTAATCCCTCAAAATGCCTCAAAATGTTCTGCTGCTGTGGTTCTTGTTTGAACACCTCCAGCCAGCTTACAAACATGCACTGAGTGTTTGTGTTGAGTAGCTCTGATCTGTTACTCCTTGGGCCATCCCCAGGGGGGTGCGAGGCCTGGGGCCAATTGGCATGTGCAGGGCCCTGCCCCCCTGCACTGGGGGGGGTTCCAGGCTGGTCCCACACTGCTGCCCCTCCCCTGACCTTGGGGGCAGAGCAGGCCAGTCCGGTGGCTGGGCTCCGCTCTGCCATGCTGCCTCTGGGCTGGCCCTCCCCACGCTGAGGGCGGAGCAGGCGGCCCAGGTGAGGGGCCAGAGAGAATTTTCAATATGCTTGTAATTTTGAATTTGCCCTCTGTGCACATGACATGCAATAATTTTAACTATCAGTATGTTGTTAGCTTTTAGGGTCACAGAGGGACTAAAAGTTAGGGAGGTATTGCATGTCAACACACTTAAATTCCTCTGTGAATCTCCAAGATCTCCAAGACAGCTGCTTATGAATATATTTGCATCTCAAGAGAAAATGTGAAATGTGTGTACTAGAGTGGTAGATTCTGTGATATTGTATAGGGAAAGCCCTACAGTCTGAGTCATCCTGATATTAGATACTTCTATCTATGAATGCAGTGTAGTCATTGTTGAAGTGTATTAGCAGATGAATCTTGTTAATGTCAATGAAGATATAAGAGAGGTTAGAGGTTCTTTCATAATAGCAGGAACTAGAATTTTGGATTGAGGAAGTGCTGTAAGAGAAAGTCTAGGAACAGCCAAGCTTGGGGAAGAATATGTTTTGTTTTATGTTTGATTTCCATCATCTTGAGTTTCAAAGAAAGGGGACAGATTTGGACTATATACACTGTGTCTATTCTTTTGAAAATAGGGTGAGAACTCAACCTATTTTGAGTGTGTTGTTAAAGCAGAAGAAAAATGAGAACCCTTTTAAAAATAAAAAATAAATCCCTGAGCAGTATTAGGAGTAAACATTTTCATTTGAGTGCCCCTGTTTGCGTAATAGCTTGTTCCTTTACTCCTCCATCTATCTGAAATATTAGATATGGACGAGTAGTGTTAACTGTTGCACAGAGATAAAAAGAAAGGGCTTAGTGAAATAAAAATTTGTATTTTGTGATAGTTCAGGGAGCTAAGACCACTTATAAATGGATAATAGTCTGATTAACATAATTGAGGGGGAGGAATAGTAAACAGTTTGGGAAGACAGCGAGATATGTTAATGAGGTCATAAAAGCCTAAGAGATGACAAAAAGATGTTACGAGGGAAATGTATAGAGCAATGATTTCTTTGACTTTTTTACTATACAAATGTGCCTATGTAACCTATGCCTGGGTGATGTGACACTCTGTCCCCATTTTGTAGCAACTAGGTCAGCTAGCTAGCAAAGCTCTGCTAGAGGGCTGGGTGAGCTATATCTTTTGACTTATGCAGTAAAGGCGTAGGCATTAAGCTCCAGAGGTCCCAGGCTTGACCATGGCCCCTTCTGGTCAAGATATGTTGGTGATGCAGGTGAGGCTTGTCTAGGATGTCAGCTAGGAAGTCACTGAAACTCTGGATGTGCTTCCTCACCGAAGGGTATTATGGCAAGTTCCAAAGGGGTAGTTAGTTTAGCAAAACACACAGGGAGCCAAATGGCACTTTCAAGGGCATTGTGTAACTCATAACTGCTTAATGTGCCCCTCTGGTTAGCTTGAGCCGCATATAGCCTTGGCTGACAAATTTGTGCTTTTTTTTTTTTTTTTTTTTAGCACAGGCATTGAACTCCAGAGGCCCTAGGTTTGATCCCAGCCAATGACAGATAGGGGCTTTCAGTATTACATGTGCACCATGAATGTATGAAATAAATACTAACAAAGGAGAAAAAAATAAAATGGCAAATCTATATATTTAATAACAATGAGGTTTAAAAGCAAGAGACAAGACTACATGTATCACATCTGAAAGGACAGCCTTGGTATGTGATCCACTGGCAACTGGAGAGAAAGATGAATCCAAAAGGCAAGCTATATGCTTCAGAAGTATAAAGCAAATAACTGGAGGTCTGTCTGAAATGAAATGTGTCTAGAATCTTGTAGATTATAATGGGGTATATAAAACATCCAATCTAAATTTTGTATTGTCATGGTACAGTGAAAATATAAATGATCACATTTAATTCTTTTAGCTGAGGTTAGAGTAATAACCGAGACAGAGTAGTCATCATTATATACATCAGTTTTAAAACCAATAAATGCTAACTAAACAACATTCTGTCCCTATAAACTCTGAGAACAGTTATCTCAAAGGGTCATTACTAGAATGTCAGTTAGTAGAAAGCCATCTTAGGGATAATTAACATTTAAGTTCTGTAGCAAAATTTACTTTCAAGTACAAAGTCAAATCCCAGCATTTTGGACTATGAAAATTTTTTTAGCCTACCCAGCTATACATGTCTTTTTCATCTGGAGAAGTCACTTTTTTGACTTTCCCTTCATATATAGAAAATGTGTACATTATCCAGGTTGCTTTTTTGGTGTGGTAAATATTGATATAAAGTTTCTGTGATGTGGATGCATTTGCAGAAGCAATCCATTTATTTTGCTGTCCATCATGCCTTCACTTCCTTATAATACTACTCATGCTATCTAGTCAGAGCCATTAAAGTCATCAGTTTAATAATAGTCCAAGGAAGAACTGCGCAATAACTACTAAACAATTGACTATTTAATTGTTTGAATGCACATCAAACAGATAATGCAGGTCTCTGTTATACACTATATTTCCTGCCATAATTAAAAATTAAATGTAGTCTAACAGAGGAAAATTGCAAAAAGTCTTACAATTGTGACTCTTGAGATGAACCAAATTACATTGTCCTCTGGGTCAACAAATGTATAAACCAACCTTGCACAGGACTGAAAATGAGCCAAAGCTTGTATGCCTTACTGGGAATATCATTTGTAAAATTGCTTTATGGATTTGATCAGGACTGGATTAAGGCAGGGGCTTTAGGGCTGCAGTGCTGGGCCCTGGGCTAACGGGGACCCGTCACCCCTCAAAAATAAATACAGCCCTTGCTCCAGTCCCATTCCACTCAAGCCCCAGGGTGGGCTCACCAGTGTGCCCCAGGTCTGGACCACCTCCAGCCCCATGCAGTGCTCCTAGCCCCAGGTGCTGGCCTGAATTCCATCCCCTGGCCTGGACTCAGTCAGCACCCTACCATATTTGGTTCTGGCCAATACTATGATACTGTCCCACAGCAGTGCCTGCTGGTCTACCACAGCACCCTGAGCACCAGTCCTGGCCCCGCTACTGGTTGTGTTGGGGTCTGCATTGATGCTGGAGTCTGTGTAGTGCAGGGGTGGGCAACCTAAAAGATAAGAAGAGCCATTTTAAAAAAATTCCTTCAATAACCAAGTGTTTTGAGAACCACAATGGATGTAGCCTCCTGGTGGAGGGAGCTAGGAGGTGGGCCAGGGTGCCTGCTGCAGGATTCCCTGGTGGGGGAGAGGGAGCATGAAGCCAGGAGCTGGCCCCACACAGGGTGCCATGATGGCAGCGGGTGCCTGGAGCTGCAAGGGGGCAGCCAAAGGGCTGCATGGGGCTCTGGAACTGCAGGTTGCACACCCCTGGTGTAGTGGCTTCCAGTCCAGCCTGCCCCAGCAGTCCCATGACCCACTCCAGCCCTGGAATGGGCATCCACCCCACCTGGACACTAGGCAACCATCTGCATCTCCCAGTCCGCTTCAATGGAGAGTGGCAGTGGGGAGGGTGGTATGGAACCTTACAGCACAGAGCCCAGAGGAAGGTTAACTGGGCCCTATCTGTAGCCTTGTATCTAGCAACTACATTTTGCAGGATACACCATGGAAAGTAGGGGTAGCAGCAAAAAGAGTTTGAGAAAGAAAAAGGAGGAATTTGAATATAGTGCTGTGAAGGAGAGAGGGGAAGGAATCTTACCTTTGTGGTTACTAAGTTCCTGAGCCTTCCTCGCAATGGTTCAGGGACAAAACAAACTGGCGATGATCATAAAAGAACCAGAAAGAACCAGAAATCTGTTTCATGGCTATCCAAGTGCATCATAATTCCTGCTGTTCAGACCTGCTGTTGTTGCTCCTGGGAAAATACAAGCCTGCACTATGAACAAACAACTGCAGCTTGCTAAGAAGAGAAATTTAAAGAGTCAGTGCCTAATTTTTCAAAGTTCTTCTCTTTTTCCCAGCCATCATATTCTTCTGAAATTCCTGCACCATGAAAATAGTTTTATAGAGCCAATCAGCTGTTTCTGCGCTGAGTAAATCTTATTTGCTGACTTGTTCTCCACTTTTTTCTTGCTCAAGTCATTGGATGTCTCCTGCTTGCCTCCACATTTATTACTATGATGCAAGTTCTGTTTCAGCCATTCTTCATACCTGTCCCAGGAGATCCTCTGCTCCTAATGGAACAGTGGAAGTCTAACTTCAGCAACTATATGCTTGCTATAGAAACTTCTAATCACAAACCAGAAACACAGAATTACTGCTTCATTACCTTGGTTCTCCACAGCAATGAATCTTCTAACATCTCCCTTCTGTTACTGATTTACCTCAAGACAGAACTCCATGGCTGTGTTCACACGGCACTTTTGTTTCGAAACAACCTCGTTGTTTCGAAACAAAAAACCCATGTTCACATGACGCACAGTTGTTTCGAAACAAGTTAAACCCCATTTGGGGACGAAACAACCTTGTTTCGAAACGCTTGTTTCGAAACAACACATGTGAACATGTTGTTTCGGAACAATAGGTTCCGAAACAACATTTAAAGGGCTGCCGCCTCAGCACCCTGGCCAGGGAACACTCAGCACCTTGGCCAGGGTGCTGAGGGGTGTCCCCTGGCCA